>CM042159.1:66516459-66541459 GCA_023376005.1 Doryteuthis pealeii | reverse complement strand
TTGTAGCAGACAATTTCTCGTTTATGTGATTTACAATTTGTACTTGATTTAAAAATCACATATGCAAGAAACTGTCAGTTACCAAGCGCCGTTGAATTCATGTCTTCGCTACCCTAACTTTATATATATATATATATATATATATATATATATATATATATATATATATATGATGGCTCTCCAGTCGATTATCGACGTATGAGGGTTCATACACACAATGACTCCCACACAGGGATTTGTGTGGTGAAGGCTTGTGTTGGACCATCCACACTTTTTGGCACAGTCGATAGGAAAGAATTGGTGCATCAAGGGTTGCCACAAACCCAATCAACGGCCGACCTCAGGAATTTTGAATTCAGAGTTGTCCCTCTCTTAGACTGATTACCTACCCAAGGCTGAAGAGCCCAGTTTGCCCTACTATTTAATCCATAGCTGGAGGGAGAATATATGGTTTCATACCTTTCCCAAGTGTATTAGCGCTATGTGAAATGCCAACAGCTTCGTCTCGGAATTGAACTCGAATCAACGAGTCCATTTTCCACGACTCTCTACCCCCCCTCTCTCTCTCTCTCTCTATATATATATATATATATATATATATATATATATATATGATAAAGTGAAAATTCTAAAAAAAGAGTAGATAGATAATGGGGGATCAAAATCGTGTAGATTGTTGTTAGAAAACACACTGTACATGGTAGGGTTTACTGAAAAAAAAGAAGAAATTTTAATCCGTAAAATCATTGCATAAATATGTAGGATAATATTAGAATATGTTTCACCTGTGAAAAATGTATAAGATCCAAAAAGAAGATAAAAAATCTCACGGCTCCGAGTTTCACGATTTTCATCCCCAAGTAACTCGAAAATCGTGATTTTTATCTTGTTTTCATTCTTTTGTCGTATACATTTTTAATGGTTGAAATATTTATTAACACACACACACACACAACAACATACACACACACACACCACACACACACATATATATATATATATATATATATTATATATATATATATATATATATAGTTAGGGTAACGAAGACATAATTTCAAACGTCACTTGATAACTGACAGTTTCTTGCCTATGGGTTTTTTCAAAACCCAAAAATCGCATAAGAGTTCATGTCATCGTCACATTAACTTAGATATACATGCTCTATCAATGATATTGAGCACTCTTTATTTATAAACATAGCAAACTATATTATAAATATATATATATATGCGTATGTGAGTATATATTTATATGTAGAGAGAGAGACGGGGGTTATAACAATTATTCAAGC
This sequence comes from Doryteuthis pealeii, assembly GCA_023376005.1. NCBI lineage: Eukaryota > Metazoa > Mollusca > Cephalopoda > Myopsida > Loliginidae > Doryteuthis > Doryteuthis pealeii. Next base: position 66,540,165 of record CM042159.1, on the reverse strand, counting down.
TTGTTGTTAAGTCTCTTCCAGGAGGTGCTGACGAGAAGAAAATATTATATTTCATCAATTTTCATGATCTTTTTAATTAAAGTTCGTTATTATATTAGAATAACGACGACAGGCGCCGATTTGTAAACTCCAATATTCAATTCCAAAAATAAAGCAGAAAACTAGAAACTAGAGATATAGATAGAGAGAGAGAGAGAGAGAGAGAGCACAAACTGAGGAAGATATGAAATATATAGATATATCCTTAGATAGTTTTAAATTAGTTCTCATATCGTTATTTTATGTGGCTATTAAAAGAGATCCAATTTCTCTATTTAGGTTTCCCCTGCTTAACCATGTCCAGATTATCTTGTGTGCAATTTTCCTAATTTGTATCACTCAAGTATCCATTTAGTTATTTTTCCCGCGATTTTCATTTTTCTGTTTTATGATTGCTGTTAAATTTTTTGTCCTTTCTTTATATTTTGTTATTGCTGTTATTGTCTGCGTTAATTAGTCGTTCTTTGCTCTAGCTTGTGTATGCATCAAGTCCAGAAATTTTCTAACACATAAATAGGTTAATGTCATTACTCGATTGTAAAGCCCTTTGAATAGTTATTATTCTATATTCCATAAGTTTGATTTCGCTTTGGTCCAATTTAAGTCTTGAGTATCATTTGACCCGATTTCTGCTGAAGAGTTTGGTTTGGTTTTACGGCATATCAACCTCAATGGGTCATATGATCCCGACAAGATTTTTAAATAAATTCATTTTTAATGGATACTCAATTTTTAAAAATAAATACATTTTTCTATTTAACCCATAGATGGGACCCTAACAGGTACTACCACTCCGGAACAGGGTGGACCAGGGAGCAATGGTGATGAAGGGGTGCTCCACATATCCCAAACCTCCAAACCTGGAACCTCACCATTCCTATATTTGAATCAGCGTTTCTAATTAATTATAATTCTTGGTAAACTCTAGATATCCTACATAGACTCAACACTTTGTACACATGAAACCGATTTGTATTTCTTATCACATGATTCATGATATCACGGTTATAACTGCAGTGGCGATAATATTTCTCCATGGATGATACCTATTTGTATTGTAACTTCATTGTTCGCCGGCTGTTAGTTCCACTATCCATTTTGCATATCTATTGTGACGAATAAATCTGGTTGCTCCGAGATTTTAATAATTTAAAAACATTCTATTATGCATGGTTACATGATTATAGTATACACCTTTCTGCAGTCTATCCATGTTAGAAATATAGTTTTTCTTGTTGTTCTCTCTCTGGTAGAATGATATATTATATCATACTATGTTTCCATCAATTTTTATTTTCTAGATTTGATGATTTCTGTTTTATTTTTGTCATCTAGTTTTATCTTATAATCGCTGCTTTTGGCAATAATAATAATAGTAATAATAATAATAATAATAATAATAATAATAATCCTAGAGACCAGAGAAGACTTATTTTCACTCCAGTGAAATACCATCAGCTAACGATGATGTGAAAACTCAAAAGGAGTGAAAATAATAATAATAATAATAATAATAATAATAATAATAATAATAATAATAATAATAATAAATAATAAATAAAACGGATCACCTTATCCCAGTAAGAAGACCAGACCTAGTGTTGATTAACAAAAAAGAAAGAACTTTTCAACTGGTAGATTTTGCAGTGCCAGCAGATCACTGGGTGAAGCTGAAGGAAAATGAAAAAATGGACAAATATCTGGACCTTGCCAGAGAACTGAAAAAGTTATGGAATATGAAAGTAAAAGTGATACCAATTGTAGTTGGTGCACTTGGAACAGTCCCAAAAGGATTGGAAAAGGGTCTGGAAAGTTTGGAAATTAGAGGAAGGATTGAAACCATTCAGAATACTGCACTGTTGCAATCTGCCAGAATACTCAGAAGAGTCCTGGAGACCTGAGGAGACTTGCTGTCACTCAGACTCCAGTGAAAGACCATCAGCTAATGCTGATGTGAAAACTCAAAAGGAGCAAATAATAATAATAATAATAAGTTCAGTCTCTGAGCGGTAAAATCAAGAAGAAATGGACAAGGCGTATCACATTCAATAATATCCTGTTCGTAATAATAGGTCTTTCATGGGTAATAGAATATCTGAACATCTTTAGAGCAACACACACACTTTATCACTAGAGCTATGGAAAAATGAAGAGAAGAACTAGCTGCAGTTGCTTGTGGGGATGCCTTTTTTGTGGTATTTCCGGAACGGGTTGGTTTTTGCTTTTGTCCTTGATTCACGAGTAGTGGTCTGTGGTAGATATTTACGTAGCTGAACTGTTAATATATCGTGTATAGATGTGAGTAACTCCTCAGCTTTTTTTCTGTGTTATTTGTCCCCATTGTTTTCTGTAGAAATGTTCCATTTATTTGTTTTTGCACTCAGTCACTCAATATTCTTTATGTCTTTCTTGTTTACTTGATCGTAAAATTTGCTTTCGTTATTTTGGAATGTCCTCTTTTGTTTGTATTATTGGATCTAGTTTCGGCATATTTTGAGTCTCCGTTCATTAGTCAATATTTTTTGGTTGATTTCGTCTAGTTGAATTGTCTCTTTTCTCTGTTACTCTTGTTTTTTATCTGTTTATTTATTCCATTGTGCCCTTGTGTGGTTTCTCTCTCCTTGTTATTTCTTCCTTATTTCTTTATGTCTTCTTCTAGTCTGATTTTCCATTTTCCTCTTGAATTCCTTATTTGGATTTTTGATGTTCAATTCGATGATCTTGTCTGTTGTGACATGTTTCAGTAATTTATTCTCTTTGTCATTCCCTAATTTGACTTTTTTTCCAGTTTTGATTCTATAGTTACTGTAATAATTCCTTCTCTTCAGGCAAGGTTTTCTTGATTACTTCGATTTTTTCTTTTTAGTGATTTTTTCTCTTGTATTGAATTTGTTCTCATGGTGATGTTGCTGATTTCGGTTATGTTGAGACTTTCAAAATTTTCTCTTTCAAAATTATTGGGGGAGTTGATACTGATCATTCTCCTTAAGACTTACCTGTACAAATATTTCAAGAATTTTAAGATAAAAGAAAAATCTGTTCATAAGAATCATTCCTTAGTTTATTGTATTAAAATTGTCAGATTCCTGCTATATTTCCATCATAGGCTTTTTAGCATCTTTGTGTTGGTCAAACGTAAAATAATATTACAATTCATGTTTGTTGTCTATGGTTATTCTATTATTTTCTGTCTTCTTGAGATATCATTATATTGGCAATCAGGGAGATGATCGAATGTTTATTTCAATTAGAAATCCAACATTTCCAAAACTGGATCATCTTTTTGGATTTCACTGGTACACCTGGGGATCCTGAAATTCCAATCAATCATTCAACCCACGTTTATTTGCATTAATCTTAAACACGCTCGTACGTACTATGCCAAATGTTGTTTATTCTCTATGCTTCTATCAGAATTGATAGTTTTTCCTGCAGAGAAACATCCAGCGTATTACAAACACAAAACAAAAAAGCTTGAGTAAATACATCTATACATGATTATTTATTTGTTCTTCTTTATTAGAATATATTTCACCTGTGAAAAATGTATAAGATCCAAAAAGAAGGTAAAATATCTCACGGCTCCGAGTTTCACGATTTTCATCCCCAAGTAACTCGAAAATCGTGATTTTTATCTTGTTTCATTCTTTTTGTCGTATACATTTTTAATGGTTGAAATATTTATTAACACACATACATACCAAACATACACACACATACCATACATATACACACATATATACATATATATTATATATATATATATATATATATATATATATACTAATATATAAAAGCTAGGTAAACGAAGACATAATTTTAACGTCACTTGATAACTGACAGTTTCTTGCCTATGGGTTTTTCAAAACCCAAAAATCGCATAAGCGACGTTGAGTTCATGTCATCGTCACATTAACTTAGATATACATGCTCTATCAATGATATTGAGCACTCTTTATTTATAAACATAGCAAACTATATCATAAATATATATATATGCGTGTGTGAATATATATTTATATGTAGAGAGAGAGAAGGGATGTTATAACAAATTTATTCAAGCTTGGTTGTTAAGTCTCTTCTAGGAGGTGCTGACCAGAAGTAAATATTATATTTCATCAATTTTCCATGATCTTTTTAATTAAAGTTCGTTATTATATTAGAATAACGACGACAGGCGGCAATTTGTAAACTCCAATATTCAATTCCAAAATAAAGCAGAAAACTAGAAACTAGAGATAGAGAGAGAGAGAGAGAGGAGATAGAGAGAGAGAGAGAGAGAGAGAGAGAGAGAGCGTACACACACAAACTGAGGAAGATATGAAATATATAGATATATCCTTAGGTAGTTTTAAATTAGTTCTCATATCTTTATTTTATGTGGCTATTAAAAGAGATCCAATTTCTCTATTTAGGTTTCCCCTGCATAACCATGTCCAGATTATCTCGTGTGCAATTTTCCTAGTTTGTATCACTCAAGTATCCATTTAGTTATTTTTCTCGCGATTTTCGTTTCTCTGTTTTATGATTACTGTTATCTTTTTTGTCCTTCCTTTATATATTGTTCTTGCTGTTATTGTCTGCCTTAACTAGTCGTTCTTTGCTCGAGCTTGTGTATTCATCATGTCCAGAAATTGCTGCATCTACATAATTCCTAATGCTAGTAAGTCATTTTCCTTCTTTTTCTAACACATAAATAGGTGTATGTCATTAATTGATTGTAAAGCCCTTTGAATAGTTATTATTCTATATTCCATAACTTTGATTTCGCTTTGGTCCAATTTAAGATAAGTCTTGCGTATCATTTGACCCAATTTCTGCTGAAGAGTTTGGTTTGGTCTTACGGCATATCAACCTCAATGGGTCATATGATTCCGACAAAATTTTTAAATAAATTCATTTTTAATGGATACTCAATTTTTTAAAATAAATACATTTTTCTATTTAACCCATAGATGGGACCCTAACAGGTACTACCACTCCGGGTCAAGATGGACCAGGGAGAAATGGTGATGAAGGGGTGCTCCACATACCCCAAACCTCCAAACCTGGAACCTAACCATTCCTATATTTGAATCAGCGTTTCTAATTAATTATAATTATTGGTAAACTCTAGATATCCTACATAGACTCAACACTTTGTACACATGAAACCGATTTGTATTTTCTTATCATATGATTCAGTGATATCACGGTTATAACTGCAGTGGCGATAATATTTCTCCATGGATGATACCTATTTGTATTGTAACTTCATTGTTCACCGGCTGTTAGTTCCACTATCCATTTTGCATAGTTATTATGACGAATAATCTGGTTGCTCCGAGATTTTAATAATTTAAAAAAACATTCTATTATGCATGGTTACAGGATTATAGTGTACACCTTTCTGCAGTCTATCCATGTTAGAAATATAGTTTTTCTTGTTGTTCTCTCTCTGGTAGAATGATATATTATATCATACTATGTTTCCATCAATTTTTATTTTCTAGATTTGATGATTTCTGTTTTATTTTTGTCATTTAGTTTTATCTTATTATCGCTGCTTTTGGCAATAATAATAATAATAATAATAATAATAATAATAATAATAATAATAATAATCCTAGAGACCACAGAAGACTTGTTTTCACTTAGACTCCAGTGAAATACCATCAGCTAACGATGATGTGAAAACTCAAAAGGAGTGAAAATAATAATAATAATAATAATAATAATAATAATAATAATAATAATAATAATAATAAATAAAAACGGATCACCTTATCCCAGTAAGAAGACCAGACCTAGTGTTGATTAACAAAAAAGAAAGAACTTGTCAACTGGTGGATTTTGCAGTGCCAGCAGATCACTGGGTGAAGCTGAAGGAAAATGAAAAAATGGACAAATATCTGGACCTTGCCAGAGAACTGAAAAAATTATGGAATATGAAAGTAAAAGTGATACCAATTGTAGTTGGTGCACTTGGAACAGTCCCAAAAGGATTGGAAAAGGGTCTGGAAAGTTTGGAAATTAGAGGAAGGATTGAAACCATTCAGAATACTGCACTGTTGCAATCTGCCAGAATACTCAGAAGAGTCCTGGAGACCTGAGGAGACTTGCTGTCACTCAGACTCCAGTGAAAAGACCATCAGCTAATGCTGATGTGAAAAACTCAAAAGGAGCAAATAATAATAATAATAATAAGTTCAGTCTCTGAGCGGTAAAATCAAGAAGAAATGGACAAGGCGTATCACATTCAATAATATCCTGTTCGTAATAATAGGTCTTTCATGGGTAATAGAATATCTGAACATCTTTAGAGCAACACACACACTTTATCACTAGAGCTATGGAAAAATGAAGAGAAGAACCAGCTGCAGTTGCTTGTGGGGATGCCTTTTTTTGTCGTATTTCCGGAACAGGTTGGTTTTTGCTTTTGTCCTTGATTCACGAGTAGTGGTCTGTGGTAGATATTTACGTAGCTGAACTGTTAATATATCGTGTATAGATGTGAGTAACTCCTCAGCTTTTTTCTGTGTTATTTGTCCCCATTGTTTTCTGTAGAAATGTTCCATTTATTTGTTTTTGCACTCAGTCACTCAATATTCTTTATGTCTTTCTTGTTTACTTGATCGTAAAAATTTGCTTTCGTTATTTTGGAATGTCCTCTTTGTTTGTATTATTGGATCTAGTTTCGGCATATTTTGAGTCTCCGTTCATTAGTCAATATTTTTCGGTTGATTTCGTCTAGTTGAATTGTCTCTTTTCTCTGTTACTCTTGTTTTTATCTGTTTATTTATTCCATTGTGCCTTGTGTGGTTTCTCTCTCCTTGTTATTTCTTCCTTATTTCTTTATGTCTTCTTCTAGTCTGATTTTCCATTTTCCTCTTGAATTCCTTATTTGGATTTTTGATGTTCAATTCGATGATCTTGTCTGTTGTGACATGTTTCAGTAATTTATTCTCTTTGTCATTCCCTAATTTGACTTTTTTTCCAGTTTTGATTCTATAGTTACTGTAATAATTCCTTCTCTTCAGGCAAGGTTTTCTTGATTACTTCGATTTTCTTTTTAGTGATTTTTTCTCTTGTATTGAATTTGTTCTCATGGTGATGTTGCTGATTTCGGTTATGTTGAGACTTTCAAAATTTTCTCTTTCAAATTATTGGGGGAGTTGATACTGATCATTCTCCTTAAGACTTACCTGTACTAATATTTCAAGAATTTTAAGATAAAAGAAAAATCTGTTCATAAGAATCATTCCTTAGTTTATTGTATTAAAATTGTCAGATTCCTGCTATATTTCCATCATAGGCTTTTTAGCATCTTTGTGTTGGTCAAACGTAAAATAATATTACAATTCATGTTTGTTGTCTATGTATTCTATTTATTTTCTGTCTTCTTGAGATATCATTATATTGGCAATCAGGGAGATGATCGAATGTTTATTTCAAATTAGAAATCCAACATTTCCAAAACTGGATCCATCTTTTTGGATTTCACTGGTACACCTGGGGATCCTGAAATTCCAATCAATCATTTCAACCCACGTTTATTTGCATTAATCTTAAACACGCTCGTACGTACTATGCCAAATGTTGTTTATTCTCTATGCTTCTATCAGAATTGATATGTTATTCCTGCAGAGGAAAACATCCAGCGTATTACAAACACAAAACAAAAAAGCTTGAGTAAATACATCTATACATGATTATTTATTTGTTCTTCTTTCAAATTTAGAAAAATAACCTTGATATCTAAATGTATGTTTCAAATCATAAAGATGCGTAAGATGGTTCACAATAAGATGATAAAGAAAAGTGTTTATTTTACACTACACATAATTATTTTCTGTATAATCGCCTTTTCTAAATATCCGTGGCACAACGCTAGAGGACATTAAAAAATATAGAGAGGACAATTTAGATCACTTATGGGCCGGGTTAGCTCAGTCGGTAGAGCGTTCGACTAGAAACCACAAGGTTCCTAGTTCGATACCGGTCCTCGCCAACTCAGCGTATGAGTAGCACAGGGATCTGTGCGATAAAGTAAGGAGCTGATGGTAGGTGTGGTGCTCCACCTCAGATGCTAAAAAACAATCTCCTTGGTCTAGCGCTATTGAAAAAGGGATAGACCCCCTCGCTGACTGGCTGATACCGACTTTAGGCCGCCCCGTCGACTTTACTTACTTTACTTTTACTCCGCTAATAAATTGGTGCACCTATCCACACAACTCTATCCCTCTTGATGAAAAAAATAATTCTTCGCCCATCAGATTGCCCTGTCTGTGCAGGTTTAGAATATGTTGACTGTATCCCCTGCTGAAGACCCCCCACCCCTAAAAAGGGGTGTTCTCGATAGGAAACTAAACTTCATCAGATGCTGTAGTTCCAATTCTGGAGATCAGGAAAATATAGAGTATCCTTCATTGCTATTACTCCAAAATCCACTCGGAACAAAAGTATCTGTTAGGGTCTCAACATTTGGTCAAATAGATTTGTTTTAGAGTTAATCATATTCGATAGGACAAATATTCAGCTTACAATGAAAACGATTCCCTAAACTCTAAGCATAACATGACCCTAGATGAGTTGATATGCCGTTAAAATCAATCTATCAATCAATCGACTATTAGTTCAAATCTTTCAGAATTGATTTTAAATTCTTATGATAAAACCTGAGTAAATAAAATTGTTCCTAGAAGCGGATTGGTTTGTATCTGGTAGATCTAAAAATCATATGAAACAAAAACATCTTTGAAAAAACATCCAAAACAAATCTATGATGAAAATAAGAAAATTTCACAAATTATCTATCAGTAGAAACAGACTGCTGTAAACACATCAATTACACTAATTCATTTACGAGTTCTATAAACAATAATAATTCTAAAACATTTATTTACCAACGTATTTATATCTATTCTTTTTCCTTTATATATATATATATATATATATATATATATTATATATAATATATATATATATATATATATATATATATTATATATCATAGGTTAATTAGAAAATATGTTCTCATTGAATTGGTGAATGATACTACTTATTGTTAGTAGTTTGATCTTTTTGACCTAACACTGTCTTCTTTGTGTAATGCAATTAAATAATGATTCATAAAGTTGTTTTCTTACAAGATTCTCACTTCCAAGCTGAATTTTGTCATTAAGGAATAGAAGTCATATAAATATTTAATAGCACAGAAAAATGAATCGTATTATTTGAACTTTTTTCTTACTTATATGTCTTTAAAAAGACGTGCAGAATCATAGTTCTCTTCAATTTTCAGAAACCTTATTTAAAACAATATTCCTCATGAAAAAAAGATTTCTTTTCGTACTCAGTGTTCTTCCTTATTCAGTGTTAGATTCTATTCATTATGCCAACATTTCCCGTAATTTGCAAATACAGTTTTAATCCGTTTGTGACTCCTAATATTTTCGAATGAAGTATATTTAGGTTTCTTTAATGGTTTAACTCTTGATTTTATTTATTGATACAAACTTCTATAAAACATTTTTAAAAAAGAGTTAATCTTGTACATGGATATAATAATAATAATGAGACTTGAATTAACTCCACTATCGAATGTGTTTGTGAAATAACTACGCTCCCAAGGAGCAAATAACTACGCTCAAAAGGAGCAAATAATAATAATAATAATAATAATAATAATAATAATAATAATAATAATATTATTATTATTATTATTATTTTACTACTTTTGAGTTTTCACATCAGCATTAGCTGATGTTCTTTCACTGGAGTCTGAGTGACAGCAAGTCTCCTCAGGTCTCCAGGACTCTTCTGAGTATTCTGGCAGATTGCAGCAGAGTAGTGTTCTGAATGGTTTCAATCCTTCCTCTGATTTCCAAACTTTCCAAACCCCTTTTCTAATCCTTTTGGGACTGTTCCAAGTGCACCAACTACAATTGGTATCACTTTCACTTTCATATTCCATAACTTTTTCAGTTCTCTGGCAAGGTCCAGATATTTGTCCATTTTTTCATTTTCCTTTAACTTCACCCTGTGATCTGCTGGCACTGGAAAATCCACCAGTTGACAAGTTCTTTCTTTTTTGTTTATCAACACTAGGTCTGGTCTTCTTGCTGGGATAAGGTGATCCTTTTTTATTTCAAAGTCCCAGAGAATTTTGTGCGTTTTGTTCTCAAGAACAGATTCTGGTTTATGCATATATCATTTTGTTGTGTGGTCAAAATTTAATTTCTTGCATAATTCCTAGTGGATCACCTTCCCAACCCAGTCGTGTCTAGTTTTGTATTCTCGTTGTGCTAGTTTGTTACATTCACAGAGTATATGGTTTACAGTCTCATCTCTATTACCGCAAAGTCTACATTTACTATTTTGTTGGGTCTTATCAATTTTAGCTTTGATGTAGTTTGTCCTCATGGCATTATTTTGTGCAGCAATTATAAGTGATTCTGTTTCTCTTTTGAGGTTTCCCTTTCTTAACCATGTCCAAATCTTTTCATGTGCAACTTCTTCTATTTGTCGTTTGAAGCGTCCATATAATTCTTTTTCTTCCCATTTTTGTTTTCTAATCTTAGTCGTTTTTCTGTTTGTCCATCTGCCGTTTCCACTATTGTTGGCCGCCATAAGTAGTTTGTCTTTGCTCTTTCTTGTGTAATCTTCAAGTTGTTGGATTGTGGTTCTACGCATTCCTCTATGTTGGCAAGACCTCTTCCCCCTTCCTTTCTTGACACATATAATCTATCTCTATTATCTCTAGGGTGGAGAGCCTTGTGCATGGTCATTAATTGTCTCGTCCTTTGGTCAATCTATCTGAGTTCTTCTTTTGCCCATTTTAAGATCGGTCCTGAGTATCTTATAATAGGGACAGCCCAGGTATTAATTCCTTTGATCAGATTTCTGCTGTTAAGTTTGGTTTCTAGAAGTATTCTAGTTCTCCTGAGATATTCTCTTTTTTATTATTATTATTATTATCATTATTATTATTATTATTATTATAACTCATAGAAAAATCGATCATCCTAATTTACCTACTGTTTTCCAGACTAGCCTGTCTGTTATTAAGCAGAAGAAAAAAAAGGACAAAATGAAGAGAAGAACGTATATTAGAAAACTACATTCTATACAACGTTTCAATGAAGATTTAACTTTGAGAAAAGCCAGGAGTCAAAGGGACCTAAATCTGGATTGTAGGTTCACTGGATGTCAGTCACCACCACCTCCATAATTGATGCGATGTTTTTGCCAAAAGACCTTGCACATCACGTGAAGAATCTATTCATTCGGCCATCGTCAATATAACGGCCAGACAGTACATTATCACTTTCAGTGGCGTCTCACTGCTCATTGGGTAGCCCAATGGCGTCTCACTACCCACGGAGTAGCCCCACTGGGGGTGTCTCTGTTCACACTTGTGCACTAAGGTCATCTGTGATTGATTGCGAAATTGAATCATAACATGTCCAACAGTTCTTTGATATGCAAAAATGGCTGAATACATTCCGGGAATATATCTTATTTAAAATTTGGTTGATGAATAGTTTTTACTTTTAACAATCATTTGAAGACATGTGATAGATAATCATCAGCCTGGGAGGGGAAAACATAAAAATACAATTCGTTTTAGCGTTAGAACCTTCATTGTTTAATTCTTTCTCTGTTCAGTCTCTGAGCGGTAAAATCAAGAAGAAATAGACAAGGCGTATCAAGTTCTAGCAAGTTTTCTCCGATCAAGAGGTACTGTCTCTTCTCGTGTCTTTGATTCATTCCTCGTTCTATGCTCTCCGTTTATCCTCCAGCAACTAAAAGAGACCCCAAATCTCGAAATCCGTGATTATATATATATATATATATATATATATATATATATATATATATATATATATATATATGTGTGTGTGTGTGTGTGTGTGTGAAAAATAAAATGGAAATTAATTCGACAGTGTGAATATGATATATTGAAAAAACAAAGGATGTTTACAAATGCATGGGCTCATCAGGAGAGTATGTGCAAACCGTTTCAGGGCCTTCCTCTCGACGGTTTAAAAAGCAACACCGGCCCTACCTCACTGATGTGAGGACCCTCGCAATATCATGCATCGACCGCACATGGATCGGTCATCAACAAAAATAAGACGGGAAAAAATGACCGTTAGCAAAAACAGAACGCTGCTGGTCAAAAGTTCGAAATAATCAAAAAAAAAAAAAAAAAGACCTTGGCAAGATCCGGGTCACGGGTGTTGGATCAAGCATATCTTATTACACCTACCCTCTGGTAGATATGTTGAATTTTGTCAACTCGTCTTTTTTCCAGTTGATGTCTTTTACACTCTGGTAACATTTGTTTATGATGTTACTAATGAATGTGTTTCATGGCATCAGTTGAAATTAGAATCCCAAGAGAGATACTTATACATTCTAAGAATTGATGCAATAAAATATTCTTGGCCATTTTTCGTAGTTGAAATTTTGCTACACCAAACATCTTGAAATTCGTTATTTAAAAGCGTTTCCAACTCTTTCTATTTCATTGCTACTGAAGAAGATATTTTTGGTTAGTGAAAGATTGAAATATATTTATATTCTACTAACAGCCATTTGTCCATTGGAACGATAAGTTGTGGACTGATACACTATATCAATGATAGTTTATAAATTTCAATAATTTTTAGAATTTTGTAAAAAGTTATCCCCCCAAAATAAGACATATCCAGTATTTCAGATGACAAACAAAACATATACTGTTGACGTTATTTTATCTAAAATAAGATCACATTTCAAAGAACAATATCATTATTCAGAATGTTTACCATTAGGTATATGTCATGAATATATTTGAACATATTTCCTTCCCAAAAAGATTATTATTTTAAAAACGTATAACAGCGTGGAAATAGAATTCAATCCGTCATCATATTCTTGATGAGATTATTTCTCACAAAATACTGTTCGTATAAAAAAATTAAAGTAAAACAAACTCAACCAGATAAATTTGACACTTCAAGGAATGTATAAGATAAACTACTGTGAAACATTAAACCATAAGAATGAAGTTACAAATCTGAATGAATTAACTGATAATAAATATAGGTCTTAGTATTTTAGACGTTGTATTTTTCCCTGTTATCAAATCTTCGTAAATAAGTAAATTGAAGTTATATATTTTGAAATTGAGTTTAAAAAACAAAATGATATGAAAATGGCCTTACACAAGGCACTGCGATTGATAAACGAGTAAAATTTGACCTCATATTAAAAACTGAATGTTTTCCTCAACTTATTATCATAGCAGTTTTGTAGATTTACTTTTTAATTTTTTCCCCAAAGAGCAAGGTTCATTCTTTATTTATCTTTAGTTCTACGAATAAAAACATGCCAAGCGCAAGTATTCAAGATTTAATGTAACAAAATATCATATTAAATTAGAAAGACTCTCTAAATTAAATAAATTATAGGTACCAAATCTCCTTTATTGGAACTAGAAAATATATGCACCCTCCGGGTGCAAGTTTTAAAGTCATAAAATATTATATTAAATTAGAAAGTCTAAAGAAACTGAATAAGGATACAGATAAAATTATTTGAAGCAGAGAGGGGTATAATCGAAAAATATAACAGCTGTAGCTTCCTCTTCCATCACCCCTGTCTTTCCTTGCTAAACTTTTCTAATTTAACTATTTAGTTAAATTAGGAAGTAAAGAATAAAATTATAGTTATTTCTTTTTGTTAATTGATTTCTTTTAATATTTATCTTCAAGATTTTTGCTCATATTCATTAAGATAAATCAAATAATTAGAAATCAACAATACCAAGCACATAATTATTAAAATCAAATTTTAAATATCAATATGCAAATTAGGCTTGCCGTTCACACTGTAAACCGCTATTTATTGTACATATAAATACAATTGCATGTTATTAGTACGTAGATATGACCAGCAGTATTAATAATGAAAAACAATTTTATCAATAATTGAGGCTTAAATAAAAATGATTCATGGAGAATGTGATATATAATAACTAAATGGATAGTGACTTGAGTAGTGATATAGTTTCGGTTACAGACAAACAAACAGATAATCTCCATTATAATAAGATTTGTAATAAAAGCAGATTTTAATATAAAAAGTAAAACAATGAAAAAATTTAAAAAATTGTCAGATCTAGGAAACTATTCCGCGATTCCAAATAATATCATTAGTGTTTACTGTTTACTTGTATCCAAAGTAAACATCCTAAGTCTTATGTTTTAATTTCACATTTTCACGAGCGAAGGGAATAGCTACCTTGGACGCTCGCTATTTCATTCACTTTCATTGTTAAAATTAACTATTTATTTAGATTAAATAGCAAAACATAAAAATACAATCATTTCTTTATTTATAATGAATTTCTTTAAAGATTCGTCGACGTGAAATTTGATTATATCCGTTAAAGTAAAACCAAAAAATTATAAACAATTATACCAATATTATTTCTCTGAATCTTTCAGATGAGACTTAATAATTAATATTATTTGGACTAATCTGACACATAGTGTAGTGAGTATAGGCGTTGTGCTAATACAGTTCTAAGTGACTCTTATCTCTAAGCTGTTGGTTCGATCCTGGTCAAAAGCGACAGTTACATAGAATAATGATTAACACATCTTATCACTTGTACCCCGCTGTGATTAACGGAATGAGAACAGGATATCTCAGTGGATAACGGGTTGGGTTCAAAGTTCCTTGATGGTTCCCGATTACGGCAAGAAGATTCCCGAGGTCAAAAAGAAGCTTCACAAGTGTGAGAAAGCCCTAGAGTCCGACAAGAACTACCCGAAGAAGGCCAGAGGACACATCGGTCGAAACGTTGTCCAGATAATAATAAAGATAAGAACAATGGTCTGAATAATCCAACAATCCAAATAATCCAAAATACCAATATCTATTAAAATCATATTTAAGATCAATATGCAAATTAGCTTCTCAGTTCACTCTGTAAATCCCTATTTGATTGCATATATATACATCATTTGTATGTTATTGATACGTAGTTAAGGTCAACAGTATTAATAAATGAAAAGAAATCATAGAGATGTGATGGAATTAACAAAAAGGGTAACGTTGATAGTGGCATAGGTTCAATTACATAATCTCCACAATAATAAGATATCACTAAAGGAAAATGGGATAGTGTTTAGCATGGCCTTATTTCGAATTATCTTTAAAAAGCGTACGAGTTCTTATCGAGGATAATTCCAGAAAAAGAATCCTATTCTATTTAGAATCCAACGCTCTGCTCCAAAATAGAAGTTCACCTCATCTTTTTTATTGCCACAACTGGAATTATCTAGTGTCTGACCACCCCATTTCACAATAAGTGAATAATGTCTAATAGAATTCTACATGTAGGCATTAAGCTTTTTGATTCAACGGCTATTTTAGCTTTGCAAAAAGACAGATGTTCAAGGTACTAAATCTGGACCATAGGTTAGTTGGATGTCCACCCCTCCCCTCCCAATTGATGCGATGTTTTGTTAAATCCTCTCACACAACATGTGAAGAATTGAGAATAGATTTTTAATGATTTAACAAAATAAAAAAACAGTCCTAAACTAAATTTCAAATCAAATATATTATCGGAATTTATAGGGCCATTTTTGCATATCTAAAAACCGTTTGATTCGCCATGATTCAAGTTAGCAATCAATTAGAGATTACGTTAGGGCATAGTTGGAATACTCACTGAAAATATTAAGTGAAGACTACACACGACTGGGTGAAAAATGATTATCTGGGAACTATGAAAAGAAAGCGTTCATGGTTTATTATTTCAATTATACTGTAAGCTAAAAAAAAACTGCGCCAAACTAAATTCAGTAACTATGTACGAGTATATAGAAATATATAGGATTATGTTTGTTTCTGATAAAATTCCACCCATATAAAACATATGTCTTTTAAACTGATATTGTTTATCTACACTAAAATTATTCTAGAAAATATTCTGAATGCCTGATAATTGGGTTGATTTCCTTTCAAGTTGAACTTCATTTTTCTATATAACAGATTTAATAAATAAAGGATGGTTTTATTGAAGAACATAAAATGCTGCAAACGATGTACTTTAGACATTGGTTGGCAAAGAGATAATGATCAATTTTCCTACTAAGATTTTAAGGGGGAAAAATAATAAAAAAAAAAAATCATTTTAATAAAACACCATATTTTAAATTATTTGCAAATGGAAAGACATGGCCAATAATTTTATTTATTTAAATACCCTGAACAACATTTTTCTTTTGGACGGCATTATTAATGATTTTCTCTTGAGTTGCTTCTCAGATGTTTCTCTGGGAAATTATTGCAAGTTATCGAATTTCGCAGTCTCTGAAGGATTGAACAATATAATTGTTTATCAACGCAAGTCTCTTCTTATCTGTTTCATTCGAATATTTCTTTTTGGTTATCTGTACATTTATATTCATAACTCTGTCTATGAATATATATACATATTTAGATACTCTATGCGTATATAATAGGTTGAATAACATGAAATGCAAAGTTTTCAGTTAAAGAATAAAACGGTTCTATATGATGATAAGCAGATTTCTGGATATTTTTAAATTACAAACAATAAAAACAACAACGACAAAAAACAAAAACAACAACAACAACAACACAAATGACATATCTTTACAAGTTTTTTACTAGAGCAATGATGTAAAAATTCTCCAACTTTCAGAATAAATGATTTTCTCGGATTTTTAAAAATATGTCATACAAATATCTAAGGATCGTCATTCGTGTTCACCACAATTATGGTATTTTCTCAAGGGCGATAACTATGAAATGCTAATTATCCTTATTTTTTGCGTCTCATTACAAAATATATTCTTAGAATATATACGTCGATATTGAGTATCATAATAACAAAATACATTTTAAGTAAGTATATTTTAAAACACAAAATACGTTTTACGTTTTTAAGTGAGTATATTTTAAAACACAAAATACGTTTTTAAGTGAGTATATTTTAAAACAAAATTTTTTAAGTGAGTATATTTTAAAACACAAAAATACGTTTTTAAGTGAGTATATTTTAAAACAAAATAAGTTTTTAAGTGTGAGTATATTTTAAACACAAAATACGTTTTTTAAGTGAGTATATTTTAAAACAAAAATACGTTTTTAAGTGAGTATATTTTAAACACAAAATACGTTTTTAAGTGAGTATATTTTAAAACACAAATAGGTTTTTAAGTGAGTATATTTTAAAACACAAAATACGTTTTTGGAGAATATATTTTAAAACACAAAATACGTTTTTAAGTGAGTACATTTTAAAACACGCGTACATTTAATAAAAATAAGGGTTTATGATCATCGTAAAGGAAAGTTCTTCTCATACATTATGTAATACACCAGTAAAAATCGTTATATTGTACCAAGACAATCATTGTCTTGCCTCAAAGCGTAAACATTTCTTTTTTTATTCTTTCACCTATAGTA
Source organism: Doryteuthis pealeii (assembly GCA_023376005.1). NCBI lineage: Eukaryota > Metazoa > Mollusca > Cephalopoda > Myopsida > Loliginidae > Doryteuthis > Doryteuthis pealeii. The sequence continues at coordinate 66,522,648 of CM042159.1, read as the reverse complement.
TGCGCAAAAAATCTATCGCATTGTACTAAATTCATTAGGAATCATTGGCAGAAAATCTGAAGAAATGTTGAGGCTACAACAAACAAGATTAATGCATTAACCCAAATAAACAAATATAACAATTTATCATCTCATTAATTCCGAAAGTATAAAGGGCCGGGTTAGCTCAGTCAGTAGAGTGTTCGGCTAGAAACCACAAGGTTCCTAGTTCGATACCGGCCCTCGCCAACTCAGCGTATGAGTAGCACAGGGATCTGTGCGGTAAAGTGAGGAGCTGATGGTAGGTGTGGCGGTCCACCTCAGATGCTAAAAAAATAATCTCCTTGGTCTAGCACAAGGGAAAAGGGGGTAGACTCCCTGGCTGATTTGCCGATACCGACATTAAGCCGCCCCGACGACTTTACTTTATATATATATATATATATATAAGAGGGCAGAAGCCATCTCTATTCGCTTAGAGTATCTGTGGGAGTACACATCACTCTTCATGCCAAGTATAACTTTGAAAGCCATATCGCATATTTGGCAAATAAATTAGCTGTCTTTTCTGTTGACATTAACACTGTGAACACTACTATGACCACTCCAATCCACGATTGCCCCACACACTTTATCACAAAATTGACACAAGATACCTGTTGGTGACTTATCTAAAAAGTAATATCCTGTCATGAGATCTGATATGACTAACGAGTCCAACTTTACACAAAATAGACCCGACTACGTATATTACAAACATGTTCATGCTGTAAAGTGTCACGGACAGAGAACAAGTCCTGCTTCCAAATTGGTCATTTTCGCCTGGAGTGTTCGATTCTCTGTGCTTCAAGTATTTGTAGATCCTTTTCTTCGTTAAGTTAATCGATTTCCCATCATCTCCCCTAGGCTACCATATCTCTACTGAGTGCCATAATATTGTTGACGACATCCTTCTACATTGTTTTATATATATATATATATATATATATATATATATATATATATATATATATATGTTTTTTTACTTTTCTCCACACACACACACACACACACACACACACACACACACACACATATATATATATATATATATATATATATATATATATATATATATATATCACCTCTGACTCTCGCGGAGTCTATGGTTAAAAGGTGCGAGTTTATATCCGCGTTTATATTATACGGTAGATATTTTTTTGTATTTTGTTGCTTTTTGTTTTTTCGATTTTATGTTTCCTTTTTCTTTGTTTGACAATTGTGTTATTTTTTGACAATGAAGTTTTTGGGTGTTTTAAATAGTATCTCTTAGATTCACGTCATCCTTCAATTACCAATTAACACAATTTTCAATTCTTGCGAGTCCTATTTTCTTTACCATATATAAGTCAGACTAGGTCATCTCTAGGGTGGAAGACCTTGTGCATCGTCATCAATTTTCTCGTACTGTGTTCCATATTTTCTGAACTCTTCTCTTGTTCTGTTTATTACTTTAATCAATATTCTTTCTGTCTTTAAATCTATGTTGAAGGAAGAGAAGCGAAAGGAAGGAAAGAAGAAAAACTTGCAGATCTCGCGTCGTCTTGCTGCGATCAGAGTAAAAGTTTGGTGAGGGTGAACAGTGATCTTAGTCTCTTGGAAAACATTTTGGCAATCCTTCAACGAGGGTCATCGGGTCAAGTACCCTTCTCATTTTGGACAACAGCCAACCTTAAACGCACACATGACTATTCTAAACGTAGCAAGATTTGACGGCATTGTTCGGGATAGAAAAATATGAAATGAGAGAGGACAGACGGACAGACGAAGAGAGAGAGAGAGAGAGAGAGAGAGAGAGAGAGAGAGAGAGAGAGAGAGAGAGAGAGAGAACATGATAAGGGATAGGACCATGAGAAAAGAAAGATGCTGAAATTACATCATAGTATCTGCACAATCACGACAGAATATTTATACATTTAGGGACCAGTTTAACTGAATCGATAAAGCATCCGCCTTGGAACGAAAAGGTTCTGGGTTCTATTCCGGTTCTCACCAATTCAACACAGGAGTAGCATAGCTTTTTTGTATTCTGTAAGAGGAGCGCGGATAATAGGTTTGGTGCTCCAAAACACAATTTTTACTTTGATGCAAAACAATCTCCCTGGTATAACGCTTGTGAAAAGGGGATAGACTCTCTCTATATCCGGCTGATACTGACAATATGCCACTCGGGCGACTGTTATTTATCTATACATTTACACACACCTTCGTGTGTGTGTGTGCGCGCGTGTGTGTGTGTGTGTGTCTGTTTGCGTTTAGATGTCTAGACTAACTGTGCTGAATAGGAATTTTGAAGAAAATTAAACTTTTATGCATTGTTCATTTCCTGTTAATACTTCTTCAGCTTTGGTATTTATGAGCACATCTCGTATATATTAATAAGCATATAATGCAATATTTATAAGTAAATAGTGCTCAATATCGTGGGTCATGCATGGACAACTAATTTAGAGCCTAAAGAACATTATAAAAAAGCGGTCTACGCCTACCTTGCAAAATTTTGTTTGAAAATCCTATAGGTGAGATACCGTCAGTAGTCAAGCGCCGTTGACTTTATATCCATGCTTCCTAACACACACACACACACACACACACACACACACACACCACACACATACATATATATATATATATATATATATATATATATATATATATATATATATACAAAAATTGTTCAGCCTCTTACTACCGTGTGCGACTTTAGTCGTATTCCTAGCATTGTGTCATGTGCAAATTTAATCGAATTTCATCCTACGTTGAGGATGCGTAGTTTTCTCTGGCTTTGCAATTTTGCAGAGAAAGTTCTCATTGTTTTTACTCGAAATTCAATAATTTTGTCATATTTTAAATCGGGTTGCTACCTTAAAATTTCGTAGGGCTAAACAATATCAGTCAAATCGTATTGAAACATTTTAGGGAATAAATTATGATTCAAAATCAGAATTAGATAAAATCAAAGAGACAGATAGATAGATAGATAGATAGATAGAGAGAGAGAGAGAGAGAGAGAGAGAGAGAGAGAGAGAGAGAGAGAGAGAGAGATGAGTGAATGAATGTATGAATGAATTTACTCATTTTATTCAGGAATTCTATTTCTATTGTTCTAACTCAAAGTCGTCATATTTAAATTGATTATCATATCATGTTATGCTAATTTATACATTTTGAAAATCCCATTTCAATCCGTCATTTTAGCTGTTAAATGCGGCATTGTGAGTTGTGCAATATTGTCAAAAATTTCCTTTTATATTTCCAATTTTTCACCAAGCCAAAATATAGATGAATTCATTTTAAGATTTTCGAAAATGTGACAACGAAAAGAAGAAATAAGATGTGACAACGAAATTATTAAATTCCAGAAATTCTTGATATTCATGAAACTTGGATATTTTCAAATTTCATTTTATTTCACCAAGAGAAGCCTTTAATGCTTAGAACAAGACCAAATAACTGAAATCTTATCATTTTCAAAGTAAGAATTTTCTGAATGTATTAAAAATAACTATTTAATTTCCAGACATTTAACCGGAATCAAACACCGATTACTAGATTAGTAATATATACTCAACTCCTCGTAAACCAAAAGAGTATATTTGTTCATCGTCCGTTACTTGTACAAGAATATAATACGTGTCATTGTTTGTTTGTTTTGTTTTACAGCTTACCTACTCTTTTCGGGTCATTTAAAGTCACACCGTCCGTTTGAGAAACAAAGGACTCAGGTACTGTATTGATAAACAAAAGGACTCAGGTATTATGTTGCAGGCTCATCGCTGCTTAACTTCGGTGATATAGTTGGAACCTGGGCTTTCAGCGTTACTTGATCGTAATATTTTTGCATTTAATTCGACTGTGTTCTGTTGCCGTGAATTAAATATTTATAAAAATCAAAATCAAAATAGGGGTTAAGAGAAAGTCTATATATGTAAAATGCGTGGTGTAGTGGTGTAGTGGCTACCGTCGTAGAATATGGACACGGCCAGACGAGTTCAAATCCTGAACGGACTGTTTGCATTTCACATAGCACTAATACCCTTGGGAAAGGTATGTACCCAACTATTCTCTCTCAGATACGGGTAAAACGTAGGGGCGTTAACCCTTTATCCTTGATTAGGCAACTAGTATAGGAGAACGAAAATTCTGAATTCAAACCTGTTAACCTGTGACGAGGAGGTTTACGTTTCACCTTCCGTTAATACAGTTTAGAAAGGTATAAATCTATGCCTCCCTGTCTTAGCAATGGGTAAATAATAGAACAGACTGGATTCCTTAGCCTTAGTGTAGCAACTCATCTAATTAAAGGAAAACTGACATCAAACTAGCTTTTTCCCGCTTAAAAATTTACCTTGTCTCACAGTCTGTCTATGGCGAAGGGGTTGCGTAAATACCTACTACACTCTGATATTTCCCAAAAGTATTGGAAAGCGACATCCTAAGACGTGACGATGAATATAAAAATAATTTTTTCATCTTTACGGAACGTATGCTAGTTGGAAAATACAATAGAGACAGCCATGAAGAAATAATTACAACGAAATTTCTAAAGCTTTGTTTAGTCTGGTTCACATAAACATTGTGTTAGCGTTTGACTCCATCTTTCTTTTATTGTCATTCATCAAGGCAGTAATATTTTCCCTTGCTCAAACCGACGAATCATTTTCTCATTTCACAACACCAACGTATTATTCAATAATCTGGTCACTTTTACATTTACTGTAAACAAAATGATGCATTATCCACTTCCTCTCTTATTCATATTTTCTATTGGAGACGCTATGGCCATTTGTTAATTGTCTCTCAATAGCAATAATCATCCTTTTCTCTCTCTCATATCTCTTTTTTTATTGACGTTGCACGTTATAACATGACGAAATGTTTAATTTCAATTATTAAATGCGGAAATATTTTTTAATGTTAGATTAATACTCCTAACTATAAATTCTGAATGGTAATCTTTTATCAGTAGCAAAATAATGGCGCCGAGTAGTTGTGTTATTTTTATTCATTTTTAATTCCTTATTATTATTATTATTCATTATGAATTTTGACCACTTTTTATCGGAATTCACTCGAATAGTATTTCTTAGAGGAATAGTATTCACAGGAAACAATAATTTAAAAAAATCTCCCTACAATAAAGCAGAAACAAATTAAGATGAATAAGGATTCTAACCAATGACAGAGATTCATTTATAAAATGAATCTAATTAAGAATAATTATATAATTATTGTTTGACATTAAATAGACGAAGCTCTCTTTCAGATAAAACTATTATTTCCTTATATTACACGAATCTTCTAACAAGGTACACGAATCTTAACCTCACAAATCATAGGCATGCTCAATATAGTACATTTGATTTGAGATTGATTTATTACTGAGTGATGATTACTTTCCAATAAAAGTTAGTAAGCTAGTCTTTATATTGACATCATAAGATTAGCTTGATTTGTCACACAGTTAAGAAGAATTGGCAACAACAGAATGAGGTTGAAAAATAACTATTAACTAAACTGTTGCTTTAGGGATCCAATTAGTCTTTTCGCATATTTAGATTTTAATGTTTTGATTAAGCATAGGAAATTATTATTATTATCTTTATCATTTCACTCCTTGTGAGTCGTTCACACCATCGTTACCTGGTGGTCTTTCACTGAAGTCTGGGTGACAGCAAGTCACTATAGGCTTACAGGTGTTGCATAGCCCTTCTTTGCTACTCTGAATCGTATACGTTGCTGGTATACTGCGGGTAGGTTAGTAGTCGGCGTAGAGACTCAACACATGGCATTGTAACAAACTTTAGTTTATTTCTTTACATTCTCTCGTGGTGCGTGTGAGTGGACGAGCGTTGACAATCTTTACTAATATTGTTGCAGGCTCTTAAATGAGGAAGTCAAGATGGGACTACAAAACCGCTATCTGCCACACGTGGGGCCTTGTTGAATGGTGGCTAAGTAACGGGTACGCCCCCCAGGTAGAGGTTGGGGGAGAGCGTGTGAGTCTCTCTCTCGCCTGCTGTCCGAATGAACTCACTCAACCGACTGACTGTCCCCACTGACCGCTGAATGCTTAACTCTCTCGCTTTTGTATTGACAACACGCCTACACATTTTTATCTTTTTCTTTGTCCCTCAGCCGGAAGTCCTTACTTCCCTTTCCAGTCTCTTT
>CM042159.1:66506459-66511459 GCA_023376005.1 Doryteuthis pealeii | reverse complement strand
CTTAAATATTCAAACATGTTCGCAAAGAACTTTAAGAAACATCAGAAACTATTGTTAGCTGTAAAACTAAATAATATCTATGCAACCAAGTATTAAATTGTAATTTATGATTTTCAACAAATTTTCTGTCCTGCATTTTCGTCATTCATTTTTCTAATTGAATGTATCTACAGCAGTTCAAATTATATTCTTACTATGCATTGTGTAAATATTTAGTGTGTTTCAGCCATTTTAAGTTGGAAAATCCTTTTTTTTAAGTGACGAATATATATATAGTATCCAATTGCCCCTTTAACCTTTCCGTTGCAGTGGCATCAGTAAATTATCCAAAAGTGCTTCATATATTAAACACATAGAACAGCAACAACAACAACAGCAACAATAATAATATATAATAATAATAATAATAATAATAATAATAATATATAGTTACAGTTGTAGAGAAAAGAGTTAAAGGGTCTATTATGGTTTCAATCCAAATGATTTCATCTACCTACGCTTAACTAAGTCGATATAAATATATTATAATATATGATATATATATATATATTATTATATATATATTTATTTTATTCAAACCACAACAATAAGATAAAGAGTGGAAAATAATCTTTTTTTTTCTTGAGCGCTTAAGATATACACAAAAATCTTTAGATAAGGAATTTAATCATATAAAGGTTTTGCAAAATTACAATACCTTTAAACTTCATACATCGCGCTAAAAATTGGCTTTAAAATACACAATAGAAAATAAACTACAGTTTCCTAAAATTAAACCCCATAACAATAACAACGATTCTGATAGGTAATTCATACTTCCAAATAATCCTATCACGATAAAATACAGAATCCTAAGAATATAGGTATTATAGCATTACACATCTACGATAAACTGTCAAAAAATTTTATACTAATAAAAATAATCACAAAACACACTCCGAAGCGGGGGTTTACACAAAGAGATTGTCTAAATTATAACAAAAGATTATGTAGGAGGACGTCTAGATCTCTTGAATAACGGATGTGAGGGACTGGTTATCTATTAAATGAGGTTTCCTAAATACACATAATTATAGACGCAAGACCCATATCTTTGATTTTAAAGGCGCTAAAATATTAACTCACATACACAATAAAACACTACGTAGGATTGGAATTTGTGTTATCATCACACATAAACCATCCCAAGACAAGGCTTTTTTACTATATCCAGAGAGAGAGATGAGAGAGAGAGAGAGAGAGAGAGAGAGAGAGAGAGAGAGAAGAGAGAGAGAGGCTTTGAAGTAAATAAATTGAGTATATAGGAACAAGAAAGAGATGCTAGCTAGATATTTATAATAGGAAAGATAAAAAGATAAAATCTAAATGCAGAGGTTGTTTTATATATATATATATATATATATATATATATATATATAATATATTTATATATATATTCATCTAACATAAAAAGAACTACTACCGCTTTTTCTCTTTCCTCAGATGCTTAATAGGAAATGATATGTAGATCGAAACTACATCGAGCAATCAAGATTATTTATAAGTAACGGAGTGTTATATTTCGCATTCGAAACGCAAGTAAATGACAAGTCTAAGCACAATCACGTAGCTTTACTTGGCATTGTGGTATGTTGCTGCCAGTCGCTGCAGACCGAACAATTCGGAAGCAACAATTCATCATCGTAAACACCGAGATACACTTTGTGGAAAATTCTTCATACATAAGAAGATATCTTTGCCAAGTAAATTTCGCCTTGGATATTGCGTTCTTGTATCTGTGTTCAATTCATCGCTTCGTTCCTCACTGCGAACTTTATTGGTTTCACCTGTTAATAGGGACTGAGATTTCAAATTAACGTCAGAGAATGGGACCTTTCAAAATTTGGAAGTTTTGTACCTCCCGTTTGAGATGAAAATGCTTTAGTATCAACGCAAGTTAAAATCTGCAAGTCGTTCTAACACATAAAGATGAAAAGAAACGTGGCATTTATTAAAATAACTTTCTTCTTATAAAAGAAAGTATCAGTACAGATTGATTCAAAAACATTGTTTTCATATCATAATATCTATATAATATAATGAATATATATTATATATATAATATTATATTATGGAGTATACAAACAGTTTGTTTGAGATGTGCGATAGCCGTCAATTTGTTTGAATTGCAGTCAGAGCTAATAAATTTAATTTGTTGCTAATGTAATGCAGTCGGCGGAATAGATCTGTTCATATGTAAGCGTTAACAAATCGGAGAAGTAATCTCTGTATGTAATTCGGCATGTTATTATGCCTCATAGCAGTTAGGTTCGAATCACACACAAGTGCGGCTTCCTGTCATAACTCTGCTGATGAGGCGATAAGTATGCGGAAATGTAACATAAAGAGACTGACTTGTTCTCGATTTGTTTACGTCTTACATTTGAACAGATAGTAGGTTCGCTAATTCATTAATTATCAATGCTAATTATTTTTTTAGATTAGGGTTATGACTGCAATTAACACATATTCTCCCGCCCACACCACACATATATATTTATTATATACTATATTATATGTGTGTGTGTGTGTGTGTGTGTTGTGTGTGGTGTATTGTAAGTTGTATGCATATGTATATGTGTGGTGGTAATGTATAATATATAAAATTGAAATATAAAATTAATGAAGAAGTTTACAGAAAATGTTGTTAGTCCTATGCAGGCATGTTTGTACCCAATATTGACGTTTCTTATTGTAGTCATCAATACTGCCACTTCTTCCACATGGTATCCAGTATCCGCAAGACTGATTGTTTGTTAGGTTTGCTGGTCGCGCATACACTGCATGTCCATGTGGAGCTGTCTACGGAGAAAGGCCACTTATGAGTTCGTCGCTGAGATTCGTTAGAATACAGCATGTATTGTTGCTTACTTGAATGTCTGTGTGGACAGGAGATATAGTGGCCGTACAAATCCTTTTATCTAAGTTCATTCGAATCGAATTAGAGACATCAAAGTATGTCCCGGCTGATTTCACAAATTTTCATGTGTCTATAGCATGTTGCTTCATGTGAAACATTGAGTATGGATTGAAAATCATATTCTATCTCCTCTATCTATCTATCTATCTATTTATCAATACATACTATCATAAGTGAAACCATCGAATTTAAATATGAATTGAGTCAAATTTGTACACAAGTTAAGATATTGTAAGACTAATTATCTTCTATAAAAATGAAAACCAGTGAAAGAATATTCTATCGATCGCTTGTTCTTTGCTTGAAATGAATAAAAAAAGACATGTGTTTTTATTGAAATTGTATTTATTTAAGGTAGCTTTATATATTCTTAATTAACTAAAAAATAATTGAGGTTATATATATCATATATATATATATATATATTATATATATATATAGTATTTATATATAGTAGTATTAGCATATGATACATACACAGCACACACACCACACAGCCGACACGACACAACAGCACCATAGTATATATATTATATATATATATATTATAGTTCATGTAGTGTTGTCCTTATGTGTTGTGTGTTGGTATCTGCATTATTACGTTTAATGATAATAATAATTCTGATAATACTTTTGCATTGATGATCGGGATATGTCCCTAAATATCCTGCTCTAATGGTCTAGATAGATATGGGCTTGGCAATAGTGTTGAGAATCATTGCGCTGCTTTCCTGAGCTGTGTGCTCTCAAGCCAACAAATCGATGTACAAGCGGTAGTTAACCGTGAGCAAACGAAATGGTATCTAACCATTCATGACTGCATGATCATCATGATCATATCAATAATGATAATAATAATAATAATAATAATAAATTATATTAATGATATCATCCTCATGGTTAATAGAATTTTTTTACAAAAAGAGTTTCAAAAAATTCTTCACACTATGTACGATTTTTTAAAACTTTTCAGCATTACAAGACACATCGAGGTTGGTATGCCGCAAACATACATAATAAATAATAATAGATAATATAAAATTAATAATACTAATGAATGAAATAATAATAATATAATGAAAAAGAAAAAAAGAAAGATAGTACAATATTAATTCTTGCCAAGAGCTGAAAAAACTATTGGATAGATGAGAGTGGTGTTAAATAATTTGTAGTTGGTGCACGTTGAAACGGTCCCCAAAGATGGAGGAATTGGAGCATTCAGAGGAGATGTATCGAGACTATCTCAACAAGAGCACTGTTAGACTGGCTGAGATATTCAGAAGTACTGGAATAGAGGAGACTTGCTGTTATTTCGAGTGAAAGACCACCAGCTTAATACTGACTGAAACTCTCCGCAAGGAGTTAAATAATATGAAGATATATTTACCTGTTTGTATAAAGTTAATCAGAAGAACATATGATAGGATATGAGACATCTGTTGAATTGTCGCCTCCCATAAATTGGCTTGTAATATTGTTGTTGTAATTCATTCAGATAAAAAGTTTCCTGAACGAAATTCCTTGAAAGAATTTTGTTTCGTCACTTTAATATGAAAAGTGTGGTGTGTGTGTGTGGGGGGGGTAATATCTAAATTGTGTAAGTATTGGATGATGTGTATTGATAGTAATATTTATCCTACTCATCCGGCATGTGTGGTGTAGCACAAGGTCAATTCCTTAAGCGGAGTGTTTAACCGGTTTACTTCATAAATTCCTTCATGATTGGTTGCCACAGGATAAAGAGCACGTCTACCTCCTATTTAATGTGTCGGATGACATTTCCAAGGGTATTAGCGCCGTGTGAAAAAATCTGCATGTAACCGCCTCATCAGTATTGAACTCACCTTGCCATGTTATTTCAAACGAGATTAACCATTAACCTAAATCCCAATATATGTATATACTATAAGGTAATCGGTTATGGTCGCCATTGGTTTATGGCCATTAGTGTGGAATAACAAATGTTATAAAGTGTGGATAACTTGCATTTCCTCTGCTGCTTATTTTAATTTATTGTCCACTTTGACGGTACTTGGTTTAA
>CM042159.1:66498306-66506359 GCA_023376005.1 Doryteuthis pealeii | reverse complement strand
TTTCAGTGGTTGATCCAACTAAATCCCAATAAATGACCAGACCAATCTTACCTTGCGCTGAATATATATGTGTGTCATTTGTGTGTGTGTCTGTTGAGAATACCTATCATTCTTTAATATTAACCATTCATCAACCAATTTTCCTTTTTCCACTTTGTGATATATACATATATATATATATATATATGAGTGTGTGTGTATGTGTGTGTGTGTGTGTGTGTGTGTGTGTGTGTGTGTTGATGTGTTCTTGTGCACACGGGCATGTATACACACATATATATTTATGTGTGTGTGTGTGTGTGTGTGTGTGTAATGCATGCTTATTCATCTGTTGCTACGATTATTTCTATATGGAAATGAAACAATGTATTTTCTAGTTTGTCATCTTTTATTCAATATTCATTCATTTCTTTCTTCGAATGTTATTCGCTCAAATCAGTCCAGTGTTCTCTAGGAACAGTTTTCAAACAAATAAACATAGAAACAAACATTACTTGGGTTAACCACAAAGACTTACTTACACACACATACACATACGTGCATATAGACACACACAAACAAACATATACAGTATTCCCCATAGTTAAGTATACACCGAGAAACATCTTTAAAAAAGTTAATTTTCTTCTAATTCAATAATACAAGGATTTCATTATTTGTTGTGGGACATTAATTAAAACAAAAACTAGAATTATAGAAATATATATTATGTATTTATTTTTGAATGCTTAATATTCAGCTTGTGATACCCTCTTGTATAATTGGAAACTGACTGTTGCCAAGCATCGACGAATGTGTGTATAAGCTATCCTAACTTAAATATATTTACTCAATCCCTGATACTGAGCACTCTTTGTTTGTAAATATTGCAAACTATATTATGATGTCAGCATATATATGTATATAAAAAGTGTTGTTATGGTCCAACGGGAGAAAATTGAATATTTATTTAAAAAATGTGAAATGGCTTATGTTTTTTTTGTTTTTTTCTTTGCTTTTTTTTTTACATTATTATCATTTTACATTGTAAATGTAAAATTTGCAGAAATTTAATAAAAAAAATTTGCAAATGTAAAATAATAATAAAATTAAAAAACATAGTCAGTTTTTTTTATATATATATATATATATATATATTATATATATATATATATATATATATATATATATATATATAAAGAAATTTGAAAAAACAAATGTTCAGAAATTAGGATGAATTTATTTATCGATGTTTAAACATTTCGGTTTCTTTAAACCTTCATCAGGAGTATCTTGGAGTGAAGAAAATGATAGATGACAGGAGATGAAAATTTTATAAAATCTTTTTTTGTTGTGTAAATGTATTTGTTCAGCGTTATATGTTTCCAACTTTACTCCCATATATATATACGTATATAGTTATATGTATATTATATATCCATATATATGTTGTTATAAATTTGCATTTGGCTTTAAATATTGAACAGTCATTGTTACCTTCACACAGACAACGTCAAATTAAATGGTGATCCATATATATATATATATATAATATATATATATATATATATATATATATATAATATATATATCATAGGCCGAAATGTATATACATATATGTATATAAAATGTGCATATATGTATGTATGTATACCTTGTGTAAGTGTGTTTACATGCATATATTAGAGGAGACATTTTGTAAGAATTATCATAATATTATCTTAATTTGCTTTTGAGTCGATGAACGATCCTTGTATTATCAGGCTGTAATTGGTCTAAATATATAAGCATGCTTGGGCGGGGATTTTCCAAGCCTCTTGTCGCCCATTAATACCAAGTACGTCAAAGTTGGACAATAAATTAAAATAAGCAGCAGAGAAAATGCAAGTTTCCACACTTTATACACATTTGTTATTCACACACTAATGGCATAACCAATGGCGACATAACCGATTACCTTATATTATATACATATATTGGAGCATTTAGGTTAATGGTTATCCTCGTTGAAATAGACATGGCAAGGTGAGTTCAAAATACTTGATGAGGCGGTTTGCATTTTTCACACGGCGCTAATACCCTTGGAAAATGTATCCGACAATTAAAATAGGAGGGTAGACGATGCTCTTTATCCTTGGTTAGGCAACCAATATAGAAGGGAAATTTTGAAGTCAAACCTGTTAAACTCCGCTTAAGAATTGACCTTGTGCTACACCCAACTGCCGGATGAGTAGGTAAATATGTATATCATACACATCATCCAAACTACTTACACAATATTTAGATATTACCCCCCCCACACACACACACACACACTTCATATTAAAGTGGCGTAACAAATATTCTTTCAAGGAATTCGTTCAGGAAACTTTTTTATCTGATGAATTACAAACAACATATTACAAGCCAATTTTTATGGGAAGGCGACAATTCAACAATGTTCTCATTCACTATCATACTGTTCTTCTGTTCAACTTTATACACAACAGGTAAATATATTTCATTATTATTTAACGTCTTGGGAGATTTTCACGTCAGTATTAGCTGGTGGTCTTTCACTCGAATAACAGCAAGTCTCTCTATTTCCAGTACTCTTCTGAATATTCTAGCCATTCTTAACAGTGCTCTTGTCTGAATAGTCTCGATACATTCCTCTGATGTCCAATTCCTCCAGTCTTTGGGGACCGTTTCAAGTGCACCAACTACAATTATATTAACACCACTCTCATCTTCCATAGTTTTTTTTAGCTCTTTGGCAAGATCTAATATTTGTCTATCTTTTCTTTTTTTTTCTTTTTCATTTTCATATTATTATTATTATTATTATTATTATTATTATTATTATTATTATTATTATTATTATTATTATTATGTTTTGCGGCATACCAACCTCGATGTGTCTTGTAATGCATGCAAAGTTTTAAAAGATTCGTAGCGATGTGTGAAGAATTTTTTAAACTCATATTTTGTAAAAAAATTTCTATTTAACCCATAGATGGGATTATTATTATTATTAATATTATTATTATTATTATTATTATTATTATTATGATGATGATCATGATGATCATGATCATGATTGGTTAGTATACCAATTTCGTTATGCCTTCACGGGTTAACTACCGCTATGTACATACCGATTTGTTTGGCTTGAGATCACACAGTCAAGGAAAGCAGCGCATATTGATTCTCCAACATATTGCCAAGCCTATCTATCTAGACCCATTAGAGCAGGATAATTTAGGGACATCATCCCGATCATCAATGCAAAAGTATTATCAGAATTATTATTATCATAAACGTAATAAATGCAGATACCAACACACACACATACATAAGGACAAGACACTATGATATATATATATATATATATATATATATATGTGTGTGTGTGTGTGTGTCTGTGTGTGTGTGTGTGTGTGTGTATGTAAGTATGTTATATATATATATAAATACGTATATATATATAATATATATATATATATATTATATATATATATAACCTCTAATTATTTTTTTAGTTAATTAAAGATATATAAAGCTACCTAAAATAAATACAATTCAATCAAAAATCACATGTCTTTTTTTTTCATTCAAGCAAAGAACACGAATCGATAGAATTAATTTTCTTTCACTGGTTTTACATTTTTATGAAAGATATTTGTCTTGACATATCTTTAAATTGTGTACAAAATTTGACTCATATCATATTAAAATTCGATGTTTCACTTATGATAGTATGTTTGATAGATAGATAGATAGATAGATAGATAGATAGATATGATTTCAATCCATAACTCAATGTTTCACATGAAGCACACATGTATAGTACACATGAAATTCTGTGAAATTCAGCCGGGACATACTTTGATGTCTTAATTCGATTCGATATGAACTTAGATAAAACGGATTTGTACGGCCACTTATCTCCTGTCACACAGACCATTCAAGTAAGACGAACAATACATGCTGTATTGCTAACGAATCAGCGACGAACTCATAAGTGGCTTTCTCCCGTAGACAGCTCCACATGGACATAGCAGTGTATGCCGACCAGCAAAACCTACAACAATCAGGTCTGTGCGGATACTGGATACCATGTGGAGAGTTGGCAGTATTGATGACTACAATAAGAACGGAATATGTGCTTTACAAACATGGCCTGCTATACTAACACTTTTCTGTAAACTTTTCTCATCTATTTTATATTTCCAATTTTATATATATACATATACACACACACATATATACATATGCATACAATACAAATACACACACACAAACACACACACACACACACACACACATATATATATATATATATATATATATATATGTGTGTGTGTGGGGGGGGAGAATATGTGTTTAATTGCAGTCATACCTAATTTAAAAATAATTAGTTGATAATTAATGAATTAGGCGAATATATCTGTTCAAATGTAAGACGTAAACAAATCGAGAAAAGTCATTCTCTGTATGTACATTTCGGCATATTATGCCTCATCAGCAGAGTTATAGACAGGAAGCCGCATTGTGTGTGATTCGAACCCTAACTGCTGATGAGGCATAATATGCCGAAATTTACATACAGAGAATGACTTTTTCTCGATTGTTTACGCTCTACATTGAACAGATATATTCGCCTACTTCATTAATTATCAACAAATTAATTTTCAAATTAGGTATGACTGCAATTAAACAAAAATTGACGGCTATCGCCATCTCAAACAAACTGTTTGTATACTCTCATATATATATATTATATATATATATATATATATATATATATATATATATATATATATGAAAACAATGTTTGAATAATCTGGTACTGATACTTTCTTCTTATAAGAAGAAAGTATTTTAATAAAATGCAACGTTTCTTTCATTCTTTATGTGTTAGAACCGATTTCAGATTTTGACATTGCGTTGATACTAATAAGCATTTTCATGCTCAACGTAGGTACAAATCTTCCATAGATTTTGAAAAGGTCCATTCTCTGACGTTAATTTGAAATCTCAGTCCGCTATTAACAGGTGTAAACCAATAAAAGTTCGCAGTGAGAAACGAAGCGATGATGAACAAAAGATAAAGAAAGCAATATTCCAAGGCGAAATTACTTGGCAAAGATATTTTCTTAGTGTATGAAGAATTTTCAAAAGTGTTCTCGGTGTTCTACGAGTGATGGAATTGTTGGCTGCCGAATTGTTCGTCGTGCGCGACTGGCCAGCAACATACAAAATGCCAAGTAGAAGCTACGTGAGTTGTGCTTAGAGCTTGTCAAAATTTACTTGCGTTTCGGAAATGCGAAATATAACACCTCCGTTACTTATAAATAAATCTTGATGATCGATGTAGTTTTCCGATCTTACATAATCATTTCCTATTAAGCATCTGAGGAAAGAGAAAAGGGTAGTAGTTCTTTTTAATGTTAGATTGTAAATATATATATATATATATATATATATTATATATATATATATATATATATATATATATATAAAACCTCTGCATTTAGATTTTATCTTTTTTATCTTTCCATATCTATAAATATCTAGCTAGCTATCTCTTTTTGTTCCTATCTCTCAATTTATTTATTCAAGCTCCTCTCTCTCTCTCTCTCTCTCTCTCTCTCTCTCTCTCTCTCTCTCTCTCTCTCTGATAACACAAGATTCCATAATCCTACGTAGTGTTTTATTGTGTATGTGAGTTAATATTTTAGCGCCTTTAAAATCAAAGATATGGTCTGCGTCTATAATATGTGTTATTTAGGAAACCTCATTTAATATGATACCTACGTCCCGACATCCGTTTATTCAGAGATCTAGACGTCTCTCCTACATATTCTTTTGTTATAATTTAGACAATCTTTTGTGTAAACCCCCGCTTCGGAGTGTGTATTTGTGATTATTTTTATTATTATAAAATGTTTTTGACAGTTTTCGTAGATTGTGTAATTGGCTTAATACCTATATTCTTTAGGTTTCTGTTTATTTTATCAGTGATAGGATTATTTGGAAGTATGATGTACCTATCAGAATCGTTGTTATTGTTATGGTGTTTATTATTAGGAAATGTAGTGTTATTTTTCTATTGTGTATTTTAAAAGCCTTTTTAGCGCGATGTATGAAGTTTAAAGGGTATTGTAATTTTGCAAAAGACCTTTTAATATGATTAAATTCCTTATCTAAAGATTTTTGTTGTATATCTTAAGCGCTCTAAGAAAAAAAAAGATTATTTTTCCACTCTTTATCTTATTGTTGTGGTTTGAATAAAATAATATATATATATATATATATATATATATATATATATATATATATATATATATATATCGACTTAGTTAAGCGTAGGGTAGATGAAATCATTTGGATTGAAACCATAATAGACCTTTAACTCTTTTCTTCTACAACTGTAACTATTATTATTATTATTATTATTATTATTATTATTATTATTATTATTATTGTTGCTGTTGTTGTTGTTGCTGTTCTATGTGTTTAATATATTGAGCACTTTTGGATAATTTACTGATGCCACTGCAACGGAAAGGTTAAAGGGGCAATTGGATACTATATATATATTCGTTCACTTAAAAAAAAAGGATTTTCCAACTTAACATGGCTGAAACACACTAATATTTACACAATGCATAGGTAAGAATATAATTTGAACTGCTGTAGATACATTCAATTAGAAAATGAATGACGAAAATGCAGGACAGAAAAATATTTGTTGAAAATCATAAATTACATTTAATACTTGGTTGCATAGATATTATTTAGTTTTACAGCTAACAATAGTTTCTGATAGTTTCTTAAAAGTTCTTTGCGAACATGTTTGAATATTTAAGACCAGTCCACCATGAAAATCCTCTTTAAATCATCAATTACCATTGATATCTTTAGTTGTTGTTGTTTTTAACGTTCTCCCTGAATTCTCAATTGTATTCAGATATGGAGACTAACTTGGCCAAATATGTAGACTATCGACATTGTTCACTGCTTCATGTTTTAATAGTAATCTTATTTTCATGGAAACGAATATATGTTCATTCAAAATGTATTGATACAAATCTGCCGTCATTTGTTATTTATTATTCAGATATTGTCAGTACCATTACATTTTAAGCATTCACAAATAATAATACTACACCCAATTTCAGCGTGTTTTTTACCATTTTTGTGCCAAACATGTGTTGTAGAATTATGTCTAAATGATTCAATCATCGTCAAATCAGACCAAGGAACATTATTTCTGAATGAATCGGGTTTCTTTGTTTGTCTTCATGCTTTAAGAATCAACAGGTTTTTCCATGTGTGCAATTATTTGCCAATTGTTTTTTATCGTAACAGAAACTTCTGAAGCTTCCAGATTTCTTCTATCTCTCTCCATGCAGGCATTACAGATTATATTATTTTCCCGTGTTTTGTAAGAATTTTCAAGGTCTCCCTAACCGAGGAGGTCTTTCAATGATAACTTCCGTCTTCCCTTTCAAAATTAAGGAGCCAAAGCAGAAATACTTAACTATCACCGTGAAGCCTTGAATGTCTTCGTTTGGCATGTATAGAGTTCTTTGTCTTCGCCATGATGATTATTTTGCTGCTTGAATGGCTATTGCCAAATGAAATATAATACTATTTCTGGCACTTGTACAATAAAGGTAATTATTACTGGAAGAATCTAAAACATTTATAAGAAAAATGATTGATTATTTAAAGACAATTTATATAAAATAATGGTCTCAAATACCTAAACATAGTTGCAAAGCACTTAAAAGAAACTAACAGAAATGATTGTTAGCTGTAAAACTTAATACCTATGCAACAAAAAATTAAATAAAATGTATGATTTTGAACGATTTCTTTTTCTTCCTCTTTTTATTGTTATTCTTTTTATGATTGAGAATATCAAAGTGTAAATCTCACAATGTTTACACTATGTTAAGTTGTAAAATACTCATTTTTAAAGTAGACGAATACTCTTTTCCCATTTACTATATATATAAGTAAATTGAAGTTAATACGACAGTATGAATTGAACATTTTTAGAAAATAATAATTTTAGAAAATA
>CM042159.1:66485806-66493306 GCA_023376005.1 Doryteuthis pealeii | reverse complement strand
AATAATAATAATACAGGAATTAAAAATGAATAAAAATAACACAACTACTCGGCGCCATTATTTTGCTACTGATAAAAGATTACCATTCAGAATTTATAGTTAGGAGTATTAATCTAACATTAAAAAAATTTCCGCATTTAATAATTGAAATTAAACATTTCGTCATGTTTATAACGTGCAACGTCAATAAAAAAAGAGATATGAGAGAGAGAAAAGGATGATTATTGCTATTGAGAGACAATTAACAAATGGCCATAGCGTCTCGAATAGAAAATATGAATAAGAGAGGAAGTGGATAATGCATCATTTTGTTTACAGTAAATGTAAAAGTGACCAGATTATTGAATAATACGTTGGTGTTGTGAAATGAGAAAATGATTCGTCGGTTTGAGCAAGGGAAAATATTACTGCCTTGATGAATGACAATAAAAGAAAGATGGAGTCAAACGCTAACACAATGTTTATGTGAACCAGACTAAACAAAGCTTTAGAAATTTCGTTGTAATTATTTCTTCATGGCTGTCTCTATTGTATTTTCCAACTAGCATACGTTCCGTAAAGATGAAGAAATTATTTTTATATTCATCGTCACGTCTTAGGATGTCGCTTTCCAATACTTTTGGGAAACATCAGAGTGTAGTAGGTATTTACGCAACCCCTTCGCCATAGACAGACTGTGAGACAAGGTAAATTTTTAAGCGGGAAAAAGCTAGTTTGATTTCAGTTTTCCTTTAATTAGATGAGTTGCTACACTAAGGCTAAGGAATCCAGTCTGTTCTATTATTTACCCATTGCTAAGACAGGGAGGCATAGATTTATACCTTTCTAAACTGTATTAACGGAAGGTGAAACGTAAACCTCCTCGTCACAGGTTAACAGGTTTGAATTCAGAATTTTTGTTCTCCTATACTAGTTGCCTAATCAAGGATAAAGGGTTAACGCCCCTACGTTTTACCCGTATCTGGAGAGAGAATAGTTGGGTACATACCTTTCCCAAGGGTATTAGTGCTATGTGAAATGCAAACAGTCCCGTTCAGGATTTGAACTCGTCTGGCCGTGTCCATATTCTACGACGGTAGCCACTACACCACTACACCACGCATTTTACATATATAGACTTTCTCTTAACCCCTATTTTGATTTTGATTTTTATAAATATTTAATTCACGGCAACAGAACACAGTCGAATTAAATGCAAAAATATTACGATCAAGTAACGCTGAAAGCCCAGGTTCCAACTATATCACCGAAGTTAAGCAGCGATGAGCCTGCAACATAATACCTGAGTCCTTTTGTTTATCAATACAGTACCTGAGTCCTTTGTTTCTCAAACAGACGGTGTGACTTTAAATGACCCGAAAAGAGTAGGTAAGCTGTAAAACAAAACAAACAAACAATGACACGTATTGTACACTCTGATTCTTGTACAAGTAACGGACGCATGAACAAATATATTCTTTTGGTTTACGAGGAGTTGAGTATATATTACTAATCTAGTAATCGGTGTTTGATTCCGGTTAAATGTCTGGAAATTAAATAGTTATTTTTAATACATTCAGAAAATTCTTACTTTGAAAATGATAAGATTTCAGTTATTTGGTCTTGTTCTAAGCATTAAAGGCTTCTCTTGGTGAAATAAAATGAAATTTGAAAATATCCAAGTTTCATGAATATCAAGAATTTCTGGAATTTAATAATTTCGTTGTCACATCTTATTTCTTCTTTTCGTTGTCACATTTTCGAAAATCTTAAAATGAATTCATCTATATTTTGGCTTGGTGAGAAATTGGAAATATAAAAGGAACTTTTTGACAATATTGCACAACTCACAATGCCGCATTTAACAGCTAAAATGACGGATTGAAATGGGATTTTCAAAATGTATAAATTAGCATAACATGATATGATAATCAATTTAAATATGACGACTTTGAGTTAGAACAATAGAAATAGAATTCCTGAATAAAATGAGTAAATTCATTCATACATTCATTCACTCTCTCTCTCTCTCTCTCTCTCTCCTCTCTCTCTCTCTCTCTCTCTCTCTCTCTCTCTATCTATCTATCTATCTATCTATCTATCTATCTGTCTCTTTGATTTTATCTAATTCTGATTTTGAATCATAATTTATTCCCTAAAATGTTTCAATACGATTTGACTGATATTGTTTAGCCCTACGAAATTTTAAGGTAGCAACCCGATTTAAAATATGACAAAATTATTGAATTTCGAGTAAAAACAATGAGAACTTTCTCTGCAAAATTCAAAGCCAGAGAAAACTACGCATCCTCAACGTAGGATGAAATTCGATTAAATTTGCACATGACACAATGCTAGGAATACGACTAAAGTCGCACACGGTAGTAAGAGGCTGAACAATTTTTGTATAATATATATATATATATATATATATATATATATATATTATATAATATATATATATATATGTGTGTGTGTGTGTGTGTGTGTGTGTGTGTGTGTGTGTGTGTTAGGGAAGCATGATATAAAGTCAACGGCGCTTGACTACTGACGGTATCTCACCTATAGGATTTCAAACAAAATTTTGCAAGGTAGGCGTAGACCGCTTTTTTATAATGTTCTTTAGGCTCTAAATTAGTTGTCCAGCATGACCCACGATATTGAGCACTATTTACTTATAAATATTGCATTATATGCTTATTAATATATACGAGATGTGCTCATAAATACCAAAGCTGAAGAAGTATTAACAGGAAAATGAACAATGCATAAAAGTTTAATTTTCTTCAAAATTCCTATTCAGCACAGTTAGTCTAGACATCTAAACGCAAACAGACACACACACACACACGCGGCGCGCGTGCGCACACGCACACCGAAGGTGTGTGTAAATGTATAGAATAATAACAGTCGCCCGAGTGGATATTGTAAGAGGAGCGCGGATAATAGGTTTGGTGCTCCAAAACCACAATTTTTACTTTGAGCCAAACAATCTCCCTGAGTTAAACGCTTGTGAAAAGGATAGACTCTCTCTATATCCGGCTGATACTGACAATATGCCACTCGGGCGACTGTTATTTACTATACCATTTACACACACCTTCGTGTGCGTGTGCGCACCGCGCTGGCGCGGTGTGTGTGTGTGTCTGTTTGCGTTTAGATGTCTAGGACTAACGTGCTGAATAGGAAATTTTGAAGAAAATTAAAACTATTATCATTGTCATTTCCTGTTAATACTTCTTCAGCTTTGGTATTTTATGAGCACAATTCTGCGTAATATTAATAAGCATATAATGCAATATTTATAAAGTAAATAGTGCTCAGTATCGTGGGTCATGCATGGACAACTTAATTTAGAGCCTAAAGAACATATAAAAAAGCGGGTCTACGCCTACCTTGCAAAATTTTGTTTTGAAAATCCTATAGGTGAGATACCGTCATAGTCAAGCGCCGTTGACTTTATATCCATGCTTCCCTAAACACACACACACACACACACACACCACACACACACACACAACATAATAATATATATTAATAATATATATATATAATATATATATATATATTATATATTATAAAAAAATTTTCGTTTCAGCCTCTTACTACCGTGTGCGGACTTTAGGTCGTATTCTAGCATTTGTGTCATGTGCAAATTTAATTCGAATTTCATCCTACGTTGAGGATGCGTAGTTTTCTCTGGCTTTGCAATTTTTGCAGAGAAAGTTCTCTTTGTTTTTTACTCGAAATTCAATAATTTGTCATGATTTTAAATCGGGTTGCTACCTTAAAATTTCGTAGGGCTAAAACAATATCAGTCAAATTCGTATTGAAACATTTTAGGGAAATAATTATGATTCAAAAAATCAGTAATTAGATAAAACAAAAGAGACAGATAGCATAGATAGATAGATAGATAGATAGATAGAGAGAGAGATAGTAGAGAGAGAAGAAGAGAGAGAGAGAGAGAGAGAGAGAGCAGAGAGAAGAGAATGAATGAAGTATGAATGAATTACTCATTTTATTCAGGAATTATTTCTATTGTTCTAACTCAAAGTCGTTCATATTTAAATTGATTATCATATCATGTTAGGCTAATTTATACATTTTGAAAAATCCCATTTCAATCCGTCATTTTAGACTGCTTAAATGCGGCATTGTGAGTGTGCAATATTGTCAAAAATTTCCTTTATATTTCAATTTTTCACCAAGCAAAATAGATGAATTCAATTTTAAGATTTCGAAAATGTGACACGAAAAGAAGAAAGAAATAAGATGTGACAACGAAAAATTATTAAAATTCCAGAAATTCTTGATATTCATGGAAACTTGGATATTTCCAAATTCATTTTATTTCACCAAGAAGAAAGCCTTTAATGCTTAGAACAAGACCAATAATGAAAATCTTATCTTTTCAAGTAGAGAATTTTCTGAATGTATTAAAAATAACTATTTAATTTCCAGACAATTTAACCGGCAATCAAACAAACCGATACTAAGTAGTAATATATATCAACTCCTTCGTAAACCAAAAGAGTATATTTTTCATCCGTCCGTTTACTTGTAAAAGAATTAATACGTTGTCATTGTTTGTGTTTTGTTTACAGACTTACCTACTCTTTTCGGGATCATTTAAAAGCACACCGGTCCGTTTGAGAAACAAAGGACTCAGGTACTGTATTGATAAACAAAAGACCTCAGTAATTAATTTGTTGCAGGCTCATCGCTGGCTTAACTTCGGTGATATAGTTTGGAACCTGGGCTTTCAGCGTTACTGTCGCTAATATTTTTGCATTAATCGACGTGTGTTTCTGTTGCCGTGAATAAATATTTATAAAAATCAAAATCAAAATAGGGTTAGAGAAAGGCTATATATGAAAATGTGGTGTAGTGTGTAGTGGCTCACCGTTCGTAGAATTATGGACACCGGCCAGACGAGTTCAAATCGAACGGACTAGTTTGCATTTGCACATGGTAGCACTAATACCCTGGAAAGGGTATGTACCCAACTACTTCTCTCTCCAGATAAGATACGGGTTTAAAACGTAAGGGGCGTAACCCTTTATCCTTGATTAAGCGCAACTAGTTATAGGAGACAAAATTTCTGAATTCAAACCTGTTAACCTGTGACGAGGAGGTTTACGTTTCACCTTCCGTTAATACATTTAGAAAGCGTATAAATCTATGCCTCCCTGTCTTAGCAATGGGAAATAATAGAACAGGACTGGATTCCTTAGCCAGTGTAGCAAATCAGTCTAATTAAGGAAAACTGACATTCAAACTAGGCTTTTTCCCGCTTAACAAATTTACCTTGTCTCACAGTCTGTCTATGGCGAAGGGGTGCGTTAAATACCTACTACACTCTGATATTTCCCAAAAGTATTGGGGGAAAGCGACATCCTAAACGTGACGATGAATATAAAAAATAATTTCTTCAATCTTTACGGAACGTATGCTAGTTGGAAATACAATAGAGGACAGCCATGAAGAAAATAATACAACGAAATTTCTTAAAGCTTGTTTAGTCTGGTTCCACATAAACATTGTGTTAGCGTTTTAACGTCCATCTTTCTTTTATTGTCATTCACAAGGCAGTAATATTTCCCTTGCTCAAACCGACGAATCATTTTCTCATTTCACAACACCAACGTATATTCAATAATCTTGGTCAACTTTTACATTACTGTAAAACAAAATGATGCATTACCACTTCCTCTCTTAATTCTATTTGCTATTCGAGACGCTATGGCCATTTGTTAAATTGTCTCTCAATAGCAATAACATCCTTTTCTCTCTCTCATACTCTTTTTTTATTTACGTGCCACGTTATAACATGACGAAATGTTAAAATTTCAATAATTAATGCGGAAAATTTTAATGTTAGATTAATACTCCTAACTATTAAATTCTGAATGGTAATCTTTTATCGAGTAGCAACACAATATGGCCCAGAGTAGTTGTGTTATTTTTATTCATTTTAATTTCCTTATTATTTTATTATTCATATGAATTCTGACCACTTTATCGGAATTCACTCGAATAGTATTTCTCTAGAGGAAAGTATTCACAGAAACAATAATTTTAAAAAATCTCCCTTACAATAAAGCAGAAACAAATTAAGATGAATAAATTCTAACCAATGAAGAGATTCATTTATAAAATGAATCTTAATTAAGAATAATTATATAATTATTGCTGACATAAATAGACGAAGCTTCTTTCAGATTATAAAACTATTATTTTCCTTATACTTACAACGGAAATCTTCTAACAAGGTACACGAATCTTAAACCTCACAAAATCATAGGCATGCTCAATTATAGTACATTTGAATTTGAGATGATTTATTACTGATGATGATTACTTTCCAAATAATAAAAGTTAGTTAAGCTAGTCTTATATTGACATCATCATAAGATTAGCTTTGATTTGTCAACACAGTTAAGAAATGGCACAAACAGAATTGAGGTTGAAAAAATAACTATTAACTAAATCTGTTGCTTTAGGATCATTAGTCTTTTCGCATAATCTTAGATTTTAATGTTTTGATTAAGGCATAGGAATTTATTATTATTATCTTTATCATTTCACCTTGTGAGTCGTTCCACACCATCGTTACCTGGTGTCTTTCACTGGGTCTGGGTTGACAGCAAGTCACTTATAGGGCTTACAGGTGTTGCATAGCCCTTCTGCTACTTGAATCAGGTATACGTGCTGCGTTTACTGCGGGTAGGTTAGTAGTCGGCGTAGAGACTCAACACATGGCATTGTAACAAATTTAGTTATTTCTTACATTCTCTCTATGGCGTGTGAGTGGACAGCGTTGACAATCTTTACTAATATTGTTGCAGGCTCTTAAATGAGGAAGTCAACGATGGGACTACAAAACCCTATCTGCCACACCGTGGGCCTTATTGAATGGTGGCTAAGTAAGGGTACGCCCCCCAGGTAGAAGAGGGAGGGGAGAAGCGTGTGAGTCTTCCTCTTGCCTGCTGTCCGATGAATCACCAACCGCTGACCGCTATGCAACTCTCTACAGCTTTGTTATGCACACGCCTCCCATTTTATCTTTATCTTTGTCCCTCAGCCGATCCTTACATCCCTTTCCAGCTACTGAGTTCTTTATCCTTTGTCTTTTCCTCCCGCGCCATAAGCGCGCCCTACCACGTTCTCTCTTATATATCACTGCGTTGATCTGTGTTCTTCTACTCTTTATTTTACTATCTGCGTATGTTTTCGACCCATTAGGATTATTTCTATGTACCTTCTGTCCTTCCCTCTTTCTCTTTCATTGTACCTGGCGTATATTTCTTCTTTTTGATTTCTGATTTTATTCTGTGTCCACCGGAATGGCAAAATCCTCAAGATATATTGTGATTTTACACGAGACCTTAGGCCTATCGGAGATATAGGCATCGTTTGTATTTAAAATCAGCCGGAATTCTATATAGTTCTATCTCTAGGACGTTCGGATTGTCATTATGTATTATATGTTACATATTCTTGTACACATCTTTAGTG
>CM042159.1:66385806-66480806 GCA_023376005.1 Doryteuthis pealeii | reverse complement strand
TAATAATAATAATAATAATAATAATAGTTACAGTTGTAGAAGAAAAGAGTTAAAGGTCTATTATGGTTTCAATCCAAATGATTTCATCTACCCTACGCTTAACTAAGTCGATATATATATATATATATATATATATATATATATATATATATATATATATATTATTTTATTCAAACCACAACAATAAGATAAAGAGTGGAAACATAATCTTTTTTTTTCTTAGAGCGCTTAAGATATACAACAAAAATCTTTAGAAGAGGAATTTAATCATATTAAAAAGACTTTTGCAAAATTACAATACCCTTTAAACTTCATACATCGCGCTAAAAAGGCTTTTAAAATACACAATAGAAAAATAACACTACATTTCCTAATAATAAACACCATAACAATAACAACGATTCTGATAGGTACATCATACTTCCAAATAATCCTATCACTGATAAAATAAACAGAAACCTAAAGAATATAGATATTAAGCCAATTACACAATCTACGAAAACTGTCAGAAACATTTTATAATAATAAAAATAATCACAAATACACACTCCGAAGCGGGGGTTTACACAAAAGATTGTCTAAATTATAACAAAAGAATATGTAGGAGAGACTTCTAGATCTTTGAATAAACGGATGTCGGGACGTAGGTATCATATTAAATGAGGTTTCCTAAATAACACATATTATAGGCACAGACCATATCTTTGATTTTAAAGGCGCTAAAATATTAACTCACATACACAATAAAACACTACGTAGGATTATGGAATCTTGTGTTATCAGAGAGAGAGAGAGAGAGAGAGAGAGAGAGAGAGAGAGAGAGAGAGGGGGGGGCTTGAATAAATAAATTGAGAGATAGGAACAGAAAGAGATAGCTAGCTAGATATTTATAGATATGGAAAGATAAAAAAGATAAAATCTAAATGCAGAGGTTATATATATATATATATATATATATATATATATAATATATATATATATATATATATATATATATATATTACCATCTAACATTAAAAAGAAACTACTATCCATTTTCTCTTCCTCAGATGCTTAATAGGAAATGATTATGTAAGATCGGAAAACTACATCGATCATCAAGATTTATTTATAAGTAACGGAGGTGTTATATTTCGCATTTCCGAAACGCAAGTAAATTTTGACAAGCTCTAAGCACAACTCACGTAGCTTCTACTTGGCATTTTGTATGTTGCTGGCCAGTCGCGCACGACGAACAATTCGGCAGCCAACAATTCCATCACTCGTAGAACACCGAGAACACTTTTGAAAATTCTTCATACACTAAGAAAATATCTTTGCCAAGTAATTTCGCCTTGGAATATTGCTTTCTTTATCTTTTGTTCATCATCGCTTCGTTTTCTCACTGCGAACTTTTATTGGTTTACACCTGTTAATAGCGGACTGAGATTTCAAATTAACGTCAGAGAATGGACCTTTTCAAAATCTATGGAAGATCTTGTACCTACGTTGAGCATGAAAATGCTTATTAGTATCAACGCAATGTCAAAATCTGAAATCGGTTCTAACACATAAAGAATGAAAGAAACGTTGCATTTTATTAAAATACTTTCTTCTTATAAGAAGAAAGTATCAGTACCAGATTATTCAAACATTGTTTTCATATCAGTATATATATATATATATATATATATATATATATATATATATATATATATGAGAGTATACAAACAGTTTGTTTGAGATGGCGATAGCCGTCAATTTTTGTTTAATTGCAGTCATACCTAATTTGAAAATTAATTTGTTGATAATTAATGAAGTAGGCGAATATATCTGTTCAAATGTAGAGCGTAAACAAATCGAGAAAAAGTCATTCTCTGTATGTAAATTTCGGCATATTATGCCTCATCAGCAGTTAGGGTTCGAATCACACACAATGCGGCTTCCTGTCTATAACTCTGCTGATGAGGCATAATATGCCGAAATGTACATACAGAGAATGACTTTTCTCGATTTGTTTACGTCTTACATTTGAACAGATATATTCGCCTAATTCATTAATTATCAACTAATTATTTTTTAAATTAGGTATGACTGCAATTAAACACATATTCTCCCCCCCCACACACATATATATATATATATATATATATATATATATGTGTGTGTGTGTGTGTGTGTGTGTTTGTGTGTGTGTATTTGTATTGTATGCATATGTATATATGTGTGTGTGTATATGTATATATATAAAATTGGAAATATAAAATAGATGAGAAAAGTTTACAGAAAATGTGTTAGTATAGCAGGCCATGTTTGTAAAGCACATATTCCGTTCTTATTGTAGTCATCAATACTGCCAACTCTTCCACATGGTATCCAGTATCCGCACAGACCTGATTGTTGTAGGTTTTGCTGGTCGGCATACACTGCTATGTCCATGTGGAGCTGTCTACGGGAGAAAGCCACTTATGAGTTCGTCGCTGATTCGTTAGCAATACAGCATGTATTGTTCGTCTTACTTGAATGGTCTGTGTGACAGGAGATAAGTGGCCGTACAAATCCGTTTTATCTAAGTTCATATCGAATCGAATTAAGACATCAAAGTATGTCCCGGCTGAATTTCACAGAATTTCATGTGTACTATACATGTGTGCTTCATGTGAAACATTGAGTTATGGATTGAAATCATATCTATCTATCTATCTATCTATCTATCTATCTATCAATACATACTATCATAAGTGAAACATCGAATTTTAATATGATATGAGTCAAATTTTGTACACAATTTAAAGATATGTCAAGACAAATATCTTTCATAAAAATGTAAAAACCAGTGAAAGAAAATTAATTCTATCGATTCGTGTTCTTTGCTTGAATGAAAAAAAAAGACATGTGATTTTTGATTGAATTGTATTTATTTTAGGTAGCTTTATATATCTTTAATTAACTAAAAAAATAATTAGAGGTTATATATATATATATATATATATATATATATATATATATATATATATATATATACGTATTTATATATATATATACATACTTACATACACACACACACACACACACACAGACACACACACACACACACACACATATATATATATATATATATATATATATCATAGTGTCTTGTCCTTATGTATGTGTGTGTGTTGGTATCTGCATTTATTACGTTTATGATAATAATAATTCTGATAATACTTTTGCATTGATGATCGGGATGATGTCCCTAAATTATCCTGCTCTAATGGGTCTAGATAGATAGGCTTGGCAATATGTTGGAGAATCAATATGCGCTGCTTTCCTTGACTGTGTGATCTCAAGCCAAACAAATCGGTATGTACATAGCGGTAGTTAACCCGTGAAGGCATAACGAAATTGGTATACTAACCAATCATGATCATGATCATCATGATCATCATCAATAATAATAATAATAATAATAATAATAATAATATTAATAATAATAATAATCCCATCTATGGGTTAAATAGAAATTTTTTTTACAAAATATGAGTTTAAAAAAATTCTTCACACTATCGCTACGAATCTTTTAAAACTTTGCATGCATTACAAGACACATCGAGGTTGGTATGCCGCAAAACATAATAATAATAATAATAATAATAATAATAATAATAATAATAATATGAAAATGAAAAAGAAAAAAAAAGAAAAGATAGACAAATATTAGATCTTGCCAAAGAGCTAAAAAAAACTATGGAAGATGAGAGTGGTGTTAATATAATTGTAGTTGGTGCACTTGAAACGGTCCCCAAAGACTGGAGGAATTGGACATCAGAGGAATGTATCGAGACTATTCAGACAAGAGCACTGTTAAGAATGGCTAGAATATTCAGAAGAGTACTGGAAATAGAGGAGACTTGCTGTTATTCGAGTGAAAGACCACCAGCTAATACTGACGTGAAAATCTCCCAAGACGTTAAATAATAATGAAATATATTTACCTGTTGTGTATAAAGTTGAACAGAAGAACAGTATGATAGTGAATGAGAACATTGTTGAATTGTCGCCTTCCCATAAAAATTGGCTTGTAATATTGTTGTTTGTAATTCATCAGATAAAAAAGTTTCCTGAACGAAATTCCTTGAAAGAATATTTGTTACGCCACTTTAATATGAAGTGTGTGTGTGTGTGTGTGTGGGGGGGTAATATCTAAATATTGTGTAAGTAGTTGGATGATGTGTATGATATACATATTTACCTACTCCATCCGGCAGTTGGGTGTAGCACAAGGTCAATTCCTTAAGCGGAGTTTAACAGGTTTGACTTCAAAATTTCCCTTCTATATTGGTTGCCTAACCAAGGATAAAGAGCATCGTCTACCCTCCTATTTTAATTGTCGGATACATTTTCCAAGGGTATTAGCGCCGTGTGAAAAATGCAAACCGCCTCATCAAGTATTTGAACTCACCTTGCCATGTCTATTTCAAACGAGGATAACCATTACCCTAAATGCCTCCAATATATGTATATAATATAAGGTAATCGGTTATGTCGCCATTGGTTACTGCCATTAGTGTGTGAATAACAAATGTGTATAAAGTGTGGAAACTTGCATTTTCTCTGCTGCTTATTTTAATTTATTGTCCAACTTTGACGGTACTTGGTATTAATGGGCGACAAGAGGCTTGGAAAATCCCCGCCCAAGCATGCTTATATATTTAGACCAATTACAGCCTGATAATACAAGGATCGTTCATCGACTCAAAAGCAAATTAAGATAATATTATGATAATTCTTACAAAATGTCTCCTCTAATATATGCATGTACAAACACACTTACACAAGGTATACATACATACATATATGCACATTTTATATACATATATGTATATACATTTCGGCCTATGATATATATATATATATATATATATATATATATATATATAATATATATATATATATATATATATATGGATCACCATTTAATTTGACGTTGTCTGTGTGAAGGTAACAATGACTGTTCAAATATTTAAAGCCAAATGCAAATTTATAACAACATATATATGGATATATATATACATATAAACTATATACGTATATATATATGGGAGTAAAGTTGGAAACATATAACGCTGAACAAATACATTTACACAACAAAAAAGATTTTATAAACATTTTCATCTCCTGTCATCTATCATTTTCTTCACTCCAAGATACATCCTGATGAAGGTTTAAAGAAACCGAAATGTTTAAACATCGATAAATAAATTCATCCTAATTTCTGAACATTTGTTTTTTCAAATTTCTTTATATATATATATATATATATATATATATATATATATATATATATATATATATATTATAAAAAGAAAACTGACTATGTTTTTTAATTTTATTATTATTTTACATTTGCAAATTTTTTTTATTAAATTTCTGCAAATTTTACATTTACAAATGTAAAATGATAATAAATGTAAAAAAAAAGCAAAGAAAAAAAAACAAAAAAAAACATAAGCCATTTCACATTTTTTTAAATAAAATATTCAATTTTCTCCCGTTGGACCCATAACAACACTTTTTATATACATATATATGCTGACATCATAATATAGTTTGCAATATTTACAAACAAAGAGTGCTCAGTATCAGGGATTGAGTAAATATATTTAAGTTAGGATAGCTTATACACACATTCGTCGATGCTTGGCAACAGTCAGTTTCTCAATTATACAAGAGGGTAATCACAAGCTGAATATTAAGCATTCAAAAATAAATACATAATATATATTTCTATAATTCTAGTTTTTGTTTTAATAATGTCCCACAACAAATAATGAAATCCTTGTATTATTGGATTAGAAGAAAATTAACTTTTTTTAAAAAGATGTTTCTCGGTGTATACTTAACTATGGGGAATACTGTATATGTTTGTTTGTGTGTGTCTATATGCACGTATGTGTATGTGTGTGTAAGTAAGTCTTTGTGGTTAACCCAAGTAATGTTTTGTTTCTATGTTTATTTGTTTGAAACACTGTTCCTAGAGAACACTGGACTGATTTGAGCGAATAACATTCGAAGAAGAAATGAATGAATATTGAATAAAAGATGACAAACTAGAAAATACATTGTTTCATTTCCATATAGAAATAATCGTAGCAACAGATGAATAAGCATGCATTACACACACACACACACACACACACACATAAATATATATGTGTGTATACATGCCCGTGTGCACAAGAACACATCAACACACACACACACACACACACACACACACACACACACATACACACACACTCATATATATATATATATATATGTATATATCACAAAGTGGAAAAAGGAAAATTGGTTGATGAATGGTTAATATTAAAGAATGATAGGTATTCTCACACAGACACACACACACACACACATATATATTCAGGCAAAGGTAGATTGGTCCGGTCACATCTTATTGGGATTCTAGTTGGGATCAACCACTGAAAACTAAACAATGCTAATGAGAAACACACAGAGAGAGAGAGAGAGAGAGAGAGAGAGAGAGAGAGAGAGAGAGAGAGAGAGAGAGAGAGATAATGAAATCTGATGGTATAAAAAGAAGACTATATGGAAAATTAGATTAACATGTTTTGCAACATATAGAAATCCAAATTTGAATTAATTAATAGAAGATGACTTTTCCTTCGAAGTTATCTGGAATTTTATATCAACTTATACTTTCATAGACTTCTCTCATGATGGATGATTGTATTCATTGAATTATTATTATTATTATTATTATTATTATTATTGTTGTTGTTGTTGTTGTTGTTGTATCTAATTTTCAGCTTTCGGTTTCTTAGAATATTTCCCCGGGTCTTTACCCAAAATTAAAACTGGAGCAAACTAGTGATTATATGCATTCTATATATTTTGCTGCCTCTTATTTTCTATTATTTTTTCAATGACATTGACTATACACTCCTAAGTAGATACACAGTTTTGCAAAGAGCAATCATTTTGTATTTCATATTGGCTGGTACTTCGAGGTATCCCAGAAAACTTATGTGTCTTATTGTCTCGAACGGATTCCTGTCTGTGCACATACCATTTGGTAATATGGTCAACATTTGATTCCTTGCACAAATCCTAGTGGATCACCTTTCCCACACAGTCGTTTGTACTTTTATACTCCCTTTGGTCTAACTTGCTGCGTTCACTTATTATGGGATTAACCATTTCACTTCTGTCTTCACAGATTTTACAATTGATATTTTTTTGTGTCTTATCTATTTTGCCTTGATATAATTGGTCCTCACGGCATTGTTTTTTTCTTCCTGCTATTATAATAAATACAGTTTATCTCTTGAAATTTCCCTTTCTTTGTCAGGTCCACGCACAACCTTTTCAATTTTTCGCTTGTAATATCCACCTAGTTGGCTTTCTTCATATTTCTCTTTTCAAATTTGTGTTGCTTTTCTGTTTGTCCATATATTGCAATCGCTGTTACTGGGTGCTGGAATTAGTATTTCTTTGCTCTTTGCAGTGTATTATTTGCCCTTGAATTGTCCCATCTACGATATTCTCAATGTTGGTGAGACCTGTTCCTCCTTCTTGACACATGTCATCTATCGGTCCATCTGTCGAAGGTACTGCCCAGTACATTTTAAGTATGGTTCAGAGTATCTACAGAGTGGGGGCCTCCCAGATGTTTATTCCCTTAACAAAATGTCTGCGACACAGCTTGGTTTCTCGAAATATTTTTGTTCTGATTTATTCCTTTCTCACATTTTCTTTTATCTCTTTTTGTTTGATGGTGTCCGCTTCCAATATTCCCAAGTACTTGTAATTCTCTTTTTCTCCAAGTGTTCTTATATTTTCCAGATTTGGTAGTTCCATTCCTTCCGTTGTTTCTGTTTTCCGTTTTCCCCCACAAACAATGCACATATTTTGATTCCAAACTCCATTCCTCTATCCTGGCTGTATATTATTAGGGTTTATATAATTATATTAGGGTTTATATAAATGTTCCTGTTCTTTTTTAAAATCAATCTATATCCTCATGGTCTGGGGTTTTCCAGTTTGGTACTTTCTTGAGTGTTGCCCTTAGCGTTTCCGAGGTTAGGTCGGCCTCGGGGCCTACTTCGAGTCCTTTCTATTCTTTTTTCGTGTTATTTGTGCATTCATTTGCTATATATTGCCACAAATTTTTTTTTTCTGATTTGCATTCGGGTATTCGTTCATCTTCATGCTTTTCCGCACCGAGTATATTCCTCTCGACTTACCTATCCACATATTTCCATTATTTCAAGAGTAGAAAACCATCCTTTTTTAAAGATCTTCCTTGTCTTGATTGCAAGAATTTTGTTTGTTGTACTGAAATTAGCAACTTATTACCAAATTTCTATCATACTTTTCCTAAAACCTCTTTGTTTTGGAATGCTTGTAAAATAACAGTGGATTAAACATGTTTCTCTTGGTCATTTCTCTTCTAGGATGGATTGTCATTTTTGTTTTGTTTGTTTACATGAAATTATAACAGCCAACATTAGTAGGATGCCGTAAGGTCCTCCATGTTGGCTATTAAGGGAACGCATGCTAACCATGACAGATCGGAAATCTGAGTCGAATTTTTATTTAAATTTCCATTTTTCCTGGGTAGTATATTGTGATAATTCCTAAACCAACGAATACTTGTTATTTATGGTCCCGTTAGAGGATCTCTGGTATACTTCAAGGGATTAAAATCGGCCCAGAAAAAAGAATATTTTACGCCTTATTATCTTTAAAACCTGTGAAATTTTATTTTTCCTTAAAGTCTAATAATATCCTATTTATTAATAAACCTTTGTGGATTCTTCTTATTCTGTATTTTCTTGATTATTTAACGAGATTCTCATTGATTTTATACTTCTTTTTCTATCTTTTATGCTCTCTTATTTAAAACAATTCTCAAAGTTTTATTTACAACTAACTACTTTTAAATTCGAGTATTATGGACTAGTCCTATTTCTGATCAAGCATTCTAGAAAGATGACTTCTGAATCTAAAAGCAAGTTAAAGCAGTGCAGAAATTATTTCACAGACAATTAAAAAACCTAGTACAAAAAGCTCATATTTATATAAATTTCGATTGTTAACGTTATAACGAAATTATTATTATTATTATTATTATTATTATTATTATTATTATTATTATTATTATTATTATTCCTTTTGTGTTTTCATATCAGTGTTAGTTGATGGTCTTTCACTGGAGTCTGAGTGACAGCAAGTCTCCTCATGTCTCCAGGACTCTTCTGAGTTTTATGGCAGATTGCAGCATTGCAGTGTTCTGAATGGTTTCAATTCTTCCTCTGATTTCCAAACTTTCCAAACCCTTTTCCAATCCTTTTGGGACCGTTCCAAGTGCACCAACTACAATTGGTATAACTTTCACTTTCATATTCCATAACTTTTTCAGTTCTCTGGCAAGGTCCAGATATTTGTCCATTTTTTCATTTTCCTTTAGCTTTACCCTGTGATCTGCTGGAACTGCAAAATCCACCAGTTGACAAGTTCTTTCTTTTTTTGTTTATAAACACTAGGTCTGGCCTTCTTGCTGGGATAAGGTGATCCGTTTTTATTTCAAAGTCCCAGAGAATTTTCGTTCTCAAGAACAGATTCTGGTTTATGCATATACCATTTTGTTTTGTGGTCAAAATTTAATTGTTTGCATAATTCCCAGTGGATCCCCTTCCCAACCCAGTCGTGTCTAGTTTTGTATTCTCGTTGTGCTAGTTTGCTACATTCACAGAGTATATGGTTTACAGTCTCATCTCTATTACCACAAAGT
This sequence comes from Doryteuthis pealeii, assembly GCA_023376005.1. NCBI lineage: Eukaryota > Metazoa > Mollusca > Cephalopoda > Myopsida > Loliginidae > Doryteuthis > Doryteuthis pealeii. The sequence goes on along the minus strand of CM042159.1, from coordinate 66,471,025 downwards.
CTACATTTACTATTTTGTTGGGTCTTATTAATTTTTGCTTTTATATAGTTTGTCCTTATGGCATTATTTTGTGCAGCAATTATTAATGATTCTGTTTCTCTTTTGAGGTTTCCTTTTCTTAACCATGTCCAAGTCTTTCCATGTGCAACCTCTTCGATTTGTTGTTTGAAGTGTCCAAATAATTGTTTTTCTTCCCATTTTTGTTTTATTATTATTATTATTATTATTATTATTATTATTATTATTATTATTATTTATTTATTTAAACGCAATCTAATCTAGTACACAACATAGAATGATCTTGAGACATCCACGCATCCAGCATGTCTTTTTTGTGACCATTAACACGTACCACCAAACCATGACCCTGTATAGTAAGGGAGTTCTAACCCCAGTAGCGCTATAATATTCTCTTTCTGAGTTGGAAAATGAATGAAATCTCTCATGTTAAATAATTGATAATTGTCCCATTAATTATGTAAGTGTAGAATTCAAAATTTAATTCTTTAGAAGAAGAGTCATGGAAATACCCGGTAAAATGAAACCGGTAGTCACCTTTGGCTGACATTTTATATGGTCTCTAATTGTTCAGTCCCATCGTGAGAACGTGTTACAGTTCAGAGTTTGTACAGCGATCGAAGGAGATGGACACAGAATGATGTCTTTCCAACAAGCTATATCTCCTCAAGCGTGTTAGTTACATTTGTGAGCTTGGGTTTCGAAATAAAGACGTCTAAACATTTGCGGAGTCTTGTATTAATCTGTAAGTACATAATAATGGACAGAGATGGAGAAACACAAAATAAGTCCCATGAAACGCCCAAGACCAACCCAAGAATTCTCAGGCCAGTGGAGAGGAATCATCACAGAAATAAGATCAGAAGAGAGAAACCAGCTCGAAATAGCAAATTAGCTGATAGCACCATTGAAGAAAACAAAAAAGATAAATATAAATATGAGTATAATAATACAAAACGTATAGAAGGATATGCAACATTTATCCCACCAGATAATTCAATAATACCAATACCGCTCTTCTCCAAGGATGAGTTTAGCATTAACTAACCCTCATATGTTGATATGACAGTAATGAAAGATAGCATACCATACCCGTGACTGTGGATGATGGGTTTTTATGGTGAATAAAAAAAAGCCCTATTACCGTCATAAGAATGCGATTCTTCACTTTTCTGAAGATTCGATTGAAAATTGATTTAAAACAAACCATCATCACGTGACTGAGGCATTGTCTTGGTCACAATAGTTGTTAAATATTCGATGAATTCTAAGATCCACCCAACAATGACAAAGGACACTTTATTTCATGTGTGATTTTCTTTTTGGCTTTATATGTATTAGATCACGTAATTGCGGACTTTTTTTTTGTTCTGAATAATAATCTGTGTCAATATCTGTTCAATATTATTAGGAATAGGGGGTGATATATTGATTAAAATGTGAACGAATTCGGATTTAATAAGTAACATATTAATTGAGATCAGGAGGGGGTTTGGATGATTTATATGAGAATTAATTTTTCTATTATTGGTGTTAGTGTTGAAATCACACAAATGATACGACAATATAGTCATATTGGGGAAGAAAAGAATAGTGGTTATATATATATATATATATATATATATATATATATATATATATATATAGAGAGAGAGAGAGAGAGAGAGAGAGAGAGAGCGAGAGAGAGAGAGAGAGAAAAGAAAGAGAGAATGAAAGTAAGAGAAAGAAAGAGGGAGAATATGAAAGTGGAATGAGCAAGTGAGTGAGGGGGAGAGAGAGAGAGAGAGAGAGAGAGAGAGAGAGAGAGAGAGAGAGAGAGAGAGAGAGTTAATGAAAGTGAGAGAAGGGGAAAGAGATAGATAGGAGGGGGATATATCAAGATTTGTCCGAAAACCAATTAACAAAACTTCTTTCAATGTGAGCAATGCCTACAAGCAGAAAGTAATGGCGTTATTTCAATACTGGATTCTTTATTTGTCTGCTGATCGCTGTCAGTCTTACCCCACAAACACAATAATCACAAACCCCTTAGATCATACACACCAAAGAACTTAATATAAATAGGCCCATAACAACACTTGTAATGTCGGATGATTTCTGATCAAGATTTGAAATTCTAATATTCAGAGGAAAATTACTAGACGTTGTTTAGATTGGCAGATATTTGTCTGATGGAGTGTCAATTTTAACCTTCCTACATTCGTAAAATACTGCAAAACAATTTTACTAACCGTCGATCAGAATGTTTATTACGAGTAATTAAAACTGGCTCAGGGCAAAAGACACCGTAACTCCTATGAATTTGGATAAATTTTCTAAAGGGCTATTTAACACATAGACAAAAGCTTAGTTTTCCAAAAGGGAATTGAAAAATATATCCAAACTATTTAATTGGTTCTGATTAGTAAGAGGACGATACAAATTATAGTACACATTTGGTAAGCAAACTTTATAAGTAAGTAACTAAGTAATCAGAAACTGGCACTTAAAAAACTTTAGAAATAAATCTTAAACTATATTTATATAAAGATTAATGAATATTATTTTTCTATATATTTTTCTTATAATCTCTCATTCTTTGTATGTTCTTGTTTTTAAATTCTTTATGTTTATTATTATTAACGGGAGTATGTTATGTTTGCGTGTTTGTGATTGCAAGGTCTACGTATCTACTACTCACACCTCCCTTTCTAAGGAAGTATACTAAAGTTTTATATTGATCAAATGATAACTTCTTATTTGTAAAGTGGAGTTTTAAAGATTATTTTCGGACCTGGAATTTAATGAAGCCTTTTCTCATCTCTGTGAAAAGGTTTCATGGGATTGAAGCCAGAGAAATTGTTTGATGTCATCTCTGCGTAATATAAAATATAAAATTCTTAGAAGAAAATAAAAGTATAAAATTCTTAGAAGAATATATCCTTAAAAAAATTAAGCCATTTTTACATGTGGCGTCACGTATGTTGAAAGGTGGGAACACAGAAGCAAAAACTGACTGAATCCTTTGAAATCAGACGATTACACAAAACATGGAAAGGAGAAATCTGAGAGATTAAAAATTGAAAGAAAGGAGAAATTGAAATGGAGAGTAAGATTAAAAGAAATAAGGATGGGCAGATATTTATCAACCGGGAAGTAAATAGAGTGCTTGTGGGTATGATAGACTTGTATACATACTGACTTATTATCTACATCTCTTATAATTATCAAAATTGTATTAATAACAAGTGTTTGAATGTTGGATAAAACTCATGTCGTAGCACTAATGTTTCTAGGAAATACACTTTATGTTTGCTAGATTCTCTAGAAACTCTCTGTAGCTGTCGGAGGGGAGAATCAATGATATCTCATTAAACAAACCAGTCTCTCATAAATAGTAACGTTTTTGTTTCACTGTTTGTCAGTTTTGGTAGGGGATCTTCACATTTATCTCGCTTACATGATATATTATTTATATAATATACACACACACACACACACCCATATATATATATATATATATACATAATATTTAGTATGTATTCTAACCAAAATATATATAGAAAGAGAGGGAGGGAGAAAGATAGGGAAAGGAAGAGAAGGGGGAGAGGAGGTAAAAAGACATTTTCGTCAAAAGTAATAAAACGAAAGAAATGGAAATAAGTTAAAATTGACAAGGAAGGCATTTCTTTCTCTCGATAGAATGAAGGCACCTAATTGAGAGAAACAGAAGGAACGAAAATTAAACGATTAAAACCCAATCCAAGCGTCTTGGACGATATTTTTGGAAATAGAGAAGAATCAAGTTTTCGAACTGAATCCTACATTTAAGACATAATAATATGACGGTAAGGAGATAAGGAGTATTTTTCAAATGTAAACACAAAAAAAAAAAAACAAATAAAAATATGAAAAATAGATTTTTTAAAAAGTAAATGAGATAATTCTGTAATATCAAATGTCAGTGATACGACACATGAGATAAAACCCTTTCGGCAACTAAAATGTCAAAAGTCAATTCCTTTATTATTTTGTTTACCTTCTCGCTTCATTTGGCTTTAAAAATTCACCAACAGTATTTCAACAGGTATAAAGAATTTTATGTTTCTTGTGAAACACCTATGATTACGAAACCTGCCTGCTTATGGGTGATATTATGAATATTTCTCTTTTGTTTTTCTTTCAGTTGAGCGTGAAACGAATTATTTCTAAATCTCAGTACCTTTCTAAAAACATCTACTGTAAGAAGTTTGAAGTAATCAACTTTTGCGCATCGTTTTCTGACAGAAATTATTAATCAGGTGAAAAATACAAAGCTACTAATCAGCTTTAAAATTCACATATCATCCTTCCAGGTCAATTCTTCTTTTTTTTTTCTATTTCTGTCTGTTTGTTTCTATCTCTCTACACACTCACACATTATATATATATATATATATATATATATATATATGTGTGTGTGTGTGTGTGTGTGTGTGTGTATGTGTGTGTGTGTATGTGTGTATATACCAACGTGTATGGTTGTGTCAAACTTGAAGAGACAGTAGTAAGCCAACATGCAGTATAATTAGGAGAGTGGTAGAGCGATATTATTAATAATATCTCTCTCTCTCTCTCTCTCTCTCTCTCTATATATATATATATATATATATATATATTATATATATATATATATATATATATATATATATATAATTAATTGTTTAAGTGGAGCAATCTTTGGGCAGCGAAAGTTTTTGAAAATATTGAAATATTGAATATATGTTCAAAGAGATTGTGTGTTTGTCTAACTGTATTAATGTTTCATTTGGTTGTTTACGTGTGTTATATATAAGAGCGTGTGCTGTCCTGTGCATACGCGTGTGTATGCTGGCACGTACGCACACATAAATGCTTTTTATGTGCATTCATACGCACAGAACAGGCGCATCCGCACTTTTCATGTATTTCTTCAGACAATTGTGACGCTTTTAAAATATTTGATTTAATGAGAGAAGGTTATCTAGGAAATAGTGTTACTGATCTATTTTACACCTTTAGTCCATTTTTTTACTCTCAAAAATGGTGGTACCAATATAATTAACTTTTAGTTTCCGTCCGTTTCGAAGAAATAAATATGAAAGCTTTTTCCTTTACTTTGAGTTCTCAAATTTGTTATATTTTCAATAAATCTCCTTCGATATTTCCACTGTGGACAACCCCTCACTCAATAACTCTATTCTGTTTTTCAGCATTCGTTAAAAACTTCTTTTTACCCAAGTTTCAACATATATTATGGAAAAAAGAAAATAATATTTTAATAAAATTTCACTGATCTTATACTAATATCATTTCATCTGCATATTGACTTCAGTTTCGTAAATTCTAAATATCTCAAGAACTAATGAAGTGAAATAGCAGAACATTTAGTTAGATATTTTACTTATAGTAAAATATCTAACTAAAATGGAAGATTTTAAATTTGAAAAATATTGATGGCAAATTTTTGAGTTAATAAAATATATTTGACAGGCTACACACACACACACACACACACACACACACACACACACACATATATATATATATATATATATATGTATATATATAATTCCCCAATATATATATGTGCGTGTATCTAAAGAGTGAGAAAGGGGGAGGGTGGTGAAAGTGAGAAAAAGACAGGAAAAGATAGATAGAAAGAGAGAAAGAGAAATTGATTGAAAGGGGTTGATAAACAGACCGAAATGTAGATAGATAACTGAGAACACATTCATATGCACTTCAGTATTCTATTTCTAAAAAAGGAGACCAGTAAAAACTCTAATAAGTACCTTTTTCGTTAAGTGGTTTCTTTTCTGAAAAGTTAAGGAGGTGAAATTTCTTCCCTTCCAACGAATTTTCTGTGTAATTTTTATCACCTTTTCTTCTTCTTTTTTCTTTTTCTTTCTTCTTTTTCTTAGCTCTTTCCACAAGACAACTTTTCCCATTACTGAATGCGACTAAACCAATTGAATGGACTGAAGACATTTTCGGCAAAAGTAATAAAACGAAAGAAAGAGAAATAAGAAAGTCGTACACCCAAATGAGCAGTTTGATAACTCAACAGGCCCAACTCTGTCTCTCCGTTCTATTCGGTCTTCATTTAAAATTGACAGGAGAGGCAATTTCTCTCTCTCTTTCTCTCAAGAGAATGAAGGCACCTAATTGATAGAAAAAGAATCGTACGAAAATGAGACGATCAAAACTCAATCCAGGCGTCTTGGACACGAAATTTCTGGAAATAGAGAAGAATCAAATTTTCGAACCGAATCCAACATTAAGACATAATAATACTGATTTTGAGGATTTAAATAGAAATCGAATTTCGTTCTTTTTGTTTTCTTTTTTTCTTTTTCTTTTTATCAAGCCGGAGGGTCAAAATTAGTTCGTTCTGCTCAAGGAATATTTCTAGCAGAGTGAAAATGGGAAGACATCTTGACTTTTGTTCGGACAGAAAAGGGCCGCTTATATAAATAAAACCCAAGGAAATGTATAAAAGACCAATGAAATTGGCCATTTTCTAGAGTGCAGTTCAGCTCCAAAGAATCTATTTTAAGTATCCGAAATGGTTCGAAATTCGATATCGATTTTCCTAGCTTGTGTATGGGTTGAACATAAAAGGAACTTTGTCGCCATTCTTGATATCTTACCTCTTTCCCATATAAACTTGTGACTCTCAACACGGTGGATTTGAACTTATTCGTACCCACACAGTACAATATAATATGATGTCATAACTCAGCGGGTAATATATATATATATATATATATATATATATATATATATATAATCCAAAAGTCCAGAGAAGAAATCTACCTTACGACACAAGAGTTTTATTAAAAAAACCTGTCGCAGTTTGAGAGCTCAATGTGTGCTCTTAATGTTAGAGTCACAGACCAAATATATAAGTAAAGAAATAACAAAAGACTTAGAGTTTAGCATTATAGTCTATTTTAGGGAGCTTAGACAAAGTGTCTAACTCTTCCGACTCATTATACTTTCTTATCTGATGAGTCGGGAGAGTTAGACACTTTGTCTAAGCTCCCTGAAATAGACTATAAAGCTAAATCTCTAAGTCATTTGTTATTTCCTTACTTTATATATATATATATATATATATATATATATATATATATATATATATATATATTATATGCAATTTTATAGAAAATGAAGAAAATAAAATTTTCATTGTCGGGTGACGTTTAATAAACCGACGCTCTAGCGTTTCGTTTTTTTTTTAACAAAACTTCGGCCCAACTTTTTTTTATTGAAGAAGAATATATGAGTGAACAAAATTCTGTGTGACTCTGCTTTTGGTATTTTTGGGCTTTTGTTGATATTCAAATATGTTAAAAAAATAAAATTTAAAACGCCACGTAATACTGGCATCCAATATATATATATATATATATATATATATATATATATATATATATATATATATATATATATATATATGTTTACGTTAATAGGAACCAAGATTTTACAGTAGTATTTAAAACTTTTTGTCGGTATCAGTCTATACCCTTTTCGTTAGCACTAGTCCAGGGAGATTGTTTTTTGCTGAGGTGGATCACCACACCTAACGCCACCTCCACACTTTACCGCATAGATTAGTTTACCCAATCTGTGCTACTCATGCTCTGAGTTGGCGGCACCAGTATCGAACTAGGAAACTTCCCATTCCTAAACGGATGCTCTACTGACTGAGATAAACTGACTCCAAGTGTAATATTTAAAAAATAAATCAAAATTCAGCTTAACTTACAATATATCTGGCAAACAATGATTCGTTTGGTGTAACCACAAATTCGGGTCTTCATATATCATAAGTTAAAACATTTTTTAAAACAACCTCTACGATGCGTTACCACAACCATTGGTAATTTTCAAGGGTTTAATAAAAATGTCAATTTTGTTTAAAATCAAGTTAATATTGTTTTTAATGCTTTCTATTCAGCTTTTGAATTTGCCTATTTTGATATAGGGTTTTTACCATGGTAAAATCACATGGAGAATATGAAATAAATGCATACTGATGCTAGGTTAAACGCATACCGTCGTTTACTATTAAAAAACAGGATTAAAACAGAATTATGATTGGTGAATGTTGCAAATTTTTTTTTTTCGTATTCTCCCAGTTTAAGCCTAGGTCCAATTAATTGTACCATTGTTCTCTTTGGGTATGAATATTGTCTGAAATGATAAGATGTCAGAAAACCAGGATCGTTATTAGACTGATTGATACAAAGAGAGTACAGCCGATTATATAAGGTTTCCTAATCGTGGATTAATTAATTGAATATATATATATGTATTTATATATATATATATATATATATATATATATAATACATACATACATATACATATATATATAATAGTATTTGGTAATTTGCTTGAAGCATTGTTAAGTATGTTATTATTTATTAATGAAAGGAAAGCAATTACAATGCGTATGAAATTAAAATAGAAAGATGTTTAGTCTTATTGATTTCAAAGTAACTTTATCATAAAGTTACTTTGGAATCGATAAGACTAAACATCTTTTTTATTTTAATTTTATACGCATTGTAATTGCTTTCCTATCATTAATAAATTAATAAATAAATATATATATATATATATATATATATATATATATATATATATATATATATATAAGCAGATAGATAGATAGATAAGCACTCCGACATACTTTTTGAACCTTATTTCTCTTACACACATGTATTCAAATCGTAAGAAATATAAGATGTAAATAATATAAAGCAAGATTTAAAGAAAAACCCTCAAAACTCAGTTCAGCCCTCAAGTTAGCTTGTATTCCATATGCTTGACCTTTTTTTTCACCAAGCAAATTGACTTTCTTTTTTATTCTTTTTAAATCACGTGACAATTACTTGGTTGGTGTAACGGCTTCCTGAATTCATATGTGGATCGTAAATGTGAGTATTCAGTTTTTCTTGTATTGCATCTTTTACATTTATATTTTTACAATTGAAATATATTGTTATTGGTCTGCATTTTCGTGTATAGAACACTGTGGAGATTTTACGGATTAAAAACGCTTCATATATATATATATATATATATATATATATATATATATATATATATATATATATATATATATATATATATATTGACATCTGTTAGATTGCGTGATATAGCCATGAAAATCACGAGTGAATGAGAGTAAATGAGAATACTAGAGGAAGGCAAGTTTACAACGACACTCACAGCAATGAAACGCACAGGAGGCTGAAGGACATGATTCGTAATATCTTTTACAAAGATGGTATATTTTACGAATGAAACTTGTTAATATATTCCAACAAATTCAGAGAAAATCAGAGGAATTCACAAGGAGTCCATGACCAGAATCGGTCGAGAGATATCGTGGGAAATTCGACATACAGGCCAAGATTCCTCCTAGACCGTATAGCATAGAAGTCTAATTCCCATTGATATCGATTTATTATATTCAGGAATGTCACGCCCGCATTCGTGGGGGTTGTATCACAGGGAAATATCAAGGGATAATACTTGTCTTTTGCCTTTCACTTTCTGATATTTACTCGTCTTGGAAAAAACTTAAGAATCATTAAAAACAATGGCCTTGTCATTGGATGACCGCTTTTCATGCAAAACATGTTTCTGCAATCCTCAGCTGAGATAATCAAACCTCGGTCTGTTTTAAGCTACACTAAACACAAAATAGAGGCGCCTACACAACGGTTATCGTCGTATGAAATGACCAAAGTTCATATCCTGGATGAGGTCATTTGTGTTTTCCTTCGCGCTAATGCCCACAGGAAAGGCGTGCATCCATTGTTTCCTCTCCCACCTACGGGTAAATATCAAGGCAAAATGGGTCCTTTAGTTTTAGTTAGACAATCTATCTAGGAGAAAGAAAACTTTTCTGCGTTTAAGAATGACCTTGTGTCACGTCCTGCCAATGGCGGAGTAGTTGGGGAAATGCCTTGATCTAAAAAGAAATATTTGAAAAAAAGAATCTTCCGTTGCTTAAAAAAAATTGGAAAAAGATTTCTACCTTGGGGCTGGATATTCTCTGAAGATTACCCCCCCACACACACACACCAAAGACAATTGCATTCTTTTGAACTGTTCTCCTTCTGAAGATCTTTATGCAAAGTAAAATGTTATGATCCTGGTGAATTCTGAAAACATTTTCACAATTTGTAACGAAAATTTACACTAGAAATTTTATCAAATAATATTAATTATGAGCCGTGGTCATAATCATCGTACTGGATATTTAAAAAGAAAACAAAATTAGAAATCAGAAAATGGACAACCTTGGTTGAATTAACTGTAAAAAGGAAAAGTGGAGTCAGTTCCTAACCAATAAAATCTGCAAGGTATTAGAAGTATTATATATCGCAAAAGATGTAAATTTGCTATTAATTGACCAAAACTTACGATAAATCAAAACGTGGGATTGGTTTAGTAAATCCTAACGTCATATTGTTCTGTTGTCAACCATATTAAATTAAATTAAGGGAAACAAGTCTTATACGTAGTTTTTATATTACCAATTTCCACCAGTCCTTTTGCTAAATACGGACTTAAAAAAATATATATGTACAAATGATGAATAAGTAAAATTAAATTAAAATAAAATAAAATAAGATAATTAATTTAAAAAGAATGAAATTAAAATACATCTTTTTAAATTGAAAAAGAAAATGAAAAAATTAAAACAGATGAATAAAAAAAAGAGGATCTCATATGATTGACATAGGAAGATTGAAATACCGATTAACATAACGATTATCTCTGACGATAGCATTTGGTGATTTAAAGAAAATTGCTTCAAATTGTTTTTAGCGACGATCCTGGCTATCATAATGGGACTACTACTACTACTACTACTACTACTACTACTACTACTACTCTTGGTGCTGTTGTGAATAATAATAATAATAATAATAATAATAATAATAATAATAATAATAATAATAAAGAAGAAGAAGAAAGAAAAAAAAAGAACTTTATGGCTCCCATTTGTATAGTAAATATTTATCAATGTCGACCACAGGCAAGATGGGATAAAAATAACTTGAAGTGGGACATAGCTGGTTTTAATTTAGAATTGTTATTCTCCTAGACTCGTTGCTGTAGCAAATCTATAAATCCTGATCTTCTCTACTATTTATGCATAGCCATGCATGGAAGAGATGTAACTATGTATTTCCCAAGGGCATTAGCCTTTCTTTTTGCTGCACCCATTTCCTACGATGATAAGAGTTTCGCATCGGTATGCTCTTGAAAATTATCGTCTGTCGATGGGGCGTAGAATATATTGACTCTATTCCCTGCAGATGTGTAAAAAATCCTCCCAGTCAGGTCCATTCTTTGAGCTTTGGATAATGTGGAGTATCCCTACATTGGAATTACTTCCAGATCCACTCTGAGTTGGAATGGTAGCACTAATTAGAGTTCCATCTATTGGAACAAATAGATCCGTTTAAAATTATTTGTATTCGATAAAACCGTATAACAAAAACAAAAACAAAAAAATAAACAACTACACAAAAATGTAAATATGAACGCGATTACTTAAACTCTGGCTAAAAGTCCCCCTAAACAAGTTGACACGCTATTAAAATCAATCAATAAACAGAATAGGGTAATATTGAAGAACTACTTGCTTATGAAACAAATTGCTTCTCTCCAGTAAATTGAGAAGTGGAATATCTGATTATATGTATATTTACCCAACCCCTCCACCGGAGCAGGATATGACACAAGGCCAGTTCATTAAATGGAGATTAACAGGTTCTTAATTCAGAGTTTTCTTTTTCCTAAACCGTTTGCCATGCAAAGGTGAAGGCGCCCCTTCTACTTTACTATATCCCCATATCTGGAGGGAGAATGGTTGTAAGTATACTTTACCCAGGGGTATTAGTGCTATGTTAAATGCAAACAGCCTTGTCCAGGATTTAACCTCCTTTCGTTATATCCATTCCCTACGACGATAACCATTACACTCGGGAGCCTCTTATATCTGCTTGTACAACCTAAAATGCTATAAGCGTCCCAAAGATGACGCATTGCCCCTTGAATAAAGCTCATAAATGAATTTCCATTAATTATTTCAATTATGGTGCATTCAAACGCAGGATTCGACCACCAGAACTAGCATCATTGAACGGTTCCATATCTAAAATATTACATCATTTTCAAAAGCATACACTGACTCTTAAGAGATTTCCTACTTCAGTTGATTAAAAAAAAATGACAATACTTATGAAACACTACAATATTTGTGGATCCTCCTGTCAGGTTTCTATTTGCATCGATTTTCTCCCTATTTTGTTTTCACCCTCCGAAAATTAAAAAAAAAAGTAATATGCGTTTTAGATAAGGCTTCTCTATTTTGCTTTTACAATGGACATTATGATGGATCTATTTTTTAGATATATCGTTTTGATATTTTCATTCGCCCCCAGTTTAGTTACTTTTCATAGATTTTCCCTGATATGAAAAGATAGAATCCTAAATTCTTGGCAATGAGTTAGGTGCATCAAAAGAAATAAAAGAAAGAAATCGGCGTTTTTCTTCCGTCGAAAAATCAATCGTTCGCAGGCGTAGATGAAAGAGAGAAGACAGGAAACTAGTCAATGCTGGGACATCGAAGAATCTAAGGTGAGAGCTAATTGTAATAACCAGAAATGAAGCCGCAAAAACGAAGTTTCTTAATTGGAAAAAGCCTTTATGTAATCACTCTCTTTGCGGAAGGAAAAGGGTTACTAATGATCTGTTGAAATGTTTCTTTGGCTGTTCCATGAGATAATCAGCTTCATGCTAGAAATAATAATATATATATATATATATATATATATATATATATATATATATATATATATAATAGCACAATGGATAAAAAAATAATCAAAGGTAGAGGGCGCGTTGACCTTTGCTGAGTCGGCAGTTCTGCACGATCTTCAATTTCAATTTTTTAAAATCCTTATATAATATGATTTTTCTTAAATCATTGACTATTCTTTATCATAATAAATATTTCATAAGCTCAAATGTGATCATATCACTGTAATACGCCAATCTTTCAATTAATAAAGATTTGCCAGATATCATTTCCTTATTAGTTTGACTGGTTGGTTGGTTGTTTTGGTTTACAGTATATCAACCCTTATCAGTTCATTTAATGCCAAATCAAGTCATTTTGATAAGCAGAAGATTCGGATTGCTTACAGTACCAGCTGTTGCTTAATTAATCTTCTAATTAAGGATTGACCAGGCTCATTGCTGCTTAACTTCAGTGATCCAATGTGTAATTGTGTTGTTTTAGGGGATATCAAGTATTTTCGGGTCATTTAATGCCGAATCAAGTCGTTTTTGATAAACAAAGGATTTAGGTTGCTTACAGTAACTGAGTTTGGTCATCCAATTAAGTATTAAACCGGTTCATCACTGTTTTCGTTAAGCTGGGCACAGATACTGTCAATAATCCCTGGTAACTCTAAAGCATAAAGGAGATTTGCATAGTTATACTATTTAATAAGATTGATCTTGCTTGGCAAAAGGCTACGATTGTGTGTCTCCAGTGAAAAACTAGTAATTCTTATATTGAGTATTGTTAATGTCTTTTTAACAGCGTGATATTTTTCTGAAATTTATCTATATCGGATAATATATTTTTTATTTATATGCATGTTTTGCAACTTTATTATATTATTTATAAAGTCATTTTGTATATTCTAAGAAAAAAGTGGCGCCGATTAGCTCTCGAAACTTTAACAAACATGAATGATTATATAATGGGTAAAGTATCTCAGTCCGATACAAAATTGTTTAGAAATTAATAACAATACAAGATAAAAACAAAGAAGATTTACTGGAAAATAGGTATTTATTGTCCAAGGGAAATGTTTTTTCATCATTTGGCTACACATAATTGATCTACTCAAGAAAAGAAGAAGAAGAAGAAGAAGAAGAATAAGAAGAAGAAGAATAAGAAATAAGAAGAAATTTATATATATATATATATATATATATATATATATATATATATATATATGTGTGTGTGTGTGTGTGTGTGTGGTAAAATATAAGGAATGAAAGAACAAAACTCAGACAAAAATGTGTAGTATAGTTTGCTGGAGTTTTGAATTCGGCTTCTTCAGCATTTATAGAATTATTCGGATCATACAAGACTTGTATAATCCGAATAATTCAATAAAAGCTGAAGAAGCCGAGTTCAAAACTCCAGCAAACTATACTACACATTTTTGTCTGAGTTTTGTTCTTTCATTCCTTATATTTTACCTCATTATGTCGGATTCATTCCAATCACCTTTTCATCATATATATATATATATATATATATATATATATATATATATATATATATATAAGAGAGAGAGAGAGAGAGATAGATAAATAGATAGATATACGCGTGATCGTCTGAAACATGTACTTGGGAAGCAGAATATCATATATAAAACATCAAACTATCATAATCTTATAAAAATAAAAGTTACTGCAAAAAACATTTTTATGAACAAAACATGTAATTTTTTTATTATTAATTAAATGTCATTAACTGAGTATGGTTTTAAAAAACGTGTGATGTACATGATTGTGTCATTATTTAAATTAATTTCGGTTAGCTTTCTTGTTATAATATCGGGTGTGGTTCTATGAGAATCATTTACTAGGATAGGATGACCATATTTAAGCATGTGAGTGAGTGTGTATTGGAGTAATTGACATATGAGTTAAGCTGGTATTATGAGAATAACCAGTCGAAGATAAGAGTATGTAATAGCACAGATGTGATATGAATGTAGCACTGATTTGAGTTAGAAGGTTGTGAATGATATGGGAGGCGGCGAGGTGTAAACCAGTTATGTAGAATGGAAGTTTAATGTAGATCGAAATAGTCGACATGTAAGCTATTCGTATGGCAACAATACATGCCCAGCGGCGGAACAAATGTGAAATGAAAGGAAGGCATGTAGTGCTGAGAGGGGAGAATTGTTTGATATGGATGCGACAGACTTCTAGTGTGTTAATTAGGTATAGGACGTAGACCTGTGAGTTACAGAGATGTGGTTGGTATTGAGTAGCCACTAGTAAGCATCTGTGAGTGTAGGGTTAGAGAACTATAGAGGCTTGCTATTAAGCTGCATTGGGTGTTGAGAGATCATAAAATAGTGACTATGTGGTGCGTCTCCATAGTATGATTGAGATTCCTCACTTGAGCATGAGTTATGTGTAGTGACATGGTCGGTGGTGTATGTGATTGAAATAGGGTGTTGCCCGGTTTGTCTTTATTATTCAAGGTGATAGACGCGTGTACTCTTTAGAGTGAGAGCTTAAGTAGCTCGAATGGAATAGACTGCTGGCTATTTGCTTAATATTGTCATCTTTTTATACTGGTGTATCTTTACCTTATGATTGATTGGGAACTGTGTGATAGTCTAGCTTAGATATCATATTATTATTTGTGTTATGACGTGAGAGAGGAGTGATAGATGATGTTGCAAGCTCTTCCTTTGTATGATGTGTGTGAGGGAAGTTTGTTTGAGAGGAGAGTATAGTGAGTAGTGTTGAGTTGCATTGATACTAGGTTGAGTGTAGCCGTATATAGCTGAGAAAGAAGATCAAAGTTTGTTCCGGATCGTTTCTAGATTTTTCCTGGTCCAGGAATGGTTGATCGATGCAGTACAGCACAGATGATAGCAGTAGAGTCTGAAGGAGGAATAGAGATTATTGTACGTGAATAGCGAGAAGAAGTATATCTATGGGTAGGGTCAGTATGTCTTGTATAGGATGAAGAGTAGCTGCTAGGAATGACTATAGTAGGCCCGGAGAATACTGACGTCAGCGGATGCACTCTCGTGTGTTATATTGCGCGATAGATGTAGTAACGTGATGCAGTAGAGTAAGGACAGGCTCTGGGGCTGATGTATCTAGTCTGCTAGTGAATATTCTGTGATAAGCTCGCGAGATACTGGTGAAGCAGACTCTGACTGATTGGTCGATCATATTTATATAACTGATGAGGTCACGGAGTCCGGAACTTAGGAAGCTCTGCACTCTCTGAGATATTGTGGAGAGAGATACCCGCAGTAGTTATGAGGTCGTATCTGAGGATCATGTATGTACTGACGATCTGGTCATTACGTGAGAGAGCAGTTCCGTGACGCAGCATAGAGGATATCGCGAGGAAATGAAGAAGGGTTCTAGGACTCGTCCAAAAGTGCGCGACCAGTTAAGTATTTCTGGGCTTCGATAACGCATGGATATGAGACGAGTGAGTTCTGATAGGTGAGTATGCTTGATAACGCAGTGTAGGTAAGACTCCTGATATGTGTGTTATTGATCTTACGTATGTGATGCATAATTGTATAGTATAAGTCTCTTACGAGTATCCTTATATAGGACATATGTGTCTATCAGAAGATGCGTAGTGCGTATGGAGCAGGTAGCACGTAGTATTGATAGGATAGTTTCAGATTCGAGCTTGTGCGCTAAATATGGGAGTGCCAGATGAAGACGCACCTGAGGAAAGTATAAATTATTTAATATGATTAGTTGCTGCTGGCGAGTGTGGATGAGATGTAATGGGATGGTGGATGAGAGCTAGCGACCCGATATCGCGGGTGGGTTATAGGAGAGACCAATTGAGGAGAGCGTGAGTGATATTATGACGAATGGGATTATGTCGTATCTATAGTGAGCTGAGACTGCACATATAGTTATATGCGAGTCTGTGTTGTGTGATATTATGTTAACTAGTGATTCTGATATTGGTCGTAGATTAGTATATGGTCACCGGTCTAGGCGACGTGCTACGCACTCGTCTAGTGACTTGTCTATACGTAACTAGATGCTTCATTATTTTTATTGTGGTGTCGATGCCTATCTCTGATGTGGACTTTATTGTAGGTATTCTGGTAGGACATCTATTCGGATAAATAGCAGGTGAAGTAAGATGGTGGTGTGCGGACGCAGAGCTGTGTATACACGTAAGCTCTATTTGCAGATAGTTCGACTAGTAGTTGGATTGCGTCGTAGATCGTGTGTGTACGGATGTTGATAGTGAGAGTATGAGACTGTTAGTATGTGGCATTGTCATTAGTGAGCGAATCTGGCCGAGATTATTTATGATATGTTATGGGTGATGTGAGACAGCTTACGGCGTCTGATGGGAGTGCGGGATGTGATCGCTGCTGTGGCGTGATATGAACGGTATGTCATGTAGTCGTTTGCACTCTTCATGTACTATAATATCAATCTGTTACTCTTTAAATATATGGCGTGTATCGACATATAGGAGCTTGTCACTTCAGCACAGCCGTCAGGTCACGAGTTCCTTGCTGATATTGGATCCTTGTTCTCTAGTATGACACGCTGAGTGTGGATGTATATTGTGGAGTGTAGTTAGAGCATACGATTCGTATCTCGCTTCTACGAGCTGTCAAGACGATCGCTTGTGTGCTAGTCGTATAGTGGAGGTGAACTATTGTTGTTGTATCGTGTACATAGACGCCATCGATTGTTAGTGCCGCTGTGTGATAGCCCGCGGTTTATCATTGTATTTATATGCTATATATTTCTGTTCTGTTGAGATCCATGAGGTCGGCTCTCAGGTGTGTCGCTAGTTGCGAGTCGGCTATAGTAGTAATGCATACTGTATTGATAGAATAGAGTGCATTGTCAGTCATTGTGAGTGCTTATTGAGATCACGGGTTCTAGTCGGAGATTGTAGGATGAGAGGATCAAACTGCGTGTCAATTCTTCTGTGGTCGTGTCGATTGAGCGAGTGCGTTGAGTCTTATCGAATGATGTATTTGAGATGTAGTATGAGTGCGACATAATATGAGATGGCAAGCGATCACTGGTTGGCCATATTACGCATATCAGACACATGTTAGTAAGACTGGTCAATATCAGGGTTCGAGGAGTCACCAGCAGATAGAGGTCATGTGTGAGGTATGTTGTTTGCTCTATATATAGTAGTGCTGACGTAGGCATAGTGACATGGCTACAGTGTGCGCGGCTCATCAGGGATATTGTCTGCTCAGACGGTAGGTGATCTTAGGCGCACAGCCTCAGTGGAGTCGTTCTGTGAAGATTGGTAGATAGACTGGAATATGGTTGCGTCATGACAGATAGTATGACGATTTTTCTGATTTATGTTGTATTAGGTCTCTATGCTCAGATCAGATAGCATCGCATGGTAATGTGATGTAGTGGCTGGGTTGGGCGTCGCATAGAGTGCGCACTAGGATCTATATGTCGAGTATAATGATGTTAGAGATGTTTGACTGAGTATGGTGCTAGTCAGAGTTGCGCTATGACCGTGTGAGAGTTGGAGTCGAATTGGGTTGGTGCTACGATACTAGAGATAGCTCAAGTCAGAGGTAAGATCGGTGAATCTACACTAGGAGGAAGAGAGATGCGTGTGAGGATATATTGCGAGAATACGTACAGCGTGTTTAGGTGTTTCGGGCGATGCGAGAGGGTGGGGTAGGAAGTTATATACGTCAGATAGCGTTATAGTTTCACTGATGCTACGGTTAAGTTGCGTAGTATGGACTATTTGATTGCAGTTAGTATTATCGCTGTCTGACTGTTCTTGAGCATCAGAAGGGATTGTTCTGGTTACGTAGAGATAGTATAGGAGCGATAGAAGATACATGTAGATCGATGTGTCGTTAGAAGTTGAGTACACTCTGTATGTAGTGTTCTCAGCTGCGTGGAGTAGTCCGCGGTCGCGTGCTGTCTTCTGTGTCTGCAGCGAGTGTTAATTGGCGGTTGCTATATTGTAATAGTGCACTTGTAATAGGCAGCTGGTCAGCTTACTAGCAGCAGACATAGTATGTCTATGTATTCTGTGTGCGCCATGTTATGAGCAGAATAATGAAGAGCTGTGATTATTAGATTCGGTCTGATTGTGCTAGAGCATATGTGTAGCTATAGAGGCGTTAGATGAATAGAGATGTGTGGAGTGGTTGCGTGATAGCACGCGATGCGTGAGAGCGAGAGCTATAGCGAGTGCAGTATAGATAGTGAGATGTTGTCGACGGAGTCTGAGAGTTCGGTGTAGGATTCATTAGACTATGAGTGCTTATCTACTAGGAGATTAGAGTGTAGTTTCTCGCGCAGCTGATGTATATATCAGTTTGCGCGTCGTCGTTATTCTATTGGCAGAGAGACTCGTTGACTTTCTCGGCTGCGATCGCGTGTCGCAGTCTGGCTGGAGGATAGGGAGGACGATGAGTAGTAGGGTCGTATAGCATGTATTTATGTAATAGCAGGTACGAGTTATTAGTATACTTGTACGCCATCTATATAGTGTTAATCACGAGTATATCGGGATTTCATAGAATGTGTGCTATGTACAGACGAAGCTCTCTGGCGTCTACGCGATAACGTATCACTGATATGTCTATTAGAGTATAGTCTCTGTCTCATAGTTGCGTTAGAGACCGCAGCAGATAGTGATTAGTATGCCCATCGTCTGAAGCTGTAGCGTGTCGTACAGGCTATGCGCCGTGACGCGCCTGCCTATGTGACGGTTGCCTCTGCTCACGTCGTCTATGGTTGCTGAGGCAGTGATCGATGATGACGATGTATGTTTAGTAATTGGCAGTGTGTGAGGTGTACGTGTACACAGACAATAGATTCATGTTGAAGGTCGCTGCATAGTCTTAGAGGACGAGTGATTGGGCTGATGATGTCGTGCTTGGCCTTGAGCTGGCTGACGTTCGCATGATGAGTGCAGTCTATGATGATGTGAGCCGGCATGGGTGGTGGTGTGTCGAGTCAGTTTGAGAATGAGCGAGCGGGTGTGAATTTACGTGATGATGTAGATGAGTAAGTGACGCATGTCAATTCGATAAGGATTATTAGTGTTGTTCTGTATCTGCGAGGTCGCGGTGATGGTTTCTGGAGGATGTGGAGAAGTATTGCAGCGATTGTTCAGAGATACGGTATGTGTGAAGAGCAGAGGGCTGTTGAAAGCATGACTGTTGTGGGATGTCGATTACAGGTAGATAGCAGCAGACGCGGGCGAGGCCAGTGTTTGGACCGGTACGTGAGTGATCGGTAATGTGAAAGGATATCTATATGATACTAAACAAATGGTCAGGGCTCATTGTAGTCGTTCGATGGCGTTATTGGAGATAGATAGGACCGCTACAGCGCGATTAGCTGTATTATTGCTAAAGTGAGTATTGATCTGTGCGAGAATTGACGTCGCGCGGAGATGATGTATGGAATAAGGTGATCTATAGATATGTCGATTTTCTGAGAGAGTGATTCAGCTGTCGTGATATTATAAGCGTGATATCATGATAGCAGGCTCGGTAGAGATAGATGAGACAAGGTTTGAATGTGAGTACTAGAGCACGTGGTTAGTGATTGAGATGGATGGTGATACAGAGTCTACATACTGGGTGTCCAGTTCTCGTGTTGTCAGCCGTATCGTGATCAGTTCGAAGTGGATACGTCTTGCTGTGTGAATCTGTCAGCTCGTATGTCGGCTGTGAGCACGGACGGTCCGATGATAGCTGCTGTGTAGCGTCTCTGCAGTACAGTATTGAATGGCTTGCTCAGTGTTACTGATATGCTGTGTATAATGGTACCGGTGTCGCGGGACATATGTTGTGTCTGACGCTCGGTCGAGCAGTGTTAAGTCTACGGAGTCGACGCTTCGGTGCCGACGCGTTGACTAGAGAGTAGATATTTACTAGCTTGATCTGTATGTTAATCTGATATCGGATGTGTGCTGAAGATGTATACTCTCGCTAGGAAGGATGTAGTGTTCGAGTTGTAAGTGAGTGATGGAGACTGCAGGTGAAACTGCATCGTTGACGATGGCGACTAATCAGATATATCTGAGGTTCAACTGATTCGCGCGACACAATTTGTGTTGTCTTAGAGAGTGGCGTTATTCGATGTCGAACTAGTAGACATGCTGAGTGTGTGGCTGTGATGCTCTTTAGTTTAACAATAAAACAAAATCTCAAAACGGGATTTACTTACTGATTAAGATGACCATTTCATTTTAATTTGATTTACCTCGCCAGAAGGTGTGAAGTTCCAATTATCAACCTTTATTTTATTTCTTATCATTCTTCATCCTCCACAGCATTCAATAATAAATAATTTAATCTTTTAAACACTTTCTTGCCTTTATGTTAGTTAGATTTATAGGACATACGATTGTAATGGATATATGTATATCTATATATACACACACAAACATATATATTTCTATAGTGTGTGTGTGTGTGTGTGTAAGTACATGATTTACTTGGTAACTGATAAGGAATGTAATAATGAAGAAAATAAACAAACAAACAAACAAAATCAAGTTGTAGTAAATGTGATTACATTTTATTCAAGGTGACCATCTTGGCTACTTGAAGGGATCAGTATCACTCGTGAAGTATGAGATGAAACAGTGACAAATGCAAAGAAAGGGTAATAGGCAAGCTTTGATTCAGCGCCCTCTATTTGTGAAAACTAGAACCTGAATACGCCATCGAAAATTGTTTTGAAAAGTAGTTAATCTTCTCATAAGATAATAGATCCAGAATGAAATTCATGTCTAGATCCAATTGGAACAAGGATACTACCAGGCAATCCCAACCGTTTTACTGCATTCCATCTAAATAGTTGCATTTGCATTTTATATGATATACGCTTTCATTTCTGATTCCCTCTAAGCGTCATTCACTTTTCTGGTGTATTCTATTTTCATATTAATATACGTTCTTCTAAAATACATTTACTACCATTTGTTTTTTTTTGAGTTCGTATAATAGAAAAGCTAGTTTATTACACAACACAAATGGCAAGTTATGATAATTCACCTCACACCTAATATCTGAAACTCTTCCAAGATCAAATATGATGTCAACACAATGTGAATTTCCAATCGCACCACGCAAAACCTCACGTAGTCATACATAGGCTCTTCCATTAATAGTAAAAATAGAACATGTTATAGTATAACATATATACTTGTGTTCCTAAATATACAACCGTTAACATCTTGCAACACCCTCTGGTTAAGAACGAGACTGCCCATGTCGACCAAGATGAAAGTGTCGTTACCTTAGTTAAATAATAGATCAGTCCGGGGTTTTTTATAAAGAAAGTAGGAAAGAAATTGACATGCTACACAGAAAAAATATTGGAAAGAAAGAACGAAAGAAAGAAAGTAGTAGAAAAATAGAGAGGGGTAGCTAATCTGTTTCAATCGAACATAACGAAAATATGAAAAGAAGGAAAGAAACAATAAAAAAAAAAGAGAGAGAGAGAGAGAGAGAGAGAGAGAGAGAGAGAGAGAGAGAGAGAGAGAGAGAGAGAGAGAGAGAGAGAGAGAGAGTTAAACAAGATTATTATACATTTGAAATATTGAACTATTTAGCAACAACTCTTAATTAAACTTATCAAACGTTGTAATAATTACATTATCATACTGTGTTATATCCACAGGTCCCGCTACATTTATATAATACGAATGAATACTCTTCTACGTTTACTTATAGATATCATTCATGCTGTTGCGGAGATTATTTCAGTTATTCATCAGAACTCCAATTCTTACAATATATTTTCATCTTGTCACCTTCGTGTGCCATATCTCTTGTAACTTTGGCAAGGTATATTCATTTATCCAATTTCTTAATTTCTTTTACTTTTACTTTTACTCTATTATCTTCAAGAACGGCAAACTCTACTAATTGAAAAGTTATTTATTTTTTATTAAATATCATATCTTCTGACCGGGATTGGGTGATACGTTAGAATCTCAAAATCCCTGAGAATCTCGTGTGCCTTATTTTCCAGTAGATATTGTGTGTATATACGATTGATGTACATGGTCAAATTTTAGACTATTGTACAATTCCCAGTGAACTAACTACTCAACCCTATCGTGCCCGTTTATGATCTCCTTTCGCGCCAGTTTGCTGCATTCGCTTATTGTGTGGTTTACTATTTTATATTTCTCTCTTCACTTGATATTCAGATGCATTATTGCTTTGCTTTTTTACCCGTACGTCATCCCCACACTATTATTATTCTGTTGCCAGCTGGAATATGTTTTATTCTCCGAGTAAGAATATTTTCACATTACTGCGCTTCCAACAATCTGCCTCCAATCTTTTGCCTTGTTATAATAGCGGGCCATACAGAAAATGAGAGAAAATGGCAGAGACTGTAGTACATCTGTAAAGGTTGTGATGGTGTAATAGTCACCATTTATTAATATCAGGAGACATTTATTGGAAGGCTGGACTAAAACAGACAACTCTCTATCCTAATTTTATCGATGTCTTTACCGTAATGTTTCAGTCTTCAAGATTTCCATTATGTTTTTTCTTTTTTTAATAAATGTTAAGTGTTATTTTTTTAGCCCAATTTCGTGTGCCATGTTTCGTTGAAAGTGACGTGTCAGATTTTGTCAGGTGTGAGTTGGCAAAGAGAATGAAATCGGCGTAAAATTTGCTCCAAATCGATGCGATTTGACAGCAGGCGATCGACCCATTTTTCAATCTTCGACAATGACCAGAGCTTTCTCGCTTTAACACTCCACCTCCTCATAGCAGCAGCAGCAGCAGCAGCAACAACACGACTACTACTACTACTACTAATAATAATATAATAATAATAATAATGATAATAATGATAAAATTCTTCTTATTTGATTATTATAAATGATTTTAATGGCATATCAATCCTGCTAGAGTTATTGTAAGCCTAGACACTAGGATACTCCATTCATTGTATCTCCATTTTGTGTAGTTCCTTAAAGGTTTATTGTTGTACTCTTATCGCATACGATTAATTATTAAACGGGCCTATTTTACCCATAAATGGGATCTTAACAGGTACTACTACTTCAAGTCAGAGAGGACCAGGTAGTAATGACACTTAAGCGTTACACTATACTCTCCAGATGACTGAAACTTCACCAACAGATGTAGTTTAAAGACTTACAGAGGACAACACTTTTTAGATGATCATTCTTCTCTGTAGGGGGTACAATCGGTTTATTCTAAGTTCAATCGACAGGGAAACTGCTTGTTTGAATGTGCAGCCATTACATTATTTTACAAAGGATCAGACCACCAAGTCTTCCAAGCTAACTAGAAAACTACATATTAAACAGGGATGCATACACTAATTTTAAGAGAAGAAGAAGAGAGGCAAATAGGATGTAAAGTGAGTATAAAGTCAGAGGTAAGTAAAACAAAGTAAAATACGCGGGGTGCTCTATTGTTAGTATCATCCACAAACAGCGAGGGAATCTATCCTCTTTTCACTAGTACTAGATTCTGAACTCAGCACCCAACTTTTCTGCACAGATCCAAGCCGTGCTACCCGTGCGCTGAGTTGACGAGGACCGCTATCGAACATGGAACCTTGTGATTTAGGTGGTTGCTCTACCGACTGAGATAAACCGAAAAACGAAATCCAATGAGTTGAAAGAAAAAAATAAATAATTATTTATGGAAAATAAAACGGTTACACCGTCGTGATCGCTCAGCATTAAAATCGAGGGGCTTGGGTGCAATGGTTATCATCGTAGGAAATGAACATAAGTCTATTTGCATTTCACATATGGCTTTGGGAAAGGTTTACATCCAACTATTCTCCCTCTAGGTATGGTAAATAGTAGGGCAAACTGAACTCTTTAATCTTAGTATGGCAAGCGATCGAGTTGACAGAAAACTCTGAATTCAGTCCTGTTAAACTCTGCAATAAATATAACATTGTGTCGCATCCTGTTTGTGAGAAGAGTTTGAGTAAATACTATATTAAACCAGCTGGTAATATATCTGGGTTATCTATATATATCGATATTTACGGAGGTTTTAAAACAAGGGGTGTATCAATACTATCTAGATCCCATAATAATATAATGTATATCCAATTTTGACTTTAACTCAGGCCTGTACTCTTACATAGAATCAATACAGGACACTGGTATGAATGTTACTACTTCACAAAATGGACAAAAGTTTTGCAAATGTTATCAGAATATCTACTATCCATTTGCATGCATGTAGCCAGATCGAAATCGGTATCGTCTTTCAAGGCGCTTCCATAATATCTTCTGTCAGAATATATGGACTTATATAGGGAATTTAGGGAAGGAGAATAAATCCATAGAGGGACAGATTTGCTAGTTGAATAGCAATAAATAATGAATAATAGTATTGAAAAACAGGTAGGTATAAAATGGCATACAAACAAAAAACAAACAATGCAAAAACTAAATTACTTTATAGAGAAATAGATCAAAAGACAGGTAAAAGAGAGTGTACAGTACAAAATATTTGTTCATACATCATTCTGTTTTCGCATAAAAAAAATAATCTATATTTTTATCAGATGTGGATAAAAATATGTATCGGCTACAAAGATTGGACGGGATAAAGATGGGAATGAAAGGACCCAAGAAAAGACTGATGAAAAACAAAGGTCCATTCGGATTTTTCACATTCCGAAGAGTTTTGCATCAAGGGATTTATAACCATACAAGAGAAACTGGCACATCAGTTATGTCACAAATACACAAAACCAAATTATAGGAAAACATAAATAATTGTAAAATATTTAAAACATTATCAGATAAAATATAGTAAATCATTTGGTTATCTATCTTATGCATACTAAGAGAATATTTAGGAATACAAAAAGTTAACCTAATAATAACCGTTAATAATAAGTTAATCTCAAATCAAATTGTTTTTGCTTTAAAAGATACCGAATTGAATTTATATAAGTGTTTTGTTGTGGAGTCCATGTATGCCTCTTTGTTAGTGTATCTGATGAGCCTAATTTTCAGTATATATATATATATATATATATATATATATTAGGGTCATCCAAAAACACGCGTTTTGACTTATCAAGTCTCTTCAGTGTGGCTAGACATTTTGTAAGCTACATACAGACGGAATTGAAATCCGATCGATTGGTTGTCAGTCCGGCACCTTAACCATTAGGCTGTCTTCACTTACAGAATGGGAAGGGGATTTTAACTGTTTTAATACACACATCGCTTTGTGTGTAAATGCCGTCACAGAGTGCTCCATTCCTTATATAGAAGAGCGTCGCGTTTACGCTTGAGTTGGCGGCTGTCAGCGAGATCCCCGCCAGAGTGCTCAACCCTAGGGGATGGGGAGCATATATATATATATATATATATATATATATATATATATATATATATATATAGGGTAGTATATCAAAGTGGCAGTGTAGAGAGGGGAGATTTGCTGCTTGGGCAACAGCTCATCCTCCATATCAACCCACCTAGGCTACTTAGTTCCACAAAAAATTGGACACTGCTCCATCGTCTCTCGTAGACGGAAGGATGCCAACTCAGGGGTAGTATAGACATGTATTCAACACCGCTTGGTAACTGATAATTTTTTGCCAATGTAATTTCAAATGAAAAGCTTGGTTTAAATATTACACAAATAAGAAACTATCAGTTACCGTGTTGAATTAATGTCTAGGCTACGCTAATCTCGATGTATATGGTCTATAAATGATATTGACCTCTCTTAGTTTATATACATATACATAGATATGCATATGTATATATATATTTCTTTTCTTAGTCGAGTTTACAGCGCTGCAGTACTTACGTAGGGAATTACATTTTACTATATTATTTTGAAAATGGTTAAAAAAAATAAGAGAACCAATATAACAATTGTGTTGAAGTGAGGAATGGATATGTGGAAATTTCATCACTTTAGATCATTCCCCGACCCAAGAACTTTTCAATACGCCTTTGTATATAAACTAATATAGAGTAAAACTCAGAGAGAATTGTTTGCACAAAGTCGATGAACTATAAATAAATGGATTCTCACATCAACAACAACAAAAAGAGAAAGGAATCATCTGAATTGTCATGAAAATAGTGAGTTGTAGGCAATTGACTTTCATAGACAAACAAACAACTTTCCATCTTCCATTTCAGGTCATTTAACAGACATAAACGTGAGTTATTGATAATTCATCAGATTAACTCTTTCCCTTTTTGATTTGTATACCAATACAAATAAGGTGTAATTTTTTCTGCGTCTTGAGTCACTGAATAAAACATTTCTATTAAGAGACGAGTAAAATACAGTTAAACTCACAGGGATAAGTTTCCAATTTAGGACGATTTACGTATTTGCCGTCGTAAACGTGTGATATTTTGGGAGATAAATTGGCCAAGTGTAGATCGATTGAACATGGAATCTTTTATGCAACTATTCAGTCGAGAAAGAACATAATAGTTGAACGTTAATGAAAATAAATCTAAGTCTCCGCGTCTTAACCAATGGTCCATATTTCTGCCTACATGAATTATATGTGTTTATAGTGGTAAAGGCTTGTGTAGAAACAGTCACACTTTTTGTATGAGTTGATAACAGAATAATGATACATCAATGAGCCATAGATAATCCAAACAACTCTCCTAAGATTTTAAATTCTGTTTTCCCTTCTTTTACACTAGTTGCCTTAGCAAGGCTAGAGAGAACAATCTATCCAACTATTTTACACATTGCTGGTAGATGGTGGAATGATGGATTCATGATTTCCTCAAGGGTTTATTTGCGCAAATGATTGGTTTACTTTATTTCATGGCATATCAGCTCTTTGGTTATTTGATGCCGAATAAGATTTTACCTTATTCATTCTTGTTTTTTTTTGTTAATTCATCTTTTGTAAACACATTTTTAAAATCATTTTTTAATCTTCTTAAACCACAGATAGAACCCTAAAAAGTACTAATACCCCGGGTTATGGAAGACTTGGGAGTAATGGCAATGAAGGGGTACTCCATACTCTCTAGTGAAGAATTGAAACTTCGCTACTAGATGCAATTTAACGTCATACCAAAGACACTAAGACCCTCAGTCAGTACATTTTTGCACATATATGATAAAAACGGTTGGAGTTTGCTATAAAAGCAAACGAACGAGATAGTTATATAGATGCTAGGGCTTGACGTGACACGTGATCGAAAGGGGCCTCTTTGAACACTCTTCTCACCCAAGTAAGAGCCAGAATGGAGAGTTACATATCATGAGCTCCTCACCAGGATACCGTCTTTAAACATCCCGGGTGACCATCAATGGGTATCAGGTAGCCCCATTGGATGTGGAGGTCTTATCCCACTGCTATAGCCCCGGCCAAACGGGCGCCAAATGGAACGCAAACAGCCTCGCTTAGGATTTGATTTTGACTCATTGAGTTCATTTTTATTGGTGATAAAAATACCTAAAAAGAAAACTAATTAGTGTAAAATAAACATACAAATCCAGTTATGAATTTCCTGTCGTGAAGGATTAATGAAAAACCTAGTTTTCAAACATTACTAAAATAATAGGATTAATCATTAATACGGATTACATACTTTTGCGCTAGCCCAAGAAAAATACAAAGTTTAACTGGCCAAACCCTTGCGTAGGATGCAATAAAACATCAATCAATTTTAACACATCGTCTGTCAAGATCCACAATAGCACAGCTGGTATTCGAACTAGCTTCGTATGCATTTAACCACAACACTACAGAGACTATACTCTAAAAATTGGAGAGCAATAGAAATATGCATCCCGGGAAAAAGGTCACATTACGCTGAGTGACATACTAATTTTGACCCCATCCAAAGAAAACCGAATTTCTGATCTGTTCGTAAATTTAGTTTCTATAGAGTGCATCCTATGGATTTGTGGTCAACAAGTAGGTATAACAAATATCTTCTATTCTAGTGAGTCAGATCCTCCATTAGGGGCTTTTGCAAGATTCGTGTTAGCTGAATAAGTACACAGGAATGCCTAAAAGAAACTTTCACTGTATCAATATGTGCGATATCCGTAGGTCACGTAAGATCATGGATGTGCGCCGGTAAAGTCTTGTTGTTTCTCCAAGGAACTGGTATGGGCAATGAATTCTATGAAAGATAATTTCCCATGCAACAAGCCTTGCCTTTTGTAGATCAATCATGTTGTCCAATTAGAAGGCCAGGTTTGATACAGCATTGCATCTGTGTCATAAATAGGCGTTCCCAGGAAAAGGTTCAAGAGAGACTGTCGTAGAACCTTCACACCATTTTATTTATATCTATATATTTATATATTAGTTTAATCTAACCTGGCTCAGGTGCATGCATCAATAAGTAGATCGAATGCACTATGGTAGCAACATCTTACTGGGTAAGGAATCGATAAACAGAATTACCCAAGTTTTAATAAATACATTTTGATACCACCCAAACAAGGCAATAATGGCGAGAGGGGCTGGACAATATAAGACTTGAGTACAAACAGAATCAACGAATTTTGATAATAGTCCATACATTAAAACGTTACTTATAAAAATCAGATGATGATTATTATCAAATAAATTGTTGAATAATTTAATTCATGATTTCAGACAATACATTTATTTAATTTATTGTTTTTATTCTTTAAAAGTTTTATGTTTCTGTTTCTGATTTCTTTGTTTACTCTCTTTTATTTTTTTGTCCTTTTTTTCTTATTCATTGTAGGAAATTTCATTCGATGTCATCACATATAGTTGCGCTATTGATTATTTTCATACATCTTAATATAATTCATATTAACATTTATAAAACGAAAATATTAATGTTTTTCAAAAGTATTTTTACTTTTTAATTTACTGACAGTTAATGAGGAAAGTATCGAGATCTCCTGTATAATTTTGAAGATTACTTAATGGTTTACATATGTTAGTTCGTCTTAACGTCTTCTTTTGTTATGGTCAATTTTACATCTATTTTACATTTTAAAGAATCATAATTAATCATTAATGCTGTTCATTTGAGTGGTATGTTTCAATCAACAAATCACCAAAATTAAAACAATGAAAACTTTGTTGGACAGAATAGTCTGATATTGTTTTATTTTCCTTCCATCTCTCGAGTTTTGTCTACTGTCTTTATAGAGCATTGCCCCTGGGATGTCTTCTGGGCAGCATTCAGAATTTCCACAGAGCTGATTGATATCGGTTTTTGCTGGTCGGCATACACTGGTGTGCCCATGTGTACATTGGTGTGTCTATGTGTAGGTGTCCACAGAAGAACGTCCCATTGTTGTCCAGTATTGTTTAGCATTTCACGTTGACGTAAAATGGTCATGATATAGATGTTTGTATTCGTCTTTACAAAATATGCATCAAATATTGCAACTGAATAATAATGATGATATTATTATATACTTTAATTTACATATGCCTTTGAACAGACATGTATATGATTCAAATTGTTTTGTTTGAGAATTAAGACATTACGCAAGAAGTAACAGATATAATTGCAATCAACAGAACAAGGGAGGAATTACTTCTCGTTCTTGGTTCTCAATGCAAAAGGGGGGAATATTTTTTATAGAATTAAATTGATGAATGAAAAAATAATTTTATCCACTTAAAATATTGTTTAGAATCAAACAAAGGGATTAAACAATTGGAAATTTCTGCTTCGAAGAGTTTTGAAGTTAATTTGAATTCCTCATTCTGCCTGATAAACATTAATGACTCCTGCAATAGAATAAGTGTTGTACTTGTTCAACCTCTTATAGGCAGCACTTTCTATACTACTTATGAGCGGTGCTCAGTAGAAATTCCTTTGATTCAATTAACAGCAAATTGTCTATGTAGTAACATAATTATGAGAAGTAATAAATATACAGTGATACCTTGATTTATTTAATACTTAATTATGCCAAGGAAAAATATTATTTATAAAAAACATAAACATTCAAATATTACAGCATATAATTCATTACATTCTATATTATTGGGTTTTATACGGTGCTATCCTTCTTATTAAAAATAACACAATTTTTAGTGTGGCTCTGGAACGGGTTAGTGGCATTTAAGTTTATTCCAATAAGGAGAAATTGATTTGATACACGAGGAATTGAGTACGAATGCAAGAATTAAAACTGTAAATTTAAGGTTTTACAGTATATATATATATATATATATATATATATATATATATATATATATATATATATATATATGGGGGGGGCGACATATAGAACTTGATATTTGATTCCATACACAGAGGCAAAATGGAACAAATACTACTAGTATATGGTCTCCCCAAAGAAACTGTTGCCGCCATAATGATGCTCTACAAAGACACTAAAGCAATGGTACGCTCACCTGATGGCGACACAGATTTCTTTGACATCACCGCTGGGGTCATGCAGGGAGACACACTAGCACCATATATATTTATCATATGCCTAGACTATGTACTCCGAACTTCACTAGATAACATAAAAGAAAAAGGATTCACACTAAGAAAGGCAAGAAGCAGGCGATACCCCGCACAAACTGTCACAAATGTAGACTATGCTGATGACCTCGCACTTCTTGCAGATACACCAGCACAGGCTGAAGCATTTCTACACAGCCTGGAGAAGGCAGGAAGGCCTTTATATGAACTCTGATAAAACTGAGTTCATGAGCTTCAAAAAGCAAGGAGACATCTCCACACTTGACGGCAAGCCTCTTAAGTCAGTAGAACAATTCACATACTTAGGTAGTAATATCTCATCCACAGAAAGTGATGTTAACACTCGAATAGGAAAGGCATGGTTGGCCACCAACAAATTATCAGTCATATGGAAATCCGATTTCCCCGACAAGCTAAAGAGACGTTTCTTCCAGGCTGTGGTTATGTCGGTACTGCTGTATGGCTGTACCACGTGGACCCTAACAAAGCGCCTTGAAAATAAGTTAGATGGGAGCTGCACCAGAATGCTGCGAGCGGTCCTGAATAAGGCGTGGAAGCAGCACCCCACAAAAAGCAACTGTATGGCCACCTGCCCCCCATCTCACAAACCATACGAGTAAGACGGGCTAGGCATGCAGGACACTGCTGGAGAAGCAAGAACGAGCTCATAAGCGATGTACTACTGTGGAAGCCTGCACATGGGCTTGCTAATGTGGGCCGCCCAGCCAGGACCTACATTGACCAACTATGTATGGATGCTGGCTGCAACGCAGAGGAGCTATCAGAGTCGATGAATGATAGGGAAGGTTGGCGAGAGATCGTCATGGATATCCGTGCAAACTGCGCGACATTATGATGATGATATATATATATATATATATATATATTATATATATATATATATATATATATAATATAATATTCAAACAAGTTTTGTTGAATACAACAGAATCCAAATTTTTAGTGATTTTTATATTTCTTTTCAATATTTCTAAAGATATTCTTGATTTTATCATCTCGAAAATAATCTATAGATATTCGTAAGAGTGTATATTTGGTTCTCTTTTGGTCTATTATCAAGGGTGTTTTAAAAAAGTTATTAGTGTTTGCATCCGTTGCATTGTTTTATGCCCTTAAGCGGATAGTAAATAACAGTAGTAGTTTTTTTTAGGTTTAAATTTACAATTATTAGAAATTACCCTATTTATAAAAGGCATTTAAGAATATTAACACCGGTTTCGTAATTATTTCAATTAAAAGTAGGCTGTTTAATATATATATATATATATATATATATAATATATATATTATATATAATATATATATATTCATTTTTTATGAGTTGAGCCGTTGCTTCCATAGTTCTGACCAAAACAGGTGACCCTTTTTTTTTTAAATAAATAAACACAAGGTGGGTAAATGTTGTTTAGCAGACTAGACTACATTGATTACAAATCGGTACTGTCCCATTTTATCTTGATCCATTCACATATATATTTCAACCACTGTTATTTTAATCGTTACGTTGTAAATGAACGGTTCAGCAAACTTATATCTCCAAATATTTCTTCCATCTATGATATCCTCTTCACTTATCCAACGGTTTTATTTCTCTTTTTTCTAATATTCTTTCTATTCTTTCTGTTGGGTTATCATTCTTTATGTTTTTCATGCTGCCTTTTTCTTTCCGTCTTTTTTTCTAGATTTCATTCATTGTTTCTTTTTTTGTCTTTTTTCATTGATATCATTCTTCCGTTTTTAATACATTTTACTTTTAACCTTTTATCTTTGTGTTTTCTTTTAAGATATAATAAAGATATAATTTTTTTACACCATCTTTTTCCTACCCACACTTTCTTTTTTCTTCCTTTCATTCATGTTTCTTTATTATCTCATCTTGGAGATTTTTCTTTCCTTCTTTATATTTCTTTTCTTTTTCTTTTCATCCATTTATAAATGATATCCCAGTTTTATTTTTATTCTATTTCTACATTTTTTCTCAAATGGTTTTCTTTTATTCTTCATTTATTTCAGAATTACTTCTTTTTTACAATACTGCCTTTCCTTCGGTCTTTGGTCTTAATTCTTCCACATTTTCCTAGTCTCTTTTAGACATCCTTATTACTTTTTGTGTTGGATTCTTCTTTTCCATTCTCCAACGAAATATTCGAATAGAAAAGGCCAACGGAAATTCTTTTCTACAATAGTAAGAAGAATTTAAAAAAAAGGAATAAAAGATCCAATAAAAATTTGCTTTGAGCCATAAAGAAATTCTCGGCTTCTCTATCTGCCTTTATTATTAGATTTATTTTTTGTTGTCCGATTAAGATTTTTCTTTCTTTTGCACGGTCGCAAAATTAATAAGGTGCAAAGTAAGAAGCAGATTTTATTACCTAGAAAATGATAAAAACAATTCAATGAACCAAAAAATAAAACCTCCCTAATTAATTATACCCAGCGATAACACGAAAGGAGAACCATTCCTTTTCATCAATTCTATTATAGTCTTTCATTTATCTATACATACATATATAAATACATATAACTACGCATGTGAGTATATATATATATATATATATATATATATATATATATATATATATATTATAATGTATACTCAAAACCTTACGCATGTAAGACTATTATATAAGATCATTTATATGCGCATGTTCATACGTACATAATATACATGCGTACGAGCTAACACAATGTGTATGTATACGTGTGTATGTGTGTGTGCAATGAGCAAAAGGGTTAAGAAATACGGCATTCTTGCTTTGTAATTACTTACATTTTAATATTTGACTGTCTCCAACTAGTAGCAACCTTAGGTCAGTACTTGAAGAAATGTTTTGCGACATAATATTTTTTAAGAAATTTTAAAAGTGTTCATATACCACGAAGGAAGCGACGAAAAATGAAACACTATCTCTATACATTATTTTATTATAATAGACTTATCTTTCTAAAGAGAATATTAATCATTGTTTTTCCCCATAGTACAAACCTATCACAACTTTTCGATACGAAATAACTTTAATCAAGGTGAAAAATAAATAGTTCACAACACAGTATAATAATTTTACAACGAATTTGATTTTTTACGACATACTAGTTATATTATTCATGCTAACTAATATCCGTAGATTACAGTCAATTCACGCTGAAAAATCACCGGTTCCTCTTAGATCACCAGCAGTGAGCCTGTGAAATACTTAATTGGTGGCCACTTATGCAACAGCTAGTACTGTAAGAAATCCTAGCCTTTGTTTATGAAAATGACTTGATTTGGAATTAAATGGGGTGATATGCAGTAAAACAATACAAACACAACAACCATCACTAATATCCATCGCCAAAAGAATCGTCAGTGGACTCATATATGAATTTTTGTGTCAATGGAAATATGTTCCTCCTCCAATGAGTCACAATTTCTCTTGGTTAAAGTTGGCAACACAATGCGTCTTGTAGTGACTCAATATTTGTCCAGAAGGAAAAAATGCCCTATCCCACTGGACTAGTCGTACAGAAATTGTTTCAGAAACAGAAAGAAAGCTTTACTCGTTCTCGATTCCATTCGGCACATATAAGATATGTTGGACCACTGTTAATATTTGGTTATTAACATATTGGTTCCAGATTCAGAAAAATAATTAAAGATATTATGAGGCTCATAGCTGATCGGGTTGGAACAACAACTCATTTATAAAGGGTTGGTTACGTTCTGGTTCATCATTTCGTTTGAACTGACGCATATACACGCACACACACATATGCACTCACCGAGCAGCAGCTATTTGTAGAAATGTGCCCATATAAGCATATATGTTAGTGGACAGTATATGTATGTGAGTGTATATGTATATCCTCACTTAACTCTAGGAGTGAAGATTTAAGAGTTTTTTAATGTCTATTACAGGATTTACCCGGAAAATCAACTGTAGAAAATCTGACAATTTCAAGCAGCTCCAATTTTAAGGAGCCGACTAAACTCTTCTGCTAGTGTTGCTGTCATGATTTGTTTATGTTAAATTCTTCTGATGCTACAGTATATATATATATATATATATATATATATATAGTGTGTGTGTGTGTGGCAGCGAGAGAGAGAGAGAGAGAGAGAGAGAGAGAGAGAGAGAGAGAGAGAGAGAGAGAGAGAGAGAGAGAGATGCAAAGACCAGAGAGAGACAGAGAGACAGAGAGGGAAAAGACGGTTGAGCGAAGAAAATCGAAATATTAGATGTTTATATGACTGTCTAGGAACAACTTCTGGGATATTTAAACGTAAAAACCATTAACATCTACTGCCCGTTTATTTATTTTTTCAATATTCCGTTATCTCTCTGTCTGTGTCTCTCTCTGTCTCTGCCGGTTTGTCTGTCTGTCAGATAACAGGCCACTCCACCGCCAACTTTTAATACCGAACAAGAAGCTTTCAGAAATCACGAGTAAAGGATGACGTACCCCAGGTAATTCAACGTTTCTTCAATCCGCTTCTGTCAACTCTTATCGTTTTCATTCTTTGTGTATTAATTTAGAAAATTGGCGTCTTTGTAGAGACATAGATGAAAGGGAACATTAGATCAGGAAGTGTAGTAGGGTGGGAACTGTTATCCACTGGGAACTGTGTAAACTATTTGAGTTCTCTTAATAAAAACAAATAGCATAAAGATAAATCAGAAGATGACTCTGTGAAAAAAGTAAATTACACATGTTTTAGTATTATCTGCGTTATTCGGACTATTGTCCCCATCTTCATTGTTATTTGTATAACGTTTCGGCCGATATATCCTCCGGCCTTCTTCAGGTATTTCTTCTCGGACTCGGAACCTTCTCGAACTCGGGAACCTTCTTTTCGAACTCGGGAACTTTCTGTGTATTCGGGAGCCATCACGGAACTTTGAACCTAACCCTTTATTTAGTCCACGGGGGTATCCTGTTCCATAGCTGGGGTAGAAGTTGTGTTAATTAATTTATAATTTACTAATCTTCAAGCCTCATCTCAAACATTCAGAGAAATACACATGTTTTGTATTTAAACTCACCACCTTCACAAGCAAATTGTAAATCTTGTAATTCTAGCATGCAATGAAAAGAAAGAATCAAATGTGCATTCTATTAGACTAGAGGAAGACAGATAATTTACATATTATGAGCTTCCTATAAAAATTGAATACTGAATGACAAAAGTTTCCCTAACGTATCTAAAATCATTTTTCGATAAATTTGAAAATATTTTAAAATTATTTCCAGTTCACAAGGAGGTCAGTTGAATAATGGTATTCATTGAAAAAGTCTATGGTCTTTTTTATAATAATAAAATCTGTTGCTTACCAATACGAAGTTCAAATCATCTTTCTTTTTCTATTCTTGTCAAAATTGTATATTTGTATTCATACCATATTTTTCATGGTTATATGTATATTTACCAACATTACCGTACAAATAGGATGCGACACTAGATACATTTCTTAAGGTGTGTTTAACAGTTTTCTGTTAAGAGTATTCTACCCTACTATTTAACCAAAACTGGAAGGAGAAGAGTCAGATGCACACTTTTCTCAACTGTATTCGCACTATGTGAATTGCAAACTGCGTTGTCCAGAATTTGAACTCTTCTCGCCGTGTACATTTCCGACCATTATAACCATTACACCACATGTTTCACTTGGCTATATAGCCTGCATAATTCCTTGTGGCAAATAGATCCTACCCATACGTATCTACTTTTGATTTTCCAAATTATATTTCTACATTCGATTATTTGATTAACATATTCATCTCTACGCCCAAAAGGTTTCGCCTTATTGGTTTGATCAAATTCAATCTATGAAGTCCTCATCCAACACATAATTCCGTTTTCCATTTCAAGTTTCTCTTTGTGAAAGCATGCCGAAACTATTTATTTTGTAATTGTTTTTATTTGATTTTCGAATTCCCCGTTGTGTTATTTTTATTCTTCTCTTTGGGTCGTAGTTTTATTTTAATTTTCTGTGAATAATTTTTGTATGTTTGTAAATTCTGTTTCAGTCTCTAAACATCTTAATCCTATTCTCTTTCCTCCTCCAGTTAAATCAATAGGTTTTTCCAGTCTTGTTGAATCATCCATGTCCTCTTATCTATTTCTCTTTACATAACGTTTATCGACACAGCATCTGAGTTGCGCGGTTTTATGACTTGTCAGTAAATTCCTCTTATGCCAATTTTACGTTGTTATTATCTATGATGGTTATATGTACACTAGTAAAGTACCCGTCAAAATGACAGGATTAGTTAATGATGTAGCAGCATTTCAGCCTAAAATCAGTGTAGATTCTGTACACTCTGCGAAGGATCTCTGTGACACACCCTGATATTTTTAGTTTGGGATCGAAATGTAGCATCTCTAGACAATCATTATTCCGCCAGAATAGATACAGAAACACATGAAGAATGTATATCTGAATGTGCTTAGGCCTTTTTTTTTTTTTTTTTTTACTGAACATGTATTTACCCAACCCCTCCGAACTTTCAGGTCGATTTCTTATGCTGAGTTAAAAAGGTTTGAATTCAGAGTTTTCTTTCTCCTAGAATGATTGCCTAAGCAATGTTAAAGCTCCTACTATTTACTCAAAGCCGTAGAGAAAATAGTTGGATACATACATTTACCATGCACTGTATGAAATGCAAAATGTCTCGTCCAGGACATGGACTTGTGTCCATGAGTCCATATCCTTGGACGATAACCATTACAACATGCTTCTATGAATGGGGAGGAACATGTTTTACTCAACTCGCACAAAACATAGTGCAATAATTTGATTTGTATGATACAAATGCCAGTCGTTTGATCCTTATGTTCATATACATAAATGATTTTATTTCAAATAATCTTTTGATCAGTATATATGACCGATGGTTTGAATATAATTCATGACTTATTGATTTCTTTTTTCAATCTAATTTTATATTCAAAATAATTATTGACTGAAATGTCATAGAAAACGAAAATTTGTTGGGATTTTAAAGATGCAAATGGCCCACCCAATTCAAGCGTATGAACATATAAATAATTATTTTAAACCTTTTAATCTATTACTTTTAAATTCAATTTAAACAATTTAAACCTCTAATTATATTGTTTGTTCTCATTTATCAAAGTCCTTTAATAGCATACTTCTTCCTGAAATGTACTCAGCCAAATCATGTCGGAATTATGAACATTATTGTTGAAATAACAATAATTTTCAGAATTCTGACAAAAATAAAATTCCCCCGGAAAAATGGTTCTGTCACAAAGCTGCAATCAGAGTTACATTGTAATGAACATGTTCCCTAATAAATAAGACAAAAGCATTTGTGATTATGGGATTCCTCAGCTGATTTTCGAATGTCATTAATGAAAATGGACATATCAGCTGTCCTGGCTTCTGTACAGACTAAAATTTAAGAATAGAGAAGCAAATCTGATCTACATGCCGCTATCGAAAAAACAAGTGTCATTGTCATCATGACAAATGATCTTATTATTTATTCACACCAAGTCGATGTTAAATTTGTTATGAAGTCGGTTTTAATGTGCTGACCAACTTGCGTACGTGTAGGCCATTAAACATGCCTAGACACCGTGACATGTGTCAGGAAATCGTTAGATTATTTCAATCTTTTCTTTATAGTGCAATGGTGGGTGTTTCCCTGTGGTTTGAATACTGAAGACTCAATTTAATTCACCACCATACAAACAAATTAAGCGGAACATATATTCTCTTCGCTGAGATACTGAAGAGTCCACGTTTATTCTACATAAGTAAAAATTGATAATTAAACAGCCAAAATCATTAAGTGGGAATATCTTTTAAAATAAGTGAATGATACTTGGTTGTCTATCATTTCCACAAACGTTATAGATATAAGAACGATTCACGACAATCTAATAACAAGGATATTTTATTGCCTTAGAAAACTTGACAGAAAAAAATACAGAAATGGCAAAATACAAAGGAATTTATACATAGTTACATAAAGTGAAATATTTTATAGGCAAATACTATTTTATTGGTAAAGTCATGAGGCCGCTGGTAATAGAGTAAAATATAACACTACTTTGAGTATATTCCCGTGAGCCATGCATATGTAATGTGAACAGGAGACACAGCTGGTGTATGTTACGTCTTTGAGGGTTGGAGTGTCTAAGGGACATTTGACTTTGGTGCTTACACTATTATAAGCTGCCTATCAAGCCACCAAGTGTCTAACGGAGAAACGAGGCAAGTAAGGAAAGTAATCACTACATTTTTAGGATATAAGTATCACTTTTTGAATAAACATATTTTCTGTATTTCATTTAATGAACTGTGTAAATAGTTGCAACAGTTACTCTTAGTATGTGGTGATTGTCTTAAATAAATACGTGCAAACTATATATAAGTATTCTATGAAATACAATTTTAGGGTACAATATATTTACAAAAATATACTTTGTTTTGTAAAAGGGTCAACGATATTACGATCCACATTGGGTTACACATTTGCTTGTCCTTATGCCATACTTATTAAAATTAATAAATGTTGGTCCTAGTCATATAGTCAATATTAGAAAAAGAATATACAACATTAAGCAAATTATTTGCGCATCTAATAGATTGGTGACAAGCAAATTAATACAAAGTGGACTTTGTAATAAAGAGGCTTCTCTTTTATACCGTTGTGGCAAACTAGGTTGTTTTCACTGAACATGTTCAAAACATAGTGCTGTAATCTGTATACTATGAATGGCAGCGTGTTGTTTGTAGACCAGTATCTATATGTTCATATACATAAAGACCTTTATTCTAAATTATCCTCTGATCAGTATCTATGGCCACTGGTTTGGATATAATTTATGACCAATTGATTTATTTTTTCAATCCCATTTTCTATTCATACAAAATAAAGTCTTAACGTCCTAATGCAGAAGCAATTACTCCTTTAGTTGGGACGAGATTGTTCAAACGATAACTTGGCGCGGTTTTTTGCTCGCCAATCGAATCGACCCAACCTCCAAGACATCAGGCTCTTTCGATTAAGCAGACTAAATTGGGAAGAAGACTCACAACAACGATTCCTCTGTAATTCGCGGCACAGAAAAAGTATTCAAAGGCTTCCCTCTTTTAGAATAGGATAGAAAAATTATTTGGCTATTTTTTTTATCCACCACCATATTTATCGACAATGCATCTCGTCATTTTCACTCGTTGTTTAAGCCTCAACTTTACTTTGATTACTGGATATCTAGTTGTAGTTTTTATTGTCAATTATTTTCGATTGAAAAACATTTTTTTACATTTAATTACTTTTCTCATTTTTATATATTATTTTTCTAACTTGCTCATTTGCCTAACCCAAATGGTTCGATTATTTTATTTGCTGCATTGTTTTTTTTTGTGTGTTTTTCAGTTCGTTTATATCTTCACTATTCAAGTCTTTCTCTTCTTTCCTTCCTCTTTCGCTTTTCAGTCTTGATACACATAACATACACCGGCTAAGGACCGGTTTAGCTCAGTCGGTAGAGCGTCCGACTAGGAACCACAAGGTTCCGCGTTCGATACCGGCCCTCACGAACTCAGCGTATGACTAGGACAGGGATCTATGCGGTAAAGGATAGGATGTTATTTGTGTGTGCAATGTATTTATTGAAGATTATTTAGTATTGGATAAGAATATTTGGAACCATATAATTGTATGCAAACAAATGAAATATAAACACTTACTTGAAAACCTATATTTATCTATATATTATCAGAATTAAGAATAGTTACTCTAGACTGTAAGTGTTGACATGTAATTAGTTAATTGAAACAATATAAGTGCATGAAAATCTGACCCTGCACTAAATAACCCAACAGGAGTTAACTTGTCATAGAACCTACAAACAACTAGTCTTTCTCTTTTCTTTATTGCATTTATTTCTTTCGTTTTTACTTTATTCTTTCTTGTTCTTTTTTATTTTCACAATTTTTTCGACTAAATTCGTTTTCTTATTTATTCTTCCCAATGCTTTTTTAAATATCTTTATTTCTCACACTATATTTTCTTCTATGCTTTTTTCCGTTACGTTCTAATTATTCATTATTTAGGTAATGTTTTTAAAAAAAATATTTTTCTCATTTTGATTTTCATTCATTTAATTCCACCTTTCCTTCTGTTTTATGTTTTAAACAAGGTTTAAACGAAACGTCAGAAAACATTCTTGTATTTAAAAGAATTTCGAAGCTCAAAATAGAAATGTCTTGATATTTCTGACATAAATAACCTCAAGCTATGTTTCACAACGTCAACACAATGTTGTAGAAAGAAAATGACCCCCGTGATATATATATAATATATATATATATATATATATATATATATATATATATAATATATATATATATACATTATCAAGTCGGTTCTATAAAAGGCCGTGGAATATTCCTTCTCAACGATTTTCAGATGTAGACATTCTTCAGGTTTTCCGTTCATCGGGATTTAGCTGGTAAATTAAAATGTCCCATCTTTTCACCCGTACTTTTTCAATTATTCAGCAGGTCATCCTCAGGTGGATTATTGGTTGTAGTGATTGTTTGTTTAGTGCGAGTTTTATTCATTTGGAAACAAAATTCTCTTGCCAACCTTCCCTATCATTCATCACTCTTGGTAGCTCATCTATACGGTATCAAGTGTCCGCAAAGATTTGATGAATGTAAGTATTTGCTGGTCTGCCATGCGTGGGCGGCCAAAGAAGAACATTGCTTATGAGTTCACCACTGCTAAGTTCATCTTACTTGTATGATTTAAGATAAGGGAAGTAAGTATCCGTACCGTTGTTGTTTTGTGGGTTGCTACTTCCAGCGTCTGTTTAAAACAGCACGCAACATTATTGTGTTGTTCTCATCAAGCTTTTTTCTCTAGTTAAAATGTAAAGTTGAGACATTGACTTAAACTCTTGAACACACATGATATATCTTTCTTTTTGCATAAGTCGACAGAATTGAATTACCTTATTTATGTTCTTATATTTTCATACATAACTTTATTTTCCTTGTTCTATTTTAACCTTTTCTTATCTGTTCTTCAATTTCTGTTTACCTGGATGATTCGCCATTTCAACAAGTCTCCAACAATCTTCAAAGTTGAAAATATTTTCTATAAATAAATATACGATTTTATGCTGTTATTGAAAGCCTCCGTAACGTTGATCAGTCTATAAGAAGATTTTCCTTTAAAAAATGTTTGATTTCATGAACTTCTCGTTTTAA
Source organism: Doryteuthis pealeii (assembly GCA_023376005.1). Classification (NCBI taxonomy): domain Eukaryota; kingdom Metazoa; phylum Mollusca; class Cephalopoda; order Myopsida; family Loliginidae; genus Doryteuthis; species Doryteuthis pealeii. The sequence continues at coordinate 66,428,452 of CM042159.1, read as the reverse complement.
ATCCTTTGCATTGTCAAAGAATCTTACAGTTAATCCTACAATAAAGATACGAACAACATAGAATTAGATGCCTATGTAAACAAACGTATTAACCATGTAACGAGAAAATGCTGTATAATTCAAATACCATCTTCAATGTTGGCAGAATCCAAACCGACTAATTCGAGAGGCTAACGGTTAACCGCTTATCTTGACGTTCTTCTGATCTATCCAGCTACTGAATGCACTTGTAGTCACTCCATTTCAATGAAAACTATTTGCTTATACTGATAGGAAGAGTTCCTATAATAATAATAATAATAATAATAATAATAATAATAATAATAATAATGGAATGGTCAATCATATAATAAGCCAATGCAAGAAACTAACACAAAAAGAGTACAAGACCAACGCCTGTACCCGGCCATGGTTAACGGAAATGGATTAAATAAAATGTTAGGTTCAGAGTTCTGCAAAGGCCACTGATTACGACATGGAGGTTTCTGACTTCGACAAGATGGTTTCCAAGTTCGACAAGAAACACCAATTGTAGACCGGAAGACAATACGTTGACTATATACCAACAAAGATGATGACAGCTGTCCGAAAAATCTAAATAATACAAATTAAATTATCAACTATTCCAGAGAGCAAATTAGAAATTTGTAAATGATCACAAAAAGTTAATCACAATATACAGGGACTTGTACATAAGAAACGGTGCTTGATTATATCTACCAGTACACAAAGAAAGAAGTGGATTGATATCAGTTGAAGATTTTATGGAAATTGCAAAACTAAAAGTGCATGAATATGAAATAAATTATACTGAAAGATTATCATCAGCAGCAGCTAAATGAAGTAAACCAGAAGCTTAGAGGAAGAGAAAATGAAACAACTCGAGAAAAGAGCTGCGTGGCCAACACTTCATATAAAAAGTGGTAAGTGTAAGAGAATTTGGCATATCAATAATATTTCATTGTATAACGCAATTATCAGAATGAAAGCAACAAATCACGAGCTCATTTTTTAGGCCGCCATCTTGAAGCTATAAACAATAAATATCGAAAAAAAAAAAAAAAATGAAGGATTATATTAGAATTAACACGACACCGAATCTTCCCTAACGAAACTTAGTGATTCGTTAACTTAGCAACAGTACAAGGGGAAATGCAATTTGAGTTAAACCTTTCAAACGTTGTACATAAATATCGATTAGACGAGGCTTTCTTCTTCTATTCATTTATTAAAAAGGAATAGAATAAAAAATAGAATTGAATAAGATAGGATTAAAAGCAATATATAACATATTTGCTACTATAATTATTGTTGTTATTTAAAAATATCTGGAAGTTTTTATGAAGAGAATTGTTTTAAAGGGATCCATTAATGAATTTTAAGTTTGATAAAAAAATTCCGAAACCAAAGTGAAGATCAGGTTTAAAACACGGCCGATATTTCTGAAAAAAGGGTGGCTCCCCTTTGTTGGGGTAACTGGGTAAATTAGGCAAATTTGGTTCGGTTTAATTCACAGAATCGCAACTGAAACTGTTGGCAGGTACTTGAAAATTACTAGAGGGCTCAAAATAGAGAAGATGATAGAGAAAGTGTAGTATGGGGGGGTATATATATATATATGATATATATATATATATAGAGAGAGAGAGAGAGAGAGAGAGAGAGAGCACTAGAAAAAAGAAGAGGAAGTGACAGCAAAAGTGAGAGTATGTGTAATAATGGATAAAAATAAAGGAGAAATAGATAGATAGATATATAGATAGATGGATGGAGAAAGAGAGAAGGCACATGAAATAAATAAAAACATGGAGAGGGAAGTGGAAGTGACATTAAAGTGAGAGAATGTGTAATAAGGAATAAAGAATAAAGGAGGGTACAGAGAGAGAGAGAGGGGAGAGAGAAAGAGAGAGAGAGAGAGAGAGAAGAGAGAGAGAGAGAGAGAGAGAGAGAGAGAGAGAGAACTTGCGAAAGAAAGAATAAAATGGAGGACGAATGAAAGTGACATGCAAAGAGAGAGGGCGTGCAATAATGAATAAATAATTTAGGGGGAGGAGGAAGGAAGGAGTACTAAAAAGAAAGAAAAAAAGAAAGAAAGAACATTACATTCACTAAAAGGGGAAGTGGGTTAGGAGATGGCAATTTGTCAAACGTAAACGATGTGGAAGTTATTCTCGTTTGTTTTCTTTGTGGATATGTCATTATCTCCCATCCAACACGTCGACAGGTTTCATCGTTAGTGTTCTAGGCTGAGTTTGATTCTTAATGGTCTCCCCATGCTTCCGACCTTGTGCCATAACTTAACAAAGCTTATAAAATCATGATTTGTTTTGAGAAGCTTTGGTCAACGTTACCCACTAGAACCAAGAAGACATGTGAAGTATCAAAAGTTACGATGAGAGGCTGTGTATTTCTTTATTTTTCTCTTTCTGTGAAAAAGTAAAAAAGAACAAAAAATCTTAAAAGCAACATGGCAGTCTGGATGAGTCTTTGCATATAAGTGATATCCTCTTATAAAATGTGCCTTTCCTTAAGAGTTGGATTGTTTATCAAGAAAATATTCTAAAACGATAGAAACTCATATAAATATGGAAGCGAAGACAATTTTGGTAAAAATATCATCATTGCATTCTCTTCTTTGCTCTCTCCATCGTCTGAGGCTTTTCAACAGATCATCTGTTTAAACAAGAAACGATTCGGCATGTTGATATATTTGTGTTATACTTGGAATATAGAAGAAAATAAAAAATAAAAACATGAGAGAAACAAGTTGAGTTACGTTATTTTGTAAAACGTAGGTTACCAAGCACAAAATTATTGTTTACGTGTTACATGAATTTACTCTTTATTAAAGTTATATTTGTTATTAAACACTCAGTTCAACAAAACATTTTTACCTTTTCCATTTTTAAAATATTAAAAAGAATTTGAAAAGTAGAAAATTTTGAAAGATTCTGCAGATTACTTATTTTAAGAAGAGGAAAAAGAAGATAATCCCTGCAAGGAAGAAGACACTCATCCTACAATTTATACAATTTTGTATGTAAGAGACAAGAATAGATATTTATATTAGCTTAAAAGCCACCATATTGGACGGTAATTAAGCTAGTTATTCATAATTCTTTTCCAAGTTATAAGAATTATTATCTTACAAAAAAATTAATCACCAATAAAATCACATGAAAAATCGCCGAAAACAATTGCCATAATTAAAACCTGGGAATCCAAAATTTCAGGATTGTATGTCCGGACTCGACTTGAATGTTTTTAATTTTCTCACGGAGTTGGCCTGGTTCCAAAATGGTATTATATTTTGGGCTACGGCCTCTAGGAGTAAAGTTTTTAAAAATTGACACACTGGCATTCACATTTATTATTAGAGGTGAAACGAGAGTCATACACGGCTGAACATTGTTTATATTTTAACTTTTCTATTATCATTGCGCTTTTTTAGTCTACATACATCTTAATTAATGGTTGTTTGAATTGGCATCAGTCTATGAGAGAGAGAGAGAGAGAGAGAGAGAGAGAGAGAGAGAGAGAGAGAGAGAGAGAGAGAGAGAGAGAAGTATGCGTGTCTGTGTATGCTTATAATTTCTTGGCTAAACCAAGTAGATGAGATTTTTTGAGGAAGGAATGGTCCGAGATACTTGGAAACAATGTACCAGATGTGTATTAATGCAATATAGAAGCAATGAACGATTTGTGAATCTTACTAAGAAAGAGCCATAGGTTGAATACGTGAAATAGCATGTAGTCTTTCATGTGCCGAGGTCATACCCTTCCAGATCTTTTCAAGTACACTAGTACAATGCCAATATAATAAAAGTGTTCAAAAGATAAAGTAGCAAATGCACAATAAAATGTTTTGTTATGTAATGCCCCCTACCGACACATCGCTAATAGAAGTGTGGAGGCGATTGATGAACACATGAGGTTAAAGTTCACCTCGATTAGAAGAGGATTTTATTGTGCATTTTTACATTAACACTGGCAAGTGAGTACTGTCTTACCTTTGACATTTGTTTATTAAATAATTTTCTTTATACATTCTATTTCCTTACGTAGAGAGTTAGTATCGAATATTATTTGTGGTTGTATTTCCTATACTTTTTACTATTCGCAGTAGATTATAGTGTGCATGTATACACATGTATTGTATTTACCGCCACAAGCAGAATCCAACATGAGGTAAATTTTCAAAGAGGGGTACGACTGGTTTGAATTCAGAACTTTCCTTCTCCTAGACTGGATATTTTTTTTTACCAAGATTAAAGAACTCAGGCTGTCCGATTAGTTACCCAAAGCTGGAGGAGAAGAGATGGATTGATGCCTTTTCAAGGGCATTAGAACCAAGTGAAACATAATCTACTTTTTCCAGATTTGAAACCAGGTCACCGATTCCATTTTTATGACGATATCTGTTACGCTAAGCGCATCACTTGATATCGTGTCTTATTCTTTGTTTTTTGTTTGTTTTTGTTTAATGGTATATCAATCTATATGAGTGTCAACATCTCTCCTCTAAAAGAAGATTAGTGGTACTCTTCAAACTATAGCTGGGTGCATAAGAGATTTTCATTTATTTTGTAAGAGTATTAGTCAGAAAATGAACGTATTAGTGCGACTATAGAGTTTGAAATAATTTACTACGATGTAACAATCCACTCCGTTATGTTACATAGCCTATCATTTTGTCAGGAAGTGTAGTTTCAAATTTAAACATTAACGGGGACAACAGTGGAAATTTACAGTTCAAAGTTCAGAGAATTTACTTGACAAGTCTTAACCTTAGGTTCATCTAAAAAGAGAGTCACGGATGTGGCTGGGAAAGACGGATTAGATTTAGTTGGAGTTGAGACCAGTTAGCACTTATGGGAAAGCGTGTATTTCGTATCTCTCATGCTACAGCGCATGCTTGCGGTATTAAGTATATTCTGGAATCGGAAAAATAAATGAAAATGTGTACACGAGATTAAGTCTACGTGTTTCATGATTAAATAACAAAATAAATAATGGAACAGAGAAAGAAACACCCCGGTACAAAGAAAGGATATGTCCGACCCAATAGGAGAAGTAGACAGTAGAAGAATTCAAAAAGACGAAGACACACCATAGAAGTGGGCAGGTGTTATTCGTCAGTTAGCCACTAACCCACGGGGTCAGCTCTGTTTCTTATACTTGTATGTATGGGGGCGCGTGGTTTAATGAATTTCATCGTAGGTGATGGACACACCGAGACACATTAACATCCAGAACAAGGCTGTTTACATTTATCATAGCGTTAATAATATTGCGAAAGGTGTGAATCCAACTATTCTCCCTCCATTAATATGTAAATAGTAGGGCGGACTGGGCTCTTATTTAGGCTACCAGTTTAGAAGATGGGAAACTTTGAATTCAAAACTGTTAGATTCTGCTTAAAAAATCGACCATGTGTCGCATCCTGCTCGTGTGGAGCGGTTGGTAAATATATATACTTCTTTATTACCAATAGCTGAATGGAGAATAGTTGGATTCATACATTTCCTAATGGTATACGTGCTATGTGAAATACAAACAGCCTGGTCCGGGATCTGAGTTCGCTGTGTTATTTTCTTACGACGATTTTCAATTACATTGCACACCTCCTCTTATACGGAAGACTATGGAATAAGGTAAATTTATATTGGGAAGCCAGGGTAATTTATAGTTGTAGATAAAATGGAACTATATGAACAAAAGTAGGTCTCTTTACTTTTTTATAAATAGAAAACTATACTACTTCTTTAAATGGATGTCTGCTTATTTTACTTAACAATGGTTTATTTTGGAAGTAGGTGTGAACCACAGCCCAGTTGGAGTTGTCAAATTTCAAATATAGTTGTATAGGCTATGGTTTCCAAATGTCTACTCTACACAATGTTAATTCCGAACATATATCTTTCTCTTTGTTGTTTTATGATGCTTCTGCTTGTTTGCACACCGCCGTATTTTTGTTGGTTTTAAACAAAGATGCGTGGTAGAAAGATATATTGAATATTATGAATAGAGACACAGAGACAAGCATTTACTATTAACGATTCTTTTCTAGATATACTCATTGAGGATCAGTGGTTAGCAGTGGCGTGTGGGGTTTATTGTCACATCTTGTGGTAGACTGATAAACATACTAACATGACATAAATATTTATTAAACATTTTTCCGAGGATTTACTTTGAGGAAAAATAAATACATTATCTGGGCGGGACTGACGTAAATATTATTTCCTTAATACTTTTGAAGAAAATAGTCTTTACATAAATTATCAATTTAAATGATTTCAGTATATATATATATATATATATATATATATATATATATATATATATATATATATATATATATATATTCTCACCAGGAAACGAGATCAAAATGCCCTGTCTTGGAACGTTGCTAACTTTTTAGCCATTATTATTTCATGGCCATAGCATGACCTAGTCAGCTGCAGAAGTGAGCGCTGATATCACAGAAAAACTTTCGAAATATTTAATGAGAGGACAAAAATTAGTTTTTCTTTTATGATCTATAATGATATTATTAATGAGATTCATATTTTCGATGAATGTAGCATTTTTGTCAGGTGTACGGTGTCACCTGTCATATCAAGAATACACGCCTCTAGCATTTAGCATTCCGATCCTGCCAATCATTATTAATAGTGGGTCATCTCTACTTGTTGTTGGAGATTTAATTCCACACGAATTTAAGACATACATTTTGTCTCGGCTAATCGCAGGTATTCCTCATCATATTTACGACAGGATAATCAAACTCATTCGTTAAGGAAAAATCATGAGGATGGTTATAAAACACGTGTACGTTTATTAACAAGGATTTCTAATCTCCCTCAACAATATTGTAGCGTTACTTTCGTATTTTGCCTGGAGAGTCGTCTGCCCGTTTAGTTTGCTGGTTCCCGCTAGGGGGCAGTTTATATTTAAGTGGCTGGTTTGAACGTCTCTGTCTCTTTTCCCTTTTCCTCAAACTACGACACACATGGGGTAGACATGGTCTACCCCTTCTCATTGGGGCTTTTGGCCCCCCCTTACATTACTGTAAGTGATTTATACAGCATGGACTATTCTTAGTCTCATGTCTGTACTTTTGTGTCTTTATTTCTACTTTTGTGTGTATGTTTATGTACACCTATGTATTATGTACCCTGTTAATCCATGTGCTGTACCATATTAAATGTTTTGTTTATCAAACCTTTGTCGGAGTTTGTATCTGCAGGTATATAACACTTTAAGTCTTACAACTGGTGACCCTGACGTGATGAACACGTTTTTTGAAGGCTTTGGAACTTTAATTTTACAATATCAATAACAAAGAAATTAGGGATAGATAACCAAGCCTTATACAAAATGGATTCAGGTTAGATTCTGGCCCCTACAATTTACTACTCTCTGTGATTTCTAGTATATTAACTATTTAGCAAGTACTTACTATAGTGCTAATCCCAACACTTGTAGCTTGAGCCATACAAAGATAAAGTAGATCTAAAAAAGAGAATTGTGCAAATTAATTGAAACAGGCTCTATAATTTCCTTTCTTTCACCATCATCAGTTTTAGATCCACTGGAGTGACAGGGTGTACTCGATTTCTATTTTTTCCTCGGATTAGGTTATTTGCAATGGTCCCGGCTGTCTCTTAGTTGTCCTAGAGTCATTGTCTGCGATAGACATTACTCCAAAGAAGCATACAAAAGTTGTAACGCTGCATGTACAAGTTGACAAGTCTTACAGAGAGTTCGCGCATATTATAACAATAATGGAACTATTCGTTTGATTTGAATTAATTTGCACCAGGTTGTAAGTCTTGCCAGTCGGATGAGAGTAAAGATTATCTTTTGCGCTGTTAAAATTCATGTTAAGAACTGTTGGTAATGAAACTATCAAAATAAATTGTTATTTGTCTAAAAAGAAAAATTGATCTGGTGTCTACACATGTTTAGCTTGAATAATGAAAGTCTTACGTGGACTTAGGTCTTTGTTTTCATTTAAAATTGATCGTGACGAATCGACAACAACATCGCGCGGCCAATGTTTTCCAGAAAAAGAAAACGAAGTGAAAATAAAAGTTAGGGATAAACTATTTTAAACCAATTTTTAAAGAGAGTAAAATATATTGGTAGATATTTTCCCCTTTGATCAGAGAGAGAGAGAGAGAGAGAGAGAGAGAGAGAGAGAGAGAGAGAGAGAGAGAGAGAGGGGGGGCAGAAAACAGACAGAGAGAAATAAAGAGCGACGGTGAGAGAGAGAGAGAGACAGAGACAGAGACACAGAGACAGAGAGAGAGAGAGAGAGACAGAGTGAGAGAGAGAGTATCTTATAACAAGACAAGTCTTTGAACTGTGCATGCGTGTCTTACTGGCAGACTTCCAAATAACGACCGATTAAAAAGACGAGAGTAGATGCAAAAGATTTCACTTGATTTATTCATTCATAACCTCATTTTCTTCACATCTTCGGTCGGTGTACTTTTCTTCTTTATAAAGGTGTCTACCCTGTAGACAATCTCCTTTTGTTTGGACTCTTTACTTGATGTAGCTTTTATATAATAGTGTACAGCTTTTTAAACGCACAAAGAAGACGTATTGGTTATTAAATTCACCCATTATGTACTAATTCAATCTGTGCGGCTTTTTTTGTTTATTAATTGCGTCTCCTTGTTTTGTCTATTACATTCCAGTTTATGATCTTTTTTTTCTGTCTTTTTGAGATTACTTTTTTTCTCGCTGTCTCTGGTGTTGTTCGACATTGGATGTCCATTTTAGCGTTATATTGTTTTTACAACTTGATCACTTTTATACGCACACAGATATGTAGAAAACCATTAATTGGTCATTTTTGACATTCACAGACTGGAAAACGACAATGATTACTTTTCTTTTATTTCCTAAATATTTCTTTCTCGGAGATTATTTAATTGTTCGTTTGTTTCCTTTTCTTTCTAAATTGACAATGTTGAATTATTTCTAGCATTCAACTCTGTTTTGTCTTCTAGTAATTTCTGAAAATCATTTTCTTCTTTCTTTTATGTCTTTACTTTCCTTCGAAACTTTTTGTCAAAGAGAAGATGGCTTAACTCCGGGAACGAAACTCATTCATATATACCTGGCTTGCAGGAGTTAAAAACTGAGAACGAGAAACATCTCCCCACAGTCAAAATTTAAGAGACTTAATCGTGGAGGCAAGAGAATTAGCAAAGGTAACGTTGAAAATTTCCCCTAGATCAGCCACGCAATAAAAGAAACCACGAGTGACTGAACGGGCAGGTGCTTTTGGAATTTGCTCAATGTTCCAAATTGATTCGCAATTTTTATTTTATTTTACTTAAGTGTAAACAGTCAATTGAAAATGTGCAAATATCTTGGTCATGAAGCAAATGATAAATCAACGGCTCAGTAGAAAAAAGTAAAATGATACGGAATATTTATAATTAATAATCATATATATATAGAATTTAATACACACACACACACACACACACACACGTATATATATATATATATATATATATATTGATAATATAGCGTGGTATATTTATAAGTACATAGTGCTCAATATTGTGGCCAGAGTATGCATATATAAGTTAGGGTAGCGTGGAGATGGAGTTCACGTTACCCTAATATATATAGAGATGTGTGTAAGTGTGTAAGTGTATGTGCATGCGTGCATGCGTGTGTGTATTAAACAGTGATTTAGATTTTTACAAATCTCCAAATTATTTATTGTACTTATCTACAATGATTACTGCAAATCTGGTTAGCCAATTATATCAAATTAGGTTAATCATAGATGATAGAGTTATCTTAAAAATGTTATAAGGCACTTCTCCAATACACATGAAATCTTATTATTTTCTCCTTAGAGTATTTAATTATTACCATGTTTTCGACTCAAAAACGTATTTTATATCTAATACAAAGCAATAATACGGTATTCGTATGGCTCTTGTATATCATCAACATGAAAATATGTTTAACACTCAAAACGCAAGAAGCAGACGAGATCTTGCAGAAACTATTTCAGATGCAGATTACGCAGATAATCTAGTACTTCTTACAAATAACCCTTCTCAAGCCAAATCATTGCAACATAGCCTGAGAAAGGTAACAAAAGGCACTGACATCTATGCGAAATTAGGGAGACATTTACCCAGTGGATGACAAGACTCTAGAATTAGTAGATCAGTCCGTACACCTTGATATCAATAACTCATCAACAGAAATAGATATCAATATACACGTAAGAAAAGCATGGAATATCATTGATAGATTATCGATCATATAGCAATCTGATCTCACTGGTAAAGTAAAGAAAGAATTCAAGTGGTTGCCTTGTCATTACTGCTGTATGGCTGCGCCGTTTTGACTTTAATGAAATTAATGAAGAATAAAGATAGATGGAAAATACACATAGCTGTCGCATGCAGTCTTGACCAAATCCTGGAAATAGCACCCCACACACAAAAAATACGACCACTTACATTTTATCACACAAAAACCACCAAAACATGTTGGACACTAGCGAAGAAGTAAGAACTCAAATGTGACGTCTTCTGGGAATAAAAAACTCACATTGAACACATCTGTGGTATACTGAGAACTCGAGCGATGGCTGATAGGCATGGGTAGTGAGAAATAGTCATGGAAAATCGAACTATTAGCACGATTTGATGATGATAGTGATGGTATACACACACACACACACTCACACACATAGACACATACACGCACACACACATACATATATATATATATATATATATATTATAATATGTTAATGATTTGAGGGCAATTACAATGCGTATAGAAAATAAAAATAAAAATATGTTATTTTTGTCTTATCGATTTCAAAGTAGAAACTTCATCTTCAGAGGTGAATATCAGAAATGTACGTGCTTAAGTTTTGTTTGTGTGGCTATATTTTTTTTCTTATTTTCTTTTTTCTCTTCTTTTTTTTCTTTGTCTGTCTTTCTTTTTTCTTTATGTTATAAATGAAATGGGCAAATAACTGTAATTTCTTATTTTTTTGAATATCTGTTGAGAACGAATGTTTGAACCCCTACCCTGTATATGTATCCAATATTGTCTGTTCATCTTCTGGTGAATATTGCGACAATGTAGCCATGTCGAATTCAAAATAAAAACCGTCACATAGAAAAATTCATATACTTAGCTTTTCTTTTCTTTTCTTTTCTTTTTCTTTTTTTTCTTTTTACTTTAACTTTTTTCTTCTTTCCTTTTTTTTCAGTTGTAAAAAATAAAATGTATTAATTTAATTAGATGGACCAGTAAATAAGTAAATAAAAGATTATATTTAATTATATATTAGGAGGATTGAAGGAAAATTTAAGAAAATATGTTTTATGAGTATTTAAAAATTTTTTTAAGTAGATTAAATATTATATATTAATTATATATTAAAATATTATATAACAATTATATATTAGGATTGATGCAAAATTTAAGAAAAATATGTATTATGAGTATTTTCTTTTTAAATTTCAAATAGATTGAATATTATAAATCAAATATTTAAATTACAAAAGGCATTGTGTTTATATATATATATATATATATATATATATATATATATATATATATATATATATATATATATATATATATATATATATATATATATATAAGCGTCTTAATAGTAGTTAATCAGCATATATGAGTTTAGGGCTACATTAAAAACGTGAGCGTTGTCCTAACTGGTACACTACATAATACTCCGCGTTAAATGAAAATGAAAAAATGATTAAATATATTGAATAATTTGAAAAAGTTGAAATCAATTTGTATGAGCATTAGTCGAGTGATTTCAGTGTTTATATATAGCTTGTCTCTATAGGCTATTCATAGTCAAATCTTACTTAGATGATTAAACAGAAGTTTTAATTATTCAAAAATAGCTTTGAAAATATAAAAAATACGACATCGTTCAAAGAAATTGTAGCTGTAAAGATGGTAATGTTAATTTGAATCATTTGCCTTTATATTGAAACCTTTTTTCTCAGTATCATAATATTTGTGTTTTCATAAAATATTGAACTTGAAATATCATCTTCATTTCCTCACACTTCAAGTAGATAAACGGTAAAAGCGGATAAGAAGATATTTGAAGGAAACGTCGCTTAAAGGCTAAAATTGTCGATACGAAAACGAAGACAAACCTAATTTATTTATACGATAAATTCTGATAAATTCCAAATTTAAAAAAATGTCTTCATATCAGTCAATTTCTGTAAGACATTTTCTTCGGTGCATCTAAACGTAGATGCACAAACAAATACACCCCCCAGATGCACTCAGTTATATATATATATATATATATATATATATATATATATATATATATATATATATACGTTCCTATATATATATATTTGTTGAAAAAATATGGGTTTACCAGGGTTTCGATCTTTAAGAGATCTCTTCAGACAATGACATAAGCTACATATGCCCTGACGATATTTATTTGATTATTAGCTTCTTCTCTTGAAGTTATCTATTTGAGTTCGAAGCCGTGCTAGATAATTTTTCCAACAATTGCCATAGCTCTTTATGATATTTTAAGCATTCTTAGATAAATTATTAATGCCACTGCATGTGTGTGTGTGTGTGTATATATAATATATATATATATATATATATATATATATATATATATAAAACAATAAAGATGGGGAACTATTTATATTGCTTGACCGTTGAAGGCCGGTGGATCACACAGGGATGTGCCTAAATTCTTTAGAGATGCCTAAGAATAATGACTACAACCATATATTGTGCTATTATTAAGAATTTGACTATTATTTTCTGTTTTAACTCTGCATTATCATTCGGGTTATGTTAATGTCTTGAAAATACTATGTTTCCCTGATTTTCTATTGGTTTTCTCAGTTTTTATTAAAAGATTTTGATTCCTAAAGAGTTGATTTTTTAAATTTATTTTTCGAGAATTGATTAAAATTTGCTTTGCCTAATACGCATAATTGAAGATACTTAATGTTCATGCATTTAAGTGCTGAAGAGTTTTATTGCTTTTAAATGTCATGGATCTCATAGGAAGAAGGAATTTATCAAATAAATCAGAAATCAGAAGTGTGGGTATTTTATTTATTTAGATATCAACTATCATTTCCCCTTGTTCCCTTTTAGCGTCTATCAGCTTTATTGGCACTATTCCCGTAACTTGCCACATTTGTGACCGGTATAGTAAAATGACGTACAGCGAATGTCAAATCCTTTTACACTAGTTTTATCTACTGTCCATGCCCCCACAGGCACTCTTCGTACCGTTTTGTCTTTTGCATACAGGAAAAGGGGCTTAGTCCCCCACAAGCATTTCGTATACCTGGTACACGAGGACCTTTCCAAATTAGTAAATGACAACTTTATTCTGTATTCTAACACACTCAAGATTCTAACCATGTTATGACATCTATTAGGATCGTATAAGCTCTTTTTTGTATTCTTCTATCCTATTTTGTATTACTGTTGAGTTTGTTCTGAGAATAAATGTATATTTGTTATTACTTTTGTCAGGATATGTTCTATATATATTTACACCATTTAAGGAAAGGATAGTAAGCCATACCATCATTCTTCAAAAGTTTTTTGTAGCAGAGTTTCAATTCATGTACCGCTGAGTGAATTGAGAACGCCTGAGTAACTTAAGTCAATTCATTCAAATATGCAGATGCAATTCTTATGGAAAATTTCGAGCACGCGTTAATGACCTTGGATTCGATACTATAAAGAAACAAAGGTTTTTTTTTACTCTATAGTGTGTTTTTCCTGAAAGCCTTCTTACTTCAGATATCTTTCTGTAGTCTAGAGAAGACTTTGTTTACCACAACGAATCTTGCCTATGTATTTTTCCTCTTTTGCCAAATACGACACGATACAATAATGGATAGTGAAGTCATTCAATGCTTCCAATTTTGTCGAGCTAATGATGATGGGTGTCAGGTGAAGATAGAATTTGAGATGCTACTTCACAATGGAGATGAAACTATACAGAATATTTTTATTTGGGCTGAATTCCAAGAAAACGATTCCAAGACATTTGGAAATCGACTTGCCTCTGAGTAATCATCTTGTATGGGCCTAGGTTCGTTTCAGATAGAATGGATTACTCTTTCCCTTTATACGTGTGTAAATGTAGACGTATGACTCTACATTGATCTTGTCTGAAACCTGATTCATTAGAATATTGAAAAGAGTATGAAAACCAAAACACAATATTCTTTTTCACCGGTTCTGATTGGAAATGATTTGAGGAAACGTAGCTGTGTTTTTTGGAGCTAGTTAACGAAAGTGATACATTTTGGTAGCTTCAAACCTTTTCGAGTGTCGAAGTCCGCTTACGGTATAGAAGGCATTTGTTCAGATCAAAAGGATTGGCATATATCCTTTCTTTTTGGTAGTGCTACCCATTTAGTCAAACCATTTCAACATCAGTATATAGATTGCATTCTTCAGTTAAAAAGATTGGTACATAACTTTTCTTTGGTAGTTCAACCAAGTTTATCAAACCCTTTCCAGATACCCAGTCAGTTTACAGTATCGAAGGCATTTTTCAGGTAAAAAAAATTGGCTTATATAACCTTTCTTTTGTTCATGGCATTTTTGTCATGACTTAGTGTAAAATTCATATCGGTTTTACTTAGACATCAAACTGTAGGATATTCACTTGACATGAGATTACTAAACGACATATATATCATAGTCACTTTCATGGCGGGCAAGAAATTAAAGAGTACATAGGTAGCTTGCCACTTCTCGTTCGATAGTCAAGTGGATAAACGGTCCGGTGTCTTCTGGTCAGGAAAACATTCGTTGCTTTACCAGTTTCCGGGTGTTATGTTGGGCGTTAGGGTGGTTATTCGGGGAGTGGATGCTGATGGTTTGCAAAACACATCACAGGTTTCGTTTTTTGAAAGAAAACAGACTCCTTTCTTGATAATAGTGATTCGGTTTATCTCGCTGAAATTTAGCTAACACTAACACCAGAATTTCTCTTAAATGTTAGTTTTGGCTTATGAACGCTTGATATATATATATATATATATATATATACATATATATATATATATATATATATATATATATAGAGAGAGAGAGAGGAGAGAGAGAGAGAGGAATATATTGGGTAATTTGAATTGGATGCAGCATAAACATGTTATAAGGGACTATAACTTGAATTTAGATTTTAAAAGGTAAAGGTACATACACACACCCACACACACACACACACACACACACACACATATATATATATATATATATATATATATATATATATATATATAGAGTGAATAGAGAATGAATCAGAAAATGAATGAGAAAAGTATTGGCATAAAAAGGTGCTCAATGCTAATAAAGCAGAGCAGTTTTACAATCAATAATAATGATATTATGGATATTAACTCATAACTATAAGTTTCATGCTTACGTAATCTTCTCATGAGTCAAATGGTTGAGATTTTAAATAGCCACAGTTAAAAAAAAACTAAAAAAAACTTTAGCGTTATAACATTCCATCGCGTGAACACGCTTCACGATTATATAAACGCTAAAAAACTACTGGTTTTTAAAATCTCAACCATTTGACTCATCTGAAGATTGCGTAATCATGAAACTTATAGTTATGAGTTAATATCCATAATATCATTATTATTGATTATGTATATATATATATATATATATATATATATATATATATATATATATATATATATATGTATATGTATATATGTATATATTCATATGCATATATATGTTCATGTATTAATGTATATGCATATATATATGTATATACATATATATATTGATATATATGCATATATATGCATATATATGTATATGTATATATGTATCTGCATATATATGTATATGCATATACAAATGTATATATATGTCTAAACATATATATATATATATATATATATATATATATACGTATAAGTCTGTATATATATGTATATGCATATATATGTATACATATGTATATATATGTATATGTATATGCATATACATGTATATGTATTTGCATATATATTTGTATATATATGCATATATATATATGTATATATATGCTTATATATGTATATATATATATATATATATATATGTATAGATATATATATATATGTATATATATATATATATATATATATGTATATATAAGTGTTGTGTGTGTTACTGTGATTTCCCTTAATACAAAAAAGATAAATGAAAACACATTTTCATGTTTAAAACTTTCCAAAAATACATAGATGTTAAAAGAAAAAGCAAAACCCATGAAGACGTACTTGTAAACAGCCGACGCCATTCCAAAAACATGATGTTTCAACCAAAATTCTGAATTTTTGTTGGAAAGAGCCTAATGATTTACGTTAAATGCAGCTAATAAGCTTTCCGTGACAGATGAAGACAGACAAGCAGACCTCAGCAGATCATATTATACAACAAGAAGATAACTCCAGGCAACCGGTCTAATGAGAGGATCTACCAATGTATCAACGTAGCCAAAGGGTTAACAATAGTTTGCTGCAACACACACGAGATTATATTCACTGGTGGACCGACCAAACAACGAACAAAGCCAGATCTCGCTGAGTAAGCGACTCCATTATTATCGCAAACCACGTGATCACATACAAGATATTTCTGTAGCAAGGATATTCAGACTCAGATACATATAATCTTCTTTAGAGTTTATATATATATATATATATATATATATATATATATATATATATATATATATATATATATATATATTCATATTCATTTCCTCTCGGATAATAAATTTCCATTTTATAATCGTAGCAGTACATTTGTTATCAACTTATATGTGTTATCTGGGCCGTGTGACGCTCTTTTGTATTTCGTCTTTCTTTCATTCCTTCTCTTTCCTCTCCATTGTTTGGTCAGTAGGCAAGTGACTGAATTTTACTTATTCTCTCTCTCTCTCTCTCTCTCTTTAAATTTGTCTCTTTCTCTATGAATGTTGCTGAATGAAAATATTAGATTCTTAACTTTGTAACTCAGACATCTCTCAGAGGAGATCTCTCTCTCTTTCTCTCTCTCTCTCCCTGTGTCTCTGCCTCTATCTCTCTCTCTGTCTCTGTGTCTGTCTGTCTGTCTCTCTCTCTCTCTCTCTCTCTCTCTATATATATATATATTATATATCATTATGTATCATCATATATATATATATATATATATATATATATATATATATCATATTTGCAAAAAATTATGAAAAGAGGATGACTTAACGAAGAAGGCAAAAAATCGAGTGAGTCGCAATATTTACTGTCGTTAAAAATAATTAACCAAATAAGTCTTAATTATGAATGAATATAAAGTTGCTCGATACGTTTGTGGAACTAGTTTAGAAAACCGGTATAGTCAGGGTAAGCCTACTCTAGATTCACTGTTAAGATTATCAGGGGTCTTGTGTGCGGAATTATTTAAATAAATTAATTAAAACAAACGGATGTAAACAAAATACACTATCATAGCAATGCAAGGTTAAAAAGCCCAGTCTGTCCCCTATACATCCATAGATGGAGGGAGAATAATTGTAGTTGTATCTTTCCAAGGGTATTAGCACTATGTGAAATGCAAACAACTGGGTCTGGATTTGAACTCGTCACGCCGTGTCCATTTCCTTCAACGGTAAACATTACACCATGCGCATCCCCAATAAAAGAATGGCTAATATTATTTCAGTTCATAAGTAATTTCATTACTTTTAAATGGGATTCTAGACTTCAGCAATGAACATTATTTTAAACTTGTTAACTTGTGCTCGATCAAAAAAAAAAAAAAAAAAAGAAAAAAAAAAAGGATAAAAAAACATATATCAGACCAACACCAAGATTAATTTTCGCCTGTCTTTTTTATGTACTGTAGATCCAAACGGTACATTTGTAAGCTACTTGAAACAGATCCATACACAATAACGATAACATCTAGAGGAAGAAAAAAAAACAACAACTACAAATAACTGGCGGTACACGACAATGAAATATCTCTGAATGTCAACCAATATTTGATGAAGATAATATCCAATACGTTTTGCGTCTCATTTTTAGATAATCGTCATATTTTGTTGCGCCCTTCGATAAAAAAACGAATCACAATGAACGTAGCATTTTTCCCGCTTCAATAGAGAGTGAAATAAGGTTTTTTGCTGACAAGATGAAGTAAATATAAAAATACACCCCCCCCAAAAAATGTCATTGTAAAATGAGTAGGCAGAATACGTTCGTGTATCATTGTCTGATTGGCAGTTCCTGTCGCTTTCTTAACTGAAAAAAAAAGAAGACATTTTGAAACGAGGGAAATATTTCAGGCTTTATTTTTTATCGTAGGAAAATAGTTTAGGCGTTATTAATTTCACGTGAAAATATATCAGAATATGAATTAGATTTAAATACGTAAGTATATTTTCAAAGTTAAAATCATGTTTATGTTGCTGAATTTATTTACGCTCTTGTTTAGTAAATGGTACGGCTAATGCCGTAGAAGTATGCTGGTTCAAGTAATAACGACACAAGTACATGCGTATCTACATTAACTGATGCCAGAGTAATTAAACACACACACACACACACTGACACACACTGACACACACACATATATATATGTGTGTGTGTGTGTGTGTGTGAGTGAATGTTTGTGCGTGTGTGTTCTTCGATTTGTCGGTAGCCTAAAAATAAGAATAATTAAAAAAAGGATTCGAAAATCGCTAAAATTAATTGTATTAACAAACTGGTATCAATAGTCATAAAAAATCCGTGGAAAATTATTGATACACAAAAGTCGAAAGATTTTTCTCTTGTAAACAATGGAAATTGACTTGTTAGGAATGTAAACTCTTAAAATCGTTTCTTTCATAAATCATCTTTGGATAGTTTCCAGTATCAGTGATGTACAATACTTCCATGTGATTAAAGTGTTCGATTATTCAGAAAAGAAATCGGGAAAATTTAAACTTCCATGAAAGTAAAATATAGAATTGTTTAAAGCAGAATTTCCAATAGGTTATACTAAATAGTTTAACAGGTGAACATAGAACAAGGACCATATGACAGTGGAGTATCTAATAACGTCTCGTAGGTCCAACAGTTACAGTAATTCATCGAGTACAAATAGGTAAGGAGTCATAAGACTGAGTTATCAACGGCATATTGTTGGTCAACTCCTTATTTCAATTAATTTATGGGGAAATATACTTAAAAATTCCTATGTCTAGGGAGTGAGCAAAACCATTCTGTTTGACAACACCTCATGATACCGGTCATCTGGAACACCAATTACAGCCATAAGACAGATGAATGACCAATGCCATTTATAACTAATTCAACCGATAACCTATGTAAAGTGAACATAAACTGATGAGTTTTTAATACCATCTTGCTGGCAAAGCCCTTACACTAACTCATTGATCAGCTGAATATATATTAAGACAGTACGAATGGAGAACGATCAATACTGTTAATCTCGCCTGCCCGTTATAGCCATAAGTAAGTAAAGTCGTCGGGGTGGCCTAAAGTCAGACAGCGAGGGAGTCTATCTCCTTTTCACCAGCGCTAGACCAAGCAGATTGTTTGGGCGTCTTAAGTGGAGTGCCACACCTACCATCAGCTCCCCACTTTACCGCACATATCCATGTGCTAGTCATTCACTGAGTTGGCGAGGGCCGGAATCAAACCAGAAACTTCGATGTTCCCAGCTCTACGGACTGAACTATAGCCATAACTGATAAATGATCAATACCACACAGTTGATTCATTACTAACCAATTTAACCGATGACTCTACATATAGCGCACTGAGGCAGATGAGTTCTTAATACCATGATAATGGCCAACTCCTTACGCTAACTAATTGAGCAGATTGATATATATTAAGAAAATAAGAATGAGGAGTCATAAATACACGTCTTCTGGTCTACCTGTTTCAGATTGATGAATAATTAGTTTTAATCAGTTGAACAACCGTTTATTACTAACAAATTAAAGCGGTGAACCTACATGAATATCATTTAGACCGATGAGTTCTTGTTACCGTTTTGCTGGCCAATCAGTTACGATAACTAATTGATCAGTTGAATATATATTAAGAAATAATGAATGAGGATTGATCAATACACGTCATCTGGACTGCCCATTACGATCATAAGAATGATCCCTACCACACGGCAAACTATCCGTTTATTATTAACTAATTTAATCCTTAAGCTAAATGATAAGCTTTAATATATATCAAGAATCTAAGAATGAGGAGAGATCAATACCAGTCATCTGGTTCGCCCATTAACCATAAACGGTTGACTAACCATTTATTACTAACTAATTTAACTAGTGAACCCACATGAATAGCACTTAGACTGATGTGTTCTTAATACCGTCTTTCTGGCAAACTCTTTACACTAAATAATTGATCAGCTGAATATGTACTGATGATCTAAGAATAAGGAGTGATCAATATTGGTCATCTGGCTTGATCGCTTAGTGAGATGAGTTTTAATAATGTTTTGCTGACCAACACTTTACACTACAAAATTGGTCAGCTGAATATACATTAAAAACTAAGAAAGACGAATTGTCAATACCGTTCACCCTCCTTCTGATATAGCTATGAGACTGATTCCTAGCATACGGTTTACCATCCGTTGATTAGTAACTAATTCAACCGGTGAACTTACATAAAGACTATATATTAAGAAACTAAGAATGAGGAGTGATAGAGACCGGTCACCTGGTCTGCGCGATTCAGACATAAGACTGATGAATTCAATACCACATGGTTGACCAACCATTTATTCCTAACTAATTTAACAGGTGAACCTACAGAAAGAGCACTAATATATATTAAGAATCTAAGTTAGTCTGTTAGTTATAAGACTAATGAATGGTCAATTCCACACAGTTTTCCATTGGTTTATCACTAATTTAACTGTTGAATCTACATAAAGTTCACTTTGACCGATGGTTTCTTAATACGCTAATTGATCAGTAATTAACTAAGAATGAGAAGTGATACGTGCCGTACATCTGGGCTGCCTGTTAACCATAAGACTGATGAAGGATCAATACCACAAGGTTGATTTTTCTTTTTATTACTAAGCAATTTAATTGCTGAGCCTACATAAAGAGCACTTAGACTGATGTGATATTAATACCCTCTTGCCTACCAACCCCATTGTGCTAACTAAATTATCTACTGAGTATATAAGTATATTACTAATTTAACCGGTGAGTCAACATAAAGAATACTTAGACTAATGAGTTTTTAATACTGTCTTGATGCCCAACACCTTACGCTGAATAATTGATCAGCTGAAATATATATAAGAAAACAACAATGAGGGATGTTCATTACAGGTCAACTGGCTTGCCCGTTTCAGCCTTATTCTGATGAATGGTCAAGTCCAAACGGTTTGTTATCTATTTTTAACTAATTAAACGGAAACTTGGCCGGTGATACAGGGGCCTAACGTAAACTTAAGGTGTTTCTTTTGTTTTTTTGTCTTCGCCGCATCCTCTGAGTTCGATGGGGGCAATTCGTGTAAAATGCTGAATCTCCTTCCTCTAGCAAGCTATTCCTATGAGACATCTTTGGTGACTTGTATTGACAGCCCAGTGACACCATGCTCCATTGATCCAATAGCAAATCAGGGATGGAAGAAACGCCAAGGGAGTCAACTGAAAATCTGGACCATAACAGTCAAGTAAGATGCCTAGCTGATTCTGGGCCTAACCATTCATGGAGTTCGTCGATGGAACCGAGAATGGCTGACAACTCATAACAATTGAGTTGGATCGTCGCGAATGGTCTACCAAGATACAGTGAATTCTTTGGATGGATCCGGCTCAACCGATATAGGGTAAATGTTATAACAGCAACAGTAACAGTAGATCAGAGAGAGATAGTTTTCTGCTTCTAAGGCGGAGCGCAAAACTACCACCAGTCCCCACACTTTACCATAAACATACAAGTTGTGCTATTCATTTGCTGGGTTGGTGAGAGCCAGAATCGAATTTGGGACTTTATGGTTCCTAGACAGATGCTTTACTAATTGGGCTAAACCGGCCCCTATTAGACTTAAGTAACTTAGTAACTATAAAAATAATCGTAAAAATGAAAATGTATTGTTTTTGTTTCACTTGATGTCCTTAGTTTTATTCTTTGCAATTATTTTAAATTCAATGAAAAATAAAAAAAATAAAATCTATGGTAAATTTTGATGATTTTTGTATTTTAATAGTTTGTCCTTCCTAGAGTAATCTACTGTCTTAGCTTCGTATTTCTATGGCATTATCAGATTTCACATTTATATAGGTAGTTTCATTCTTATTTAAGCAGATCTGCAGTCACGTGAACCTCTCTGTTATATGTAACCTCAGGTAGTTTTAATTAATTAGTAATTAATTAATAGGTCGCCAATCAACCCATAACCAATAGTGTTACACCAAACCAATGGTCTGTACATTCCTAAAACGTCCTTGGAATCACAGATATTCAACTAAGTATCAGCTCTCAAAAATATGAGGATAGTCGAAAGTAACCGTACTGGACTACATACACAAACAGTTTTTGAAATGCCTAAATTCTAATCTCGTTTACCGAGGAGGAAATCTGAATAAAAAGCTGAACATTATATCTTTGTCATTTTAATAAAATACAGACCACACACACACACACACACACATATGTGTGTGCGTGTGTGAGTGTATTTGTGTGTGGATGTAGGCGTGCACGCGCCTAATCACGTGGGTACTTATGCATATGCACATAGTCATTCCATATACACATACATGTACTTATAAAGCACAAAAAAAACTATCAGTACAATAAAGTGGAAAAACATATTTATACAGCAATAGCTACATTATTTACCAAACTTTATCCAGAATATGTTCTGAAACATTCCTATGATTAAAAAATGTCTATCACCTATTTTCTACCCTTTCTTTCTAATATATATATATATATATATATATATATATATATATATATATATGTATGTGTGTGTGTGTGTGTGTGTGTGTGTGTGTGTGTGTGTGTGTGATTTATAAGCTATATCAATAATTAACTAAGTTGTTTCGCGGTTGTATGTTTTTTGTAAATATTAGTAAAGTCAAATTCGTTTTATCGATCTGTTTCAGTGTTAGTGTTCTTTTTCTTAACAACACCCAACTACATTTCGGCCTCCAATATCAAGCTAACAATTCTTGCTATACGGAATTAATGTAGACATTTTTTCGTATACATTAAGATGCTGCATCATCATCATCATGTCGCGCAGTTTGCACGGATATCCATGACAATCTCTCGACAACCTTCCCTATCAGTCATCGACTCTGGGAGTTCCTCCGCGCAGCAGCCAGCATCCATACATAGTTGGTCAATGTAGGTCCTGACTGGGCGGCCCACATTAGCGTGTCCATGTGCTGGCTTCCATAATAGTACGTCGCTTACGATCTCGTCCTTGTTTCTCCAGCAGTGTCCTGCATGCCTAGCCCGTCTTACTCGTATGATTTGTGAGATGGGATGTAGGTGGCCATACAGTTGCGTTTTTGTGGGGTGCTGCTTCAACGACTTATTCAGGACCGCTCGCAGCATATATTAAGAAGTGTTTAGCGTAACAACACTCGTCGTAAGTAATGAAATCGTGGATTGGAGTTAAAATACTAGACGAGCCTGTTCTCGTTTCACTTCTCGCTAATATACTTGGAAAATGCATATATACATCTGTTCTGACCACAGCAACGTGAAACTACGTGTGCAGATTCGTTAATTTAGCCTTGGTAAGGCAACCAGTCTAGGACAAAGAAAACTCTGAATTCAAAATCATGTAATCCGCTTAAAAGTAATGGTCTCGAGTCAAATCTATCCTATGAAAGAGGGGTTGGGTAAACACACACACATACACATATATATATATATATATATATATATATATATATATAGTCATCCATAGACACCATGTTTCGATGTATCACCTCTCTTTAGTGTGGCTAGGTATTTGCAAGCAGCTAGCGCCAGGCAGAATAGAAACCCGATCGATTCATTATAAATCAGGCTGCTAAACCACTCGGCCATCGTCACCTATAAACTGTAAGGGGAATTTTAACAGATAAATGTGCACATATGTGTATATGTACAGGCTGCCATAGAGTGCTCCATCCTTTTTATTGGAGAGCGTTATATTGACAATAGATAAAATTAGATGTATGTTTCACTGTAAGGATAACTTCTTCCGAAATTAAAATTTATCTAGCAAAACGAAGTATACACGTGACAAGTGGGAAAGAAATTTGCTCCTTTAATTCCTTTTATAATTTGTAAATATTGTATGTCCCGTATCCATTAAGTCTTGGACCTTATCTGTAGGATTTGTTTTCTTAAAAATTGTTTGCTTATTTGAATAATTTAGATTTTTCGGACTGTTGTCCAAACAGTCCGAAAAATCTAAATAATTAAAATAAGCAATACATTTTTAAGCAAACATATAAGGAATTAAAGGAGCACATTTCTTTCCACTTGTCACGTGTTTATGTATTTTAGTATGCCACGCTCCTTGGGTATTGATTCACTAAGAACAAGGGATAGATTGCAGAAACCTGGCCATAGATTGATGGTATTAACTCTGTGACAAATCATTGTGCAAATATCATTTTTCATCATCTTATGAACTTTCTTTTTACAGAGGTATATAAATTGGCGTGTGCGTACGCGCCAGCGTGTGTGTCACTATTCACGTAAGTTTCATTTCTGGGTTTATAAACAAGAAATAGAAATATTTCTGAGGAAAATATGTTTGAACTCTACCAATGTGATGCCTTTTCTCGATGTAACCATGGAGGCTGATATTACCGCACATACTGAGATCTTCACTCGAACAAAATTCAAATTGAAATCGAAATGCTCTCGGCTGTGTTGTGATTTGTTTGATTCGCATTTCTCTAATGAATAGCCTGGCCTATCAAGTACACATTGAACAGGTTGCTTCGGGAGGGGGGAGAGAGGGAGAGATGGAGAGATGGAGAGAGAGAGAGAGGAGAGGGGGAAGCGAGAGAGAGAGAGAGAGAGAGAGAGAGAGAGAGAAACTGAGGAAGAGAAAGATCGTTAAGTTTGGTAATTCTGATGTCAAAAAATAGCATATAGAACAAATATTAAAATGAAAGTAGTAAATCTTATAATATTAATTTCTTGCAACACAGTCTGAATAGAAGGTAAACATTTACAAACTGTCTCTATGTAATATTTTCTTCTTTTATTAACATATACTTACCTTGTTATTTTGTTTTCTTTTCTTAAGCATGCTTTTTTAACGTTCTCGAAGGCCCATATATTTTAGATTTTAAGAAAATATTAGATGTCTTTGGTTTTTATCAAAATCACACAAGCTTCACAAGGAAGAAAAAGTAAACAAAAACAAATTCCGAGAAATACTTGTATTTCTTTATCTGCTCCACAGTTTCTATCTAAGGGTGGGGGTGGACACCTTGCAACATGAACATGTGTACTGTTTTCTCTCAATCACGATTACCCCATTCTCCCCAACAATCATCTTCTTACTGGATGCACTATACTTGCGACCTTGTGTCACGTCCTACCTGTAGTTAACGGGTTGGGTAAATACGTACGCGCACATCTATATAAATTCATATACACTACCTATTCCTACACACCCGTACATGTACGCTCTTCCCACACGCATATAAATACATATATTCTACGCCTGTATACATAAGTATTCATATCAACATGCTCGTGCCTACACGCATAGCCATTATCATACCAAAATATATGCATCCAGGTACAGAAGAGATTTATTCTGAAAACTGAAGACACTGAATAACTTGTGGAAGACTGTCGTGTCCATGATCAATGGTGGACTTGTATTTAGCCAAATAGGCTTATGTTTAAAAGAAAGGGGATTTAAAGTAACGGAGACCATTCAAAAGACGGAAATTTTCTGGTCAGCTTTACTACTAAGAAAGATATAACGAGACATGTTACATTACCTTCAGCGACAACTTTTAGACAATCGCGGTGATTTCGTGAACATATAGACATATTAATGCTCTTATTCATAACAAATTATAAAAGTAAAACCACCACGAGTCCATTTTCTAATATATGAACATTCTTTAAGTAACAACTACTGTTTTCCTAATCATTAGACTCCCGTGAACTGTAGCAAATGCACCAAACTGTATTTGGGAATAATTAGCAAGCTGGAGTATTCAGATAATATAAAACACAAGAACTTAGAAACTATTTTTCCAGCAAAGTGTAGATAATTATGTTCATCTTCAAAATTGTATCAATGATATTAATTTGACCGGAGCAGTTTAGCTTAGCCGGTAGAGCATCTACCAAGGAATCACTAAGTACCGGGGTTTGATAATGGTCATCGCCAACTCAGCGTATGAGTATCTCAGCGTATGAGTATCTGTGCAGCTGTGGAGGCTGATGGTAGGTGTGTCTCTTCACATCAGACGCAAAAGAATCTACCTGGTCTAGGGCTATTGAAAAGCGGATGGATTCCCTGGCTGTCCGGTTGATAACGACAATAGGCCACTCCAACGACTTATAACAAATTATTAAAATAAAACTACTGTCTTCATGAGGCCATTTACTAATATAAAAACATTATTTTAATAACTGCTGCTTATTAATCTTTAAACCCCACTGAATTGTACCAAATGCACTAAAATGATTAGAGAGTAGGAATATTTGGATAATATAAAATTAGCAGGACCTGTGGTTATACTACAATAGGATAATTTGACTATTACATCGTTTGATAGACACACTTAAGAACTATTGCCAAATATTTATTAAATGTATAATACTCTTGATGTCTCTCTCTCTCTCTCTCTTTCTCTCTCTTTCTCTCTTCTCTCTCTCTCTCTCATACATACACACCATTTCATTCGTTAGCGTTATCACTTCCAGTCTCTCTCACCTCCACTATCTTTCCACCACACTTCTCTTTCTTTCTTTCGTTCTTTCTTCGGTCAGAGTGGACTTGGAAGTAATAGCAATAAAGGGATACTCATCACCCCTCAAATGTCTATAAGTGGAAACTCTCTAATTAGATACAGTTTAGTATCATCCTCAGGACACCTATTTCGATGTTTATTATCCCTTTGCAAGGAATACACTTGTAGTATTTTACTCCCCACCGACAGGACATGTGTAAAGGTGTGAGACAGATGAAAAAATGCTACCATAATCATTGAGAACTGAAAAGGTTCTGAAATATAAAGGTCGATGATCGCAATAATTGGCGCACGAGGTACTGTGCCAAATATATGAGATTTTATGCATTAGTGGAATAATGAAATGGTGAGACTCTACAAACCACGGCGTTAGATGAGTCTGTCAGGTTAGTGAGGGGTATGCTATACATTTGTGGAGACTTGTTATCACTCATTCTTTTGTAATAACCACAGAAATATGATTTACAAAATCATAAATAATAAAATGATAATAATAGCAACAGCAATACGCGAATGCATCAAACTGGTACAAAAGGAATACAAGATAAGGCATATATTTATACCCTTGCTCCTAAATCTTCCGTCCATTATTATCTTGCAACACCCTCTGGTTAAAAATGATACCGTCCAAATTGTTCAAAATGCCATGCAAAAATGTTAATGCTGATTATCTGGTGTCGTTTAATCGCAGATTTCATATTTGTCCCATTTTATTTTATTCAATTTTAAACATGAAACATTCCAAATGGCCATGCATCGCTTAAATGCCCTACGTAAAATTAAAATGAATTTAAACAAAATAATTTACATGTTTTTTTTATTTGTAATATTGAAATTGTGATTTTCGGATATAATTTCCGGCCCAACTTAGATATTTTCCGAGTAAGGTTTTGTCACTTTTTTATCGGCATATTAATGTATATATATTAAATGTCCCCCCCCCAGATTGTTATCGGCAAATCGATGTAAATATTTTACAACCCCCTTTTTAAGAAAGAGAGAGCGAGAGTTAAATTAAGATTATTATACTTTTTACATATTTTGCAAATAGCTCTTAAGTAAACATATCAACCGTTGTAAAAATTAAATTATGATACTGTAGTATATCCACAGGTCCTGATAGTAATAATAATAATGATAATATTTTATCGTTTGCATTTATGAATGTTAATATTTTACTAAGCGAATGCAGCAAAATATCACAAAGGAAGTACAAGACTAGGCATGACTAGTCGAGAAAGATGATCCCCTTGGACTTCATATTAATTAACAAGAAGATAACATTGTAGATTTTGCAATCCCGGTGGACCACAGAATGAAAATGACAGAAAACGAAAAGATAGATAAGTACTTGGACCTGGCTAAAGAACGGAGAAAAATGTGGAACATGAAGGTAAAGGTAACACTAATTGTAATTGATGTCATTGGAATTGTACCCAATGCTTTCAAAAAGAGTATAGATGAATTGAAAATCAGAGGAAGAATCGAGACCATCCTGACAGCAACATTATTGAGAAGAGTCCTAGAAAACAAATGAAACTTGCTGTCACTCAGCCTCCAGTGAACCACCAGCTATGGTGGATGAGAAAAACTTTCATGGCATAAAATAATAATAATAATAATAATAATGATAATAATAATAATAATAATAATAATAATAATAGCAGTGTGAAATAAATAATGAAAGAGAAAGCCTTGCATGTTTAGGAATGATAGGCGTTCAGAGAAAGTTATTTATGAAATAGCAACCGTCAAGTGTCATTTGCTTCCATCCGACTTGCAGAGAAATACTGATAGCGCTAAACCAATCAATCGGTGTTCATTCTAATCTCTCGTTTAACAGTATCGGTTATCGATACTTTGGCCAAATCGCTCTCACCTAACAGCACTGTCCTTATCATGTTACTCAAACTTTTGGACCGATGCCATTTTGAGCATAAAACAAGCTATCAACCCCAAACGTCTTTAACGTTATCGATTTATTGTTTTTGTTTTGCGCTCGGCTCTTCATCCTGATTTGTATTCCCATTTTGTTGTTACTTCGTCGTCAGTTCGACTCTGCCAACTAAATGTCTGTTTTAGAGTTTGGCAGATTTGACTCAGCTAAAACGATGGCTTAACTCGTAAAAATTAGAATGATACGTTGCATTTTTTAGGCTTATAAAAGTTGAGAATAAATAGAGTTAGGTTTATTTAGTCTGGCACACAAAACTTAGGATAGAGGAACCTGCTGTTCAGTACTATGTATTTACCCAACCCAGAAGTTGGCAATTGTGACACTGAATACATCAGAGCGTTTCTACCAATAGAACGATTTGACCAAGGTTAAAAAGCCCAATATGCCCTACTATTTACCCATAGCTGGAAGGAGAATTGAATTCATACCTTTCCCCAAAATATTAGCGCTATTCGAAATACAAACAACCATGCCTAGTGTGTTTCTTTTAACCTACCTGATTTTACAAAACTCACCTCTCTCTCTCTCTCGCTCTCTCTCACTCACACACACACACACACACACATATATATATATATATATATATATATATATATATATAGTGTCCGATTGCCGCTTTAGCGTTTCCGTTGCAGGCATTGATAATTTATCCAAGAATACTCAATATATCATTAAGAGCTATGATAATTGTTGGAAAAATTATCTACTACGGTGTCGAACTCAAATAGATCCCTTAAGGACAAGAAGCTAATAATCAAATGGATCTATTCAGGACATATGTAGTCTAGGTCATTGTTCTGAAGAGATCTATCAAAGGTCGAAACCCTGGTAAACCCATATTTTTTAAACAAATATATATATATATATATATATATATATATATATATATATATATATAAACCTGAGTGTGTCTGGGTGTGTGTGTATGTGTTTGTGCATCTACGTTTAGATGCACCGAAGAAAATTGACTGATATGAAGACATTTTTTAAATTTGGAATTTATCAGAATTTTTCATATAAAAAAACTAGGTTTGTCTTCGTTTTCATATCGACAATTTTAGCCTGCAAGCTTTTAACGTTTATCTGCATGAAGTGTGTGAGAAATGAAGATGATATTTCAAGTTCAATGTTTTATTAAAACACAAATATTATGATACTGAGAAAAAGGTTTCAATATAAAGGCAAATGATTTAAATTAGCAGTACCATCTTTACTGCTACAATTTGTTTGGACGATGTCGTATTTTTTATATTTTCAAAGCTATTTTGGAATAATTAATACTTCTGTTTAATCATCTAAGTAAGATTTGAATATAAATAGCCTATAGAGACAAGCTATATATAAACACTGAAATCACTCGACTAATGCTCATTCAACTTGATTTCAACTGTTTTGAATTATTCAATATATGTAATAATCTTTTATCGTAAGAGAGAGATAGTAGGCAGAACAATCTGGGATCTAGCATGTTTAGAATGAACGTTGTTTTTGATTTTCGATCAGAGAATCTAATTTGATTTACACTTTCATCAATAAATTCTTTATTTGAGATTCGCCTTTGGTGGTTGGTTTAGAATATATTGATTCTTTGTCCTTCAGACAAGGAGGATAACACCAAAAATAGTTGTTATGGGTATATCACTAAACTGTTTCTGATAGTGAGGCTCTAGTTCTGGAGATATGGGGATTGTGAGATCCCCTTCATTGCCATTACTCCCAGATATTCTCGGAGTAATATCATTCGGTTAGGTGCCATCTACGGGTAAAATAAATCTGTTTGCAAATCATTCATATTATATAGGGATACTTGACATCATATATCTATGTGAAAAAACAAATACATAAAAATATATATATAAATGTACAATATATGCAATTTCCTAATTCTAGACATGGAATAACCCCAGATGGTTTAGAACACCATTAAAACAACCGATCAATCGATTAAATATAATTCTGCAAACGAGTGAACATTTTCATATCAATAAAGCAGAGGTCAACGTATCTTCCTCAAGGTGTAACAAGATATGCTTGATTTATCATCCAGGTTTGAGGTCACCAGGTCTAGTAGATACAGTGGCTGGATGCTACCACTCGGGGCGGAAGTGTATATGGCGTGTTATGTAAACCCGGTATATATATATATATATATATATATATATATATATATATATATATATATTACGGTTTTCGTAGTTTGTTCACTTTCTCTTATTATGGCTGGGGTGTGAGGAAACAAATGGCTTGAGGGAAGAAGAAAAATACATTACAAGGAGAGAGGGTTTTTAAAAGAATGCATAAAAGTCAGCCAGCGCATGGTGACCGTTGTCCATTTCTTTCTGCTACCATTGCCTTCAGAGATTGAACAGAAGAGACTAAAACAACGACTGCCCGAATTGTTTTTTTGTTATTTTTTCTCTTTCCAGCCGAACAGTAGCCATCACAGCCATAACAATCGTCGTTAACAACGCTACAAAATAAATACTCACCAAAGATAATGTAGTCGATTATATGAACGTAAAATTCACAATTAGTAAGATTTAACAAGCTTCTTTATCCTAATTGGTATTATTTTGTTAGACTTACTGGAAAGACTGATCATAAACGTTCAGAAGAAATGGACTTCTTATTTCTTATTCTTTTATTTTTGTTCATTTTTATCAATTATGTTAGTTTTTCTGTGGTGAGTAAATTACAGACTGTGTGAAAGGTTTTTTGGTATTAGTAAGCAACCTCACCCCTCATACCCGACACACGCTGGGTGAGGTCGCTGCTCTTAATATAATTGAGTTGGCTTTTTGTACAAAGCGATGGTTTTAATTTTGTTATAACTTTCGTAAAACAGCCATTTTAATAGTCTACGTAATCTTGTAGACAGTTTTATTGAGTAAAGTTTGGTTTTATAAACGAAAGAAATGACACCATTTTAGATTCATGTGATTGCTTTTTCTTAGACACTAACACTTTCACGACGAATGCAACATCGAAATATATTTTATGGGGAATTTTTATTTAGATACACTATTAATCTTCAAAAATCATTCTTTTTTTAATTTTTAGCTCAGTTGGTAGAGAATCCGCCTCGGAACTACAAGGTTTCCTTGTTTGATATCGACTCTTGCTAACTTAGCCCATCAATAGGGCAGCTTGAATGCGTCCAGTAAAGTAAGGAGTTGTCGGTAGGTGTGTCGTTCAGATGCAAAAAACAATCTTTGTCTTGCGTTAGTGAAAAGTAGATAGACATTCTCGCTTTCTGCCAATACTTACCTTTTATTAATCTATAAAAATAATTTCAATTCAATTATTCATTTGCGTGCAAAAGCCTTTTTAACAAACAATGAAATAGTTTAATTAAAAATTAAATTATAATTCAGAAGATTCTGACTAAATATCAAGACAGATTTTTTTTAGAAATCGATTCACAACATCCCAGATTATGACCATTCATTGAATTGTCGAAAGAGTACGCTCAAAATAATCTGGAAGCAACACTTTTGTTTGTCGATTTCTCCAAGGCAATTGATCCGAGAAACCGAGGAAAAATTGAACAAATATTCTAAAATATGGTCGCCCCGAAGAAACTGAAACAACTATAATCACGCTCTACAAAAACACAAAAGCAATGGTTCCCTTACTCGATGGTCACATTGGTTTTGTTGGCATTGTCTCTTCGATTTTGCATGGAGATTAGCTTCATTTCAATTTAGCCTGCTTGTTTATGTACTACAAATATTAATATTTCTAATGAAATAAAATAGTTTCCCCACTAAAATAGGCAAGAAGTAGAAGATATCCTGCAGAAATTATTACGGATGCAGTTGATCTAGTGCTTCTCCCAAATATGCCTTCTCTAGCCGAATCTCTGCTGCATAGTCTGTAGTTCATTGCACCGTTGGCCTATCGATGGACTCAGTTAAAACAGAGTTCAAGTGTTTTAAAAAATAGAGTGCCATCTTCCTTTTAAATGTAAAGCCTCTGAAAGTTGAATACCGTTTCATTTACCTTGGTAATAATATCTCATCTAATGAAAGCGGGGTCTAAATTTGCATAGGAAAGGTATGTACTGCTATTGACAGTTTCTTGGCCATATTGAAATCCGGGCTATACGGTAGAATAAAATGAGGATTTTCCAAGCTGTAGCCGTGTCAGTATTATTGTATGACTTCACTACCTGCACTTTACCGAAGTGCTTTGATAAAAAGTCACAGATTTTGAGGGAAAAATGTAGAAAATGTCCTTTATCCTGGAAGATATTAAGAAGAAACGAATGTGTAACCTCGTGGACTTCACCGTTTCGACAGAGCACACATTTGAAATAAAGGAAAGCAAAAAAAAAAAAAAAAAAAATATCGTGAAATAAGTTGAGCTTGTCAGAGTTTTAGAATATGAAGATGACAGTAATGTCAATCATTATCATAGACGGAGCACTCGAAAAATCCTCAAGAATGCACTAAGTACAATGAGGTACCTAGGAATACAAGGATCATTTGATTTTATCCAGATCAAAGCCCTAATGAGATTGTTAAGAATAAATAGAAGAGTTCTGCTGACCTAATGATACGTTCTGTCACTCGGACTCTGATAACTACTGGTGTGAAAAACTCGCAAGGTGTAAATTAATAATAACGTTCGGGAACCGGTTGTACCATGGGATGATAATTTGACTATTACAACGTTTTATATGTTTACTTAAGAGCTACTGCATAATAGTGCAATATGTAAAAAGTACAATAATATGATTTAATTCTCTTTCTTCCCCGTTTTTCATCTTTTCATTTCATACCATTAAAACATTAGCGTAATCCCATCCGCGCTCTCTCTCTCTCTATCTATCTCCGACTCTCTTTTCTTTTTTTCTTTCAGGTCGGGTGCTGGTCGTGCTAAAGTGTGACAAACGGTAGGTAATATCGTATTAATGTATAGATAATAATAATAATAATAATAATAATAATAATAATAATAATCCTTGTAAAATAAGAAACTTTTTAATGTATGTATTTTCAGGACATGTCTAACTTAAAAACAAAATGTTTCACATACATTTCCAACTGCACCCAGTCAACACTCTCTTTTTTCACCTAGTCTCTTCCTATCTCCACTTTCACTATGCATTTCTCTACTTAATTCTTTTTCTATCATTATATGAGTTTTCTCTCTTTTTCAATGTCTTCATTTCTTTCCAATTTATTTGAGTAATTTCCCATGTTGACATAAAAAGGAAATTTCTCATTGCAGGTTTATCGATGAATGTACATTTGAATTCACATTGTATTTTATAGATAAGTAGATTATAAAAGTCTAAAGTAATTTATCTTTATAAGGTATGTGCAAAGGTTCTCAACTTAATTTTATTAAAACTTTCTTCTCTGTTGCTAATTCTGATATAGTTTACTCGACATAACTGCACAATTGGAAACGTGTTCTGGATATGACATGAAACTGTATCTGTTCCAGTTTTCAATCACTCAAGTACCCCTTCATTACCATTACTCATTGGTCCATTCTGATTTGAAGTGGGATTACCAATTAGGGAGCAATCTTTTATTGGTCAAATGTATATGTTTGAAAAATATTAGTTTTAGATAGGAATGCATCATAGCATATACGTATGTGTTGTGATGTTAGTTCAATAGTAAAAAAGAAGTCAAGTCGAGGTAGGGTAAAATCAGACAAGTGTATTTACAATAAGGTACAAGAACGGCTAGCTTGCCGCTAAACGGTAACAGTACAACCTTTTCACTCGGTGTCTCACTATTTATAGTGAGAACCGGTGTATATTCTCCACTGTAGGAACGGCCGGTACAACAGTATGTAAAGAAATGATTATTATTAAATAAGAACAGTTTTTGGAAACCAGTGAATTGTGCATACATAATCAGTATTAGATTGGAACACTTGAAACTATACTGTGTGTAATTTATTATATATAGAAATGCTTGATATCATAATACTGTGTACAATCAAGTGATAATAGGTTTTCTTGGTTTCTTTATCAACCTTAGTATGTTGATTCCAAAGTCATTCTTGGAGAAGGACAGTAGTGGTAATATTTAACCCAGTGATAGTGAATAGAGTGTTCACACCTTTTCGAATGGTATCAGTCCGAAAATGAATGTAATAGCGGAACTGAAGTGTGAACTCGTTTACTACAATGTCGCTGTCCAGTACGTCTTAAACCAAATAGTGATTATAGAAAATGATCAAATTTTAATTAAAAATTCAATGGAACGTGGGAAATAAGCATTTCTATATATATTGTATCATTAAAACATTTACAAATTAATTAAATTCCGGTAATAAAATAACCCACAAGGATTTGATGTCGTTAGATAAATGAACCAAACCGAATCAAACCAAAACAATTGAATCAAATTTCGGCATTAAGTAATCCATGCGTTGATATGCCGTTAAGGAACTGAACCAAACTAAAGAAACGAATACAATTCTTGCATAAGGAGTTGATATGCCGTTAAAAACAAAGCAAAGGAAACAATAGGCACCAAGGTACCATCCATTAATACGTATTTACTAATCTTAGCTTAGTTCCTGATGACATTTTCTCCAGGCAGTGTTTCTAAACGGTACTAAGCTTTGTATTATTTGTATTATTTGGACTATTGTCCTCATCTTTATTGTTATCTGTATAACGTTGTACAGAGTCTTGGTTAACGGAATGAGAACAGTATACCCACGTGGATTGAATAAAGGGTTGGGTTCAAAGTTCCGTGAAGGGTCCGTATTACGATTAAGATTCCTAAGTCTGATAATAAATACATGAATAAGGTCGGAGAGCACATCAGTCGAAACATATTACAGATGACATTACAGATAAGGACAATAGTCTAAATATTCGAAGTAATACAAATTATCAAGCCTCATCTTAAAAGTCAATTTAAGGAATCTTTTTCATTGAATATTCATATTTACATGTTATGTGCAATTGTTTTTAAAGAGATTCTTTTGCACACGGTCTCATCGAATAGGGATGACTTTTAGAAGTATCTATTTGAGATGGGATACTGACGTATTCTCACTCTGGGTCAGAGTGGACCTCGCAGTAATTGCAATGATATAGTACTCCATATTACCCAGATCTTCAGAACTGTAGCCTCACTATCCGATGCACTTTAGTGTCACCCTGATGACACTTTTTATTTATTTCAGAGATAATAAGTGTTCTAATGTCGTATTTCTGCTCAGTTTCTGCTTTATTATTACTTTTGCTATATCTTTATTATTTTCTAAGCATGAGTCTATATTGGGCGACATCCCTTATTTATGGAGACTATGAATTTAAAATTGATTATCACACAATAAGTTAAAAACATACTGAAAAAGAAGAAAATTAATGCATGATAAATCTCCCTAAATCCCCGCCTTAACTACAGGATGGAATCGAAATAAAATATTTTCTGCAAACACCGAAATGCACCGTTGTTAATACCCTGTTATTATTATAATTGAATTTGATTGGGGTCTTGCGTTGAGAAGATCAGAGAAAAAGCTTTTATACCGTCCACTTAGTTTTTATAAATCCATGGCTTGCAGGATATGTAAATCTTGAGTCCATTTTCTATGGTAATTTAAAATTACGTAAGTGTGATTTACAGGATTCTTGTTTTTAATTATATTTTCTGTTGGCTTCAACCAATAATTTGTGCTTCTATTTCATAATCTCTTTTCTCTTGTCTACTCTCTATTTTTAAGTTTTTCTTCTTCCTTTCTTTAATTTCTTTTCTTCTATTAATTGTTCTTTCTTTCAAACAATCAATATTTCTCCTTCTTGTTAACCCTAGTTTCCCACTTATATTTCTTTGATACTCTTTCTTTCTTTCTTTAGACAAACACTTGGATTTTGCCAGAGAGATGAGTTATATAATGAGGGATATAATGGCCAGGAAAATCAACTGGGATAGTTGTAGATCAGAGGAAGAATTGAGACTATCAAGATGACAGCACTGTTGAAATCGGCTTGAATAATTAGAAGCGTATTGTAGACGTGACGAAACTTGCTGAATCTCACAAATTCAGTTAGTGCTGGTGTGAAAAATCTCGCATAGATATTGGTTGGTTGAATTTTCCTGCATCTCAATCCTTGAGTTTATCCCGAAGATGTTTGCTTTTTAATAATTCTTTCTGGATATTCAAATTTCTTTTTACACTCATTATTTTTAAACACCTTTTACAACTCATTTCTCGATTTATTTTACACGTAGATGGGGACCTAACAGGTACATCCACTCTGGTTCCGAGTGGACCTGGACGTAATGGCATTGAAGTGGTACTCCACACTCCCCAGAGCTCGGAGATTGGAACCTCGCCACAACATGCAGTTTAACGTCTTATCTAGGACAGTACGACACTCAGCATCTGCATTCGAGCACATATATAATAAAAAGGGTTGGGCTTAGAAAGACTGGAAATACTAATTTTCTTCACTTTTACGTTTCTTACTTTTAAGTTTAACCTTTTGGATCTCCTTTTTTTCAATCACTGTTATATTTTTTCTGTGTTCATTTTCTACTTCATGAAATGCTTCTATCTTCTTTTTTAATCATCTCGATTTTTTCTTTTTTTTCTATACGCTGTTTGTGTCTGTGTATACGTGTGTGTATGTGTGTATGTATGAAGGTGACAATGATACCACTTATTATTTAAGCCTTTTGAATAGTCCTTAAAGGCACGGAAAATAGACTGAGGGAACTGGAGATCAGAGGAAGAATTGAGACTATCCAGACAATAGCAGTATTGGAATCGGCTAGAATACATAGAAGAATCCTGGAGACGTGAAGAAACTTACTGTGACTGATACTTCAGTTAGATTTGTGAAAAACTCGAATAGAATTGAAATACTAATTTCCTCCTAGTTTTGCGTTTCTTACTTTTAATTTTAACTTGTTCGGTCTAATTTTTACAATTAATGTTACATCTGTCCATTGACCCTGTCTTTTATTCCATTGCTCACTGTGAACTCCTTCAACTTCCATTATTTTAATCATTCATATATATT
This sequence comes from Doryteuthis pealeii, assembly GCA_023376005.1. NCBI lineage: Eukaryota > Metazoa > Mollusca > Cephalopoda > Myopsida > Loliginidae > Doryteuthis > Doryteuthis pealeii. Next base: position 66,390,409 of record CM042159.1, on the reverse strand, counting down.
GCATGATGCCCCTTATTTTCTTCAATTATTTCGATTTTCCTCTTTATTTTTTTACTACACGCCCTGTGTGTGTATATGTGTGTGTTTATTTCACTTGTTTATTTTTGTTCGTCCTCTACTTATTTTCCGCCACTTTTTCCCAACGGATAATTCACCTTTTTAATTCCTCTCCTTATGTCTATTCCTCTAGATTTCCTTGGCTATAATCCCATTAGATCTACTCTCAACCCGCTTTTTCAAACTCTACTCTATCACAGGCATCAAGCGATCATATTAGCAAGCTTTGTCCGTTCTAAAGAACTGAATAGGTGCGTACATTTTCAAACAAGCAGACAGAGAACGATTCTAGGAGGCATATATTCCCTGAACAGCTGCATATGTCATAATGTGTTACCCAAGAGCACCATTCTTTTGTCTAGAAGGGAGGCTGAGTTTTTGCTGAATTTCTTCAAGAATCAAGAAAGCGACTCTGCTAAGGGCAAAATAAAGTCTACGAACAAAATTATCACCAGATGTTAGTGCCAGTGTTTGAGACAATCTGATAAAACGAAATACGCCGTCCAACATTTCGAATTATATACCACCACTCAAGAAAGCTTGTCTTTTTCCCCCTGATGAATTTGGCACTTGTGAGATTAAAAGAAGAATGGTCAGTAAGGGGTGGGGTTGATGATCTGTCATACAAATCTGATGAATCAAAAACATGATCTGTTGCTAAACTTTTATAAGAAAATCAGTTGTGTTATTTGATGTTCCGAGGGGAAATAACTCTTATCGTTGTTGCTTCACAGATTATTTTCCATAATATGAACTCTCAGGCATTCCTAGAAAACATTTACATTGCTTTGTTTTATTCAAAGAGTTATATGGAGTAGGTTGAGTTTACATGTATTTTTAAAGTTGCTTGGTTAATTTTACGGCAGGTCAAAATTGGTTGGGTTATTTAATTCTAAAGTCAGTCTTTTCTTATTTGCAAGCAATTTTTATATTTTTAGCCACGTAGAAGATAAGATACAAGGTCAGATTTTTTTAATGGAGTACAGCTACTTTGAATTCAATTTTGTCATTGTCCTAGAGAGATTGCATAATCAAGGCTAAATAAGCAATTCTTTCCTATTATTTACCTATATCCGGTGGGGAAAAGACGGATTAATCCATTTCCCAAGAGTATTAGCGCGAAGGAAAACGAAAATGTCAAGTCCAAGATTTTGAACTCAGGTTACCGATTCCATTTCCCGCAAGAATAACAGTTATGTTAAGCATGACTCCTATTTAAGCTTAAAGTAATTATTATAATACAATAATTTGCACACAGTTATATGGTTTCAAGTATTCCTATCGAATACGAAATATTTGCAAGCAATTATATGCTTTATATTAATCAAGTACTTGATACATTGCAATAACAATATTTTAATGGCTATCATATTAATGTCGTTCAGATACACTCTGTTCTGGTCATGTGTTCCTGGCAAAAAGGCTACAAAATGATGACTCAACACTCCCTAGGGTTTTAGAACTGGAACCTACCTACCGGATACAGTTTAGTATCCAAGACATATTTTTTTAGATTAGGTGTCTCAAACACGCTGCTCGCAAAACGATTTTCTATCGTATATGACAAAACAATTTTAACGACTAACATTCCTCACACTTGGTAATTTGTCCCTCGTTCCTGATCAGATTTCTCCCTAGAAAAGAGTAAAATGTACTTTAATATTTAGGTCGCTTTTACTCCAAGATCAAACGATGAAAAGTAGAAATAATCCAATTCTATGTACATTTAAAAAATACGCTCTTAGTAAGAACGTTAGTGAAATCTTCACCAGCTTGTTGCACATACCTATTGTCATGCAGTGGTGACTGAGATTTTAGTAAATTAACTAACCTAACAGAACATGGGGAAATTATTTGTTTCATAACGTGAGAAGGGATAGATTTGACAAATTATATTGCCGTAGAGGATTTAGTTGAGATGATAGACAACTAGACACACACAACAGAACATGAGAAAATACGTTTAATTTCACAACATTAGAAATTTATTTATCGACTTATATTGGCATGGGGTAGGTGAAAAAAGTTTTAAAGCGGAACACATAAACAATAAACAAAATGAAATAAACCTGAATTCCCGAGTCCGACAAGAAATACCTGAAAAAGGCCGGGGTGCACATCGGCCGAAACGTTGTACAGATAAAAATGAAGATGAGGACAATAGTCCGAATAATCCAAATAAAACTACCTAAATTATATCTGTTATTTTTAAATGCGATAAACGTAATTTTGGCTTATATTTTTGTTTTAAAATATTTCCAATAGAATTTATTGCAATTTAGGCTTGAAATAAATAAAACGAAAAAAAAAAAGAAAGAAATTTATCAAAAGTAAAATGCAATAAAGGAAAATTTGCCCCTTACATTTTGTATCCCATTTACTATCATATGTGCTTTCATTTTGATGGAAAAAGAAGGGATTTGCATAACCCGTTCGCCACGAATAGGATGTGCCAAAAGATTGCAAGTATGGAGCATCTAGGTAGGATTGAACAGGCAAGTAATAATTGATCTGCGAGAGTAGCGTGTTAACTTTTACACTACTATGGAACATTCTTTGATGTAAAAATATCAGTATCAGTTGTATTGCAGATTAATAGATCACCTCTCCCTCCATCTCATTTTTGGTCGAATGTACCTCTTCCTTACGATTAATGGCTCCTTTGAGTCCTTGAATTAAAGACTCCTGATTTAGATCATGTTTTTTTGCATAGAAGAATCTATTATCATCTTAGTATTTCTCCAGAATATAGGTAGATTTTTGTATTTATTCGATGAATTATTCAGACAAGTGTCTTATCTTTTATAGTTTAGATCATTACTCTCGACTAGTGACCTCTTTCACTTCCGCATATTGTCTATCATGCATAAATTAAATGTTTTCATTATATGATGATTTTTATCGATGGACCAGTTTAACTTTATTTTTTCGATTTACCGCGTAGACTCCGAGGCCTTCCAATGGACCATTAGAATTTCATTATTCAATGAATTATTCAGACTGGTATCATCACTTTTATTGTTTTTATCAATCTGATTTTTATGAATCAATAGTCGACCAGATATTTATAACCAATCTGATCTTTTAAGAAAATAAAAAGGGAAAGGAGGAGAAAGTGGGACATAGTATTCAAAAAGTTGAAGAATGTATCAGCAAAAATGATTTAAGGAATGCAGAAAATTGTCAGGTTGGATTATTTAAAAAATGGGCATGCTTTTCAGAATTAAATCTATGTAGAAGAAACTAAAAGTCTTTTTATGCTTCTACTTACCGCATGTTCATTTTTTGTAAATATGAAGAATGAATGAATACATAAATTGTTGATTTTATGAAATGGATATTCGCACGACAGACAAGAAACGTGAAATAAGTGAATCTGAGAAGACGAGAAAGACAAACACATGTCGGTGAAAATAATCGAGTTAATATTTTCTAATTTTTCTAAATTTTCAAAAGTTTGAAATAAATCATTTCAGATAATGAATTTATTAGATTAATTCGCTCTTTGCGAAAGTAAAAAAAAAGAGAGGAAAAATCTCCAGAAGACGGACATGACGACTGGAAATATTAATCAGAATTGAAAGCGATTTGCCTTTCAAAAGATGATTATACATTAATTATAAGTTTTCTTAGGAAAGATAAATGAATGGAAATATATTTTTTAAAATAAAGTGCTGTAGATTTATTTAATAAATCAATAATTTTGTCGATTTTTTATTGGTTATTTCGTTATGTTTTTTCTGTGAATGATTTGCAGTTTATACTTAATGACAGTCGATCTAAAGGGATTAAATAGTATGAAATAGGTTAAGTAGTGAACGATGAGGAGAGGAGCAAAGAGGAGATAATTAATCCTAATGAAGTTAAAAACTGACACTTTTTAGAGAGGAATGAATAGGGGAATGTAAAACATAAGAAAAGAAGAAGATAATTGAAAGAAGAAAAAAGTATGTTACAAAGAGCACCAATTCTTTAAAGAATTAAATAAAAAGAATAATAGATAGAAGAAAATGAAAAAAAAAATGACAAAGGCAAGAAAAAATTAGTAAATCAATGACAGAAGTAAAACATAAACTGTACAATTTACAACAAAGAAAGGGGAAAAGGGAAAAAAAGAAAAGAAAGGGAGATTAGGCTTAGAGAAAGAAAGAAAAAGAACGAAAAATAAAGAAAAACCAAGATAAACAGAAAAGGGAAAAATAATGAAATAAAAATAAAATAAAAAAGAAATAAAGACGAAAGAACGATTAAAAAAAGGAAGGAAGAAAGAAAGAAGAAACGACCAACACAAAAAGAAAAAGGAGAAAAATGAAAGAAAAAAAAAGAAAGAAAGAGAGAATGAAACAGAAATACGAAATAACGAACAAATAAGAAAGAAAAAAGAAGGAAAGAAAGAAAGATCAACATGAACAGAAAAAGGAAAAATAATGAAAGAAAAAATAACATAAAAGAAAGACAGACGAAAGAGCAAACAATATAGAAAAAAAGAACGACTAACATGAATAGAAGGGGAGAGGATAATAAAAGAAAAATGAAAGAAAGCAAG
>CM042159.1:66380806-66383306 GCA_023376005.1 Doryteuthis pealeii | reverse complement strand
TTAAATTTCACAACCAGTAAACCATAGCTTAAATGAGGTCAAACATTTACTTTCTTAGAAAGGATATTGTTAATGATTTTAAGGTTTCGTCCGGCCGTATTCATTAAAAAAAATATTTGCTTTGCTAACTCCCTTTTCCCTAATCTCAATTATCTACCCAGAGCTGAATGGGTGACCCAAGGTTTTTTGTAATATATATATTTATGAATATATATATATATATATATATATATATATATATATATATATATATATATGTGTGTGTGTGTGTCTGTGTCTGTGTCTGTGTCTGTGTGTAAAGTGTAAGCGTCGACAAGAAAACATTTCCTAATGCAGTAATCTCTCATTCCTAACGTATAGTCGGCTTATATGGTAATTAATCTTCATGAAGTTTACAGTACACGAGCCTTTCTGTCGTGCCGAACGAAGTAAATACCTACATGCCTACGGAAATACTTATGTAATTATTTTCTTTTTAAAAAAATAATTTTCAGTAAATCCTTTCGCAGGATTAGGGTATTTATCTGCTTGCAATATACAATTGTTGGACTAAAGTTTAATTTCGGCTTCATTTGACCATATAACTTTATTCCAAGCAGAGTAACACCTCATACAATTGCAAATGATTGCAAAAGAAGCCAAGTAAAACCTTCGTTACAATATTCAATTGTAAAGCACCAAGACATGATGCCAGAATCAATATCCCCACCACAAGCGTTAAGTGCCCTTTAAACATTTAGGGTTAACAGCTGGTTAGGAATAAACTGGACTTGAGAACTAACCATTAATCGGATCCTATAAGAATCACCACACCAAACGGATAATGTTTGAGGATATGTTTATACCTGGTGAAACGAATATTAAACTTGGTGGCAAAATTTCATGTTTTGTTTTCACGTTCGTTTACAATTTTAGTAAAACATGTATATAAAAAAAAACTCCTACTTATCCATCTGTAAGACATGAAAATAGATCAATTGTGCTTTGGAATTGCATTGTAAGATTATCAAACTAAATACAAAAATAAATATTGAATAAAATTACGAGGTTTTAAAGGAAATCTAAAAACGTCTACAAGAAGTTGAGAATAGGCTGTAATTAGATATTTGGACACGAGCCCCCCCCCCAAAAAAAAAAAGATGGGTGTCCTGGATATGACTTTGAAATACATCTGATGGTGAGGCTCCAGTTTGGAAAATTTGGGAAATGTTGTGTACCCATGAATTGCTTTTACTCCAATGTACACTCAGAACCAAAATGTCTGTACCTGTTAGGGCTCCATCTATGTTTCATCTGTCTAAAGATCATTCGTATTACATAGGGCCGTGACCTAAGAAATCTCTGGGGAAAAAACTACACAAGAGATGTAAAGGTGAACGTACAATAGATGCCATTCCATAAACCCAATGCATAAAATAACCCTAGACGGGTTGAAAGGCCGTTAAAATCAAACAGTCAATCACCTAAATATATGTAAATCCTAAACCATAAATAGATAAAGAAAAGTTCAATCAGTCTCTAGATCTCATCATTATCGAATATCTGGGGTAACAATTAAAGGGAATTCTAAATGAGATAGAACCTCAAGAACTGGGACAATTTAGCTATAATTCATGGCTTAAATGGATCTAAACATAATATCTGACTGCATCCCATCTTAAAAGACTTAAATCTGAAATACTTGCAAGAGGTGAGAATTCAATGTATTAATTACCGATAGGCTTTTGCTTTCGATAGATTTCTTTACATATATTTTACAGATTATTTTGTTACATATTACACGGCAAATGTTTAATATGGTGCAATGATGAATAAAATTGATTTTCTGTTGAAATTGTCTACCGAATTCCTCAAAAGTATATAAATGGAGTAGTAGCGTATATGTGTATGCTTTTCTAGGTTTGTTCATATCTGTATTATTTTGTAACTTCTTTTCTTACCTATTGAAACTCTTTCTTTATTTATCGAAGGTGTATTAAAGAAACATTTAGACTGAAGCTTTATTAATCAAGACCGAAATTTACAATGAATAAAACATTTATTTTCTTCAGAGTAGTCCTCTTGGCATTCAAAACACATATTCCAGTGATCTTTTCATTCATAACACTTCTGCTTTTTTTTCTTTTGATATAGAATCTTAAATTGTGGCGTCGTATCCCTTTTGATGTTTTTCACGTCTTTAATTCTTTCACTTGCGATGAATGAAAATGTCGCAATGAGGTAGGTCAATTGAGTATAGAGGTTTCTGTACTTGATAAATCTGTTGGTCACCGAAACTGCTGTTCAAAAACAATTGAGAATGACTTCAAACCTTTAAAAAAATATTAGACTCTTCGACAAAAAAGTGTCCCATCCTGATATAATGTTTAGCAAGTTAGTTTCACAAATTCCTAAATAGCAATTTCTAATCTCACTGGATGTCCCAACATATGCGATCTTGTGTCATAATCCTACATGTGGCGAACGGGTTTGGGTAAATACTTACAGACTCATTGTGGCC
>CM042159.1:66315806-66375806 GCA_023376005.1 Doryteuthis pealeii | reverse complement strand
GCTGTCGGCAAATGTGTGGTATCAGTGTGTCGTCAGATACCAATCAGCAACATATACCTCCTCAATATGTCTTTCAAAAGATATGACAATGTTTTTGCGATTTGTGGTGGTAGAGATGATAGTGGTTAAGTTCGTGATTAAGTATATATATATTTTTAATTGTTTGTATTTTGATATTTCAATTTTCTTACTTTCAGATTTTTTAAAAATAGCCTTTATCTAAAGACGTATTTTTAGCATCCATTATTCATTTGCGTTGTCCAAGGTGATTGAAATATACGTTTTTCAATTATTACTTTTTCTCTTTCTTTCTTTTTCTTTCATTCATTCTTTCTTTCTTTTTTTTTCTTTCTTTCTCCGGATTTTTTAATCTCTTATAAAGTTTTCGCTATATCACGCAAAGCCCTGAAAACACGTAGGAACCCCTACAACAAAATCGTCTCAAATGACAGCTTCCTTTAATCTCTCAGAAACGCAATTTTCTTTAGGATTTCTTAAAAAGAAAATAATCATATAAAATTGACAATTAATCACACAAACACATCATTTTCTCGAAATGAATAAACCCATTCAATATTTCCTTTGTCCTGTCAACACGGCTTAGAATACGCCGAATACATCCTCTGTGAAAAAGGGTAAGACCCCCACCACAAAACAGGTGTCAGAGGTATGACTAACCTTTGTCCGATGGTGAGGCTCCTGTTCCGTTCTTTTTTATATACTCATTCTAACGTTTTCGAATGTCTTCTAAATTCGGATGACTGTTTCTCTTTGGTAGGGTGGCCGTGTTCTTCATATCGACCGAGTATTTTCTTAGCTTCTTCATCTGAGGTTATCTGTTTCTCTGGTTTACCTATCTCTTGTGCTTCTTCGTTTCTCTGGTTGCCCTGTCTCTGGTCCTTCTTCGTTGATTTCTTTTTTGAGGCATTTTTTCTATTTTATTATTTTCGATACAATTTAAATTACGTACATGGAAGAAAAGCTGCAGCGACCAAATATACGCCTACGCGAAAGGGCCGCCTGGACTCAACTCTACTGAAAAAATTGTATTTTCTCCAAGAGACACCTTGTCACGTGACTATGTCAATGAGTGTTACCGTTTAGTTTAAAATAGCAATCCATTGTGTAACATTCACTTCCATTACTTCCAGATTCTCTTTGATCCAGAGGGGTAGTACCTATTTGAGTCAAATAAATCTGCTTGAAAATTATTCGTATTGGATAGGTACACTTGATAACTATGTGCAAATTATTTGTATTGAGAATAGTTACTTGAAGCAATAATTTCCTTACTAAGTATTATCAATATTATTATTTAATTAAAGCTATGCTAATAATTGGTGTAAGATAGGAATACTTAAAACAATATAACTGTTCACATATTATCTGTATTTGATTGGAAGACTTGATACAATATACGTCTGAGTAAAGAACCGTTTAGAAAAAAAGATTGAAAGATAAATGCAATGGAATATTGAAAATACAGTTATAATTACAATGAAACATTTACAAAAAATCAAATTTCCGCATTGAGCGCCACATAATGTGTTGATATGCTATTAAACAAATAAATAATACTAATATATATTTACTACATACCTTTTCAAAAAACTTTATCTCTAATGAAAGATTTAAGTGGTTATGACCAGAGCTCACACATGGATAAAAAAATATTATAGACTCTCGTTACAATTAAATGCAGATAATGATAACTTAATAATTAATTTATTGATCAGTTAATTTTAATGCCTTGACAACCGGTCGAGAAGGATTGTATACCTTGAAAGCAGCGATTACAGTTATATTTAAAACTCTTAAGAAACAACTAGATAGCTGTTTTTTACGAACTTTTTTCACAAAGTTCTATTTTTAAGCAGCTCTATTTTATAGGTATTACAACAGTGTACTTAAGAGTAATGGCAATGAAGGATTACTGTACACAACATAGTTTTTCAGAACTGGAGTCTCACCCTCAGATGCAGTTTGGGTCAGGAAACCCCCTTCTTAAGAATTTTTTTTTACACAAAGTTCTTCGAATATGAATAATCTTTACAGCACCATTTGACCCATTGATGGGACCCTGACAGTCCCTAGTTCTCCAGAACTGAAGTCTCACCAATCATATGCAGTTTAATGTTATACACAAGGTGCCCACTTTTTAGATACAGTAGAGGATACAGTCAATGTTATTCTAAGGTCCACCGACAGGGTAAAATAATAACGGAATTTTTAAACCCGAAAAATGTTGTAGGTGTTGATCAAGTGACAAGTCTTCTAAGATAATTATTGCTATCCTCAGCTTTTTAGTTCAAACTTCTCTGCTCTTTATATTTGTAGCTCTTTTCCGAATCTTCATCTTTTTTTTTCCTTGGGCTCTTTGGGAAAATTCCCGATGCACCAATTAGTATGTGTACAAACATGTCCCGGATGTTTCTTTAGTTTTTATTGGCCTTGGCATTTTTCCACTTTTTTCAATTGTTTCTTTTTGTATTATTTTCAAGCAATGGTAAAGTCTGAAAAAATCAATCTCACTATCTTTTTAGGAAGTCAAATTGAATGGTTTGTTTGAATCTCAAAATTCTAAAGCAGTGTTTTTTTATCTTCTTTTTCTTTTAAAGAAGAGTCCCTTCGTTTCTGTTCGAGAAAATTTTCCATCGTCGAATTCAAGTCGTTTGCACAATTCTCAGTTGGTGTTTAAACAAGAGAATTCCCGTTCTTTTTGTTCAAACTTTATTGATTTTCATTTAATATTTTTTGGGGGCGAAGGGTTAAAGCAACTCAAGAAACAGTGTTCTAAGAATATTGAAATTAGTCAGAAATATGTGAAACAGGATATACATTTCATTTACATTTCTAGGTTATTCCCTTCTTGGTTGGTTTGAGAACTTTTAAGGCTTCGTTTTACGATCTGATTTACATATTCGTGTGGGTTTTTTTTCACGAATAACACCGTTATTATTTTTGTGTTTTTAATGTATTCATGCAATTTTTACACATCAATTATAATAAGCTCACTATCGACTGCACCTCTAAATGGGACTACCCGTTGGCCGTAGGTACCGATCCAAAATGCTTAAGTACGGAATCATGATGGCAGAGCAGTCCATAGCCCACAAAACATTTTGGCCCTTACTTAAGCTAAATTGGCTAGTCACATCAAGCCATAGCACCTATATGATTGTCATGACCTTTTTTCTCTTATGACATACTCCTAATCCTTTTTATAATACGTGTTACAAGGAGGTTGATGAGGGTCTTAGTTTTATGAGCATGACATTAAACTTCCTCTACTGATGAGGTTCCAATTCTGGAGCTATGTGAAGCGTGGAGTAACCCTTCATTGCTATTACCCAGACTAGAAACACCTGTCATGAGTCTTATCTATGGGTTAAATAGATAAAATTGATTTTGATAATGTGTTTAAGAAAGAGTTTACAAAAAATTGAATATTAAAAAAAATGAATAAAATAACACGGGGGTTTGTTGTATTCTCTTTTGAAACGACTCCTTGCAGCTCTTTTCAGAGCGAGTCTATCCCTTTATCGCTAGTGCTATACCAGAGGAATTATTTTTAGCGGAGTTGGAGCGCCACACGTGACGTATGCTTTTACCCCACAGATCAGATTCCCAAGCTCTGCTACCCATGTGCTGAGTTGGCGAGGACCGGCATCGAATCAGGAAGCTTGGCGATTCCTAGGTAAACGCTCCAATGGCGACATAAGGAGACTTGATGTCCTTCAGCCTCCAAGGAAAAACCACCAGCTAAGGCGTGTGCGAAAAATACTCAAGGAGGGAAATAATAATAATAATAATAATAATAATAATAATAATAATACCTGGCCTGGGATTCGAAAAAACTATAGGACATGAGGGTTGGTGCACTTGTAACGGTCACCAAAAGTTTAGAAACGGGACCGGAGAAATTAGAAAATAGATAAGAATCGAACCCCTGTCGACACAGCATTGTTGAAATTGGCTAGAATTCTTAGAAATTTCCTGGAGACTTGCTGTCACTCAATCTCCAGTGAGTGACCACTAGCTATTGCTGGTTTGAAAATCTCACAAAGAGTGATGGAATGATAATGATGATAGTAATATTAGTGATGGGACCCTAACATTCAGCACATAGGTGGGGCCCTAATCCTGCCGGTCAGTTGACTTAGGAGTAATAGTGATGATTAGGTACTCAAAAATTCCCAGCGGTTTAGTACTGGAGCCTCACCACTGGATGCAGATTAGTGATATACCTAGGGCACCCCTTTCTATTGGTAGGGGGCTCTTACTTTGCAGAGGATACAGTACGAGTCATTTAACCCCACTGCCAGGGCTATTCACGTCAGTGTTTGAAGATCTGATTCCCATGATTATTTTATAGCCAATATTAGCGTCCACACGTGGCAGATGTTCAAACTGAGGCTGTATTATTTCAGGGCTGAGTGCTCTGCACGCACACCAAATCAGAGAGGTTGCTTGTTCTTGTGTTGATTTAGATATGCATTAAATGCCAAAATCGTACAGTCAGCCACGATCTGTCTGTCAACGACTGGCAGATATCTGGCTCACACTGCGAATGTTATAAACCTCCTGCTGAAAACATGTTTTTGATTTACCCAAGTATTGTGGGACTTTATTTATTTTTGAGTCGCGCTTAAGGCATTTGTTTCTGATAGATCATCAAAACTAAGCAGCGATGAGCCTGTTTAGAACTTAGATGGGTGACCAGAAAGTGGTTGCCTGATGATTGAATTTAGCAAAATTTAAAGAAGGCATTGAGAAAAATCTGCATATTTTATTTCTTCTTTCAAAGTCACTCTTTGAAATCTACTACATAAATGGCAATTTCTGCCTGTGTATAACCTGCTGGCGCCTATACCAGTGATCCAATCATGATTAAAATTTACACACACGTTAAACAAATATTCAGAAACAGGTCTTGCTTATTGTATTTTGATAAAAATTAATAATGGGACGTCTGTGGAACATCTTTAAAAGGAAAAGGAAAAGAAAGTCGTTTCAGTCAGAGATAGAAGTAGTAACTCCTCTTTCACTTCTCTCTCTATTTAACATAATTCTTGAATGTTTCATTTACAACACTACTACTACTTCTACTACTTATGTTGTTGCTGCTGCTGCTGTTGCTGCGTAATCTGATTGTTGTTTTTTTAATACTCTTGCGTTATAATTTCAAAAAAATCTAAATAATACAACTTATCAAGCCTCATCTAAAAAATTCTGACAACATGATATGTTGTTGTTTACTTGATGTTAATCTCTATATAAATACTCGTGTTCCTTAATTTTACGACTTTCATCACCTTAAAACACCTGCTGGTTAAAAATGAGACCGTCCAAATCGTCCAAGATGAAATACAAAAATGTAATTCTTGTAATTATCTTGTGTTTATCCACCGAATTCTCATTTCTTATGAGTGTCGTGACCTCAGTAAAATAATAGACTATTTCGTTTTTATTATAAAGAAAGAAAGGAAGACAAAGGACATTCTATACAGAAAAATATAATAAGAAAGAAAGAGAGTAGTCAAAGATAGAGAGATATGGGGTGAGCACGCGGAAGCGATAACGCTAATCTGTTTTAATTGAACTTTATGAAAAGATGAAAATAAGAAAAGAAAGAAATAATAGTGTGAGAGAGAGAGAGAGAGAGAGAGAGAGAGAGAGAGAGAGAGAGAGAGTTAGCTAAAGATTATTATACGTTTTACATGTTACTATTTAGCAATAACTCTTAAGTAAACATATCAAACGTTGTAATAATTACATTATACTGTAAGATATCCGCAGGTCCTGCTAGTTGGGTAATATCTAAATCCTACCTTTCCCGGTATTACCGGGTATTGCTGCCTGCATAAAATACTTATTGTTCAGTATAGAATAATTGAATAACTTGAAATATTAATGTACAAGCTTTGCATGTCATTTTCTTATTGATCTAGCTTCCTTTATTTCATTAAGTTGTTGTAGAGATTTTTTTCTTTGTCGTTAGCAGTTTTATTTATTCATTGTATTCAGATGCATTTCTTTCTATTCCAAATTTTCCTTCCCATGATCAAGAAATATTGTTATAATGCTGCCTTGGCTTATCACTATACATTCGCTGACTTAAGCTACGATGGCCTTTAAAAGAAATTTAAATCCGAATTCAATAAATTCCCGATAACCATAGAGCAGAAGCTGAAGATATCGGTTCGACCAAGAATGGAATGACATAGAACCATAAAACGTATATGATTATTCCCGCTGGTGAAAATACTTGGCAGATCTATCTGACAATCTATCCCCTTATTTATGAATTTATCTTTCACAGTCTATTTATATCCATTAATCTATCTCGCTCTGTTAATATCAATCTATCGACCCATGTCGATTTATTTCTGTCTAATTATCTATCTATTCGCCCCATTTTATCCCTTTTTTTAATTAAATGTATTTTACCATAAATCCTATTACATCTACAAATCTTAGGACATTATATGACTCTACAATATATACATATATTGATATAGTCATTTATTTCTTGTTAATTAACGCTAGCTCTTGGACTTCTAGATAGAATTGTGTCATCTGTGTGTATTTCAAAATCCCAGAGAATTCTATTGGGTAGATTTTGATTTTTTTTGTTTGTTTTGTTTTAATGGCATATCAACCTCGGTGGGTCATTTAATGCCGATAAAGATTTGAAATAAATCAATTCTTAATGGATAATACATTTTTTTTATAAATACATTTTTCTATTTAACCCATAGATGGGACCCTAACAGGTACTACCACTCCGGGTGCTCCACATTCCCCAAACCTCCAAAACTGGAACCTCACCATCAGAGAGTTTAACGTCATTCCCAGGACATGTAGACCCGCAGCCACGCCTTCTAGCACCCATATGATAAAAAGGGGTTGGGGCTTGCCATACGGGCAATAGGGTTGGGAAAATCATATAGGTGCTAGGGCTTGACGTGACCAGCCGATTGATCGGAGGGGGCCTCTCCGACCGCCCGTTAGCCCAAGATAGGGCCAAAGTGGAGTATTGCATGTCATGAACTGCTCATCCACCTGGGCTCTATCCTTAAGCATCACGGGTCACCATCCACGGCCAACAGGTGGCCCATTGGGGAAGTCTCGACCCTCTGCAGAGTTTCAGTCGGTGCATTCTAACGCCCCATCCGACAGGGCAGGGTTCTGATTTTAGCATATATATATATTTACCAACCCCTCCGTACGAGCAGGATGTGACACAAGGTCAATTTCTTAGGCGGAGTTTAACAGGTTTGAATTCAAAGTTTTTCTTCTCCTAGACTGGTTACCTAGCCACGGTTAAAGAGCCCAGTCTGCCCTGCTATTTACCCATACCTGGAGGGAGAATTGGATTCATACCTTTCCCAAAGTTATTAGCGCTATGGGAAATTCAAACAGCTTCGTCCTGGAATTGAACTCGGGTCGACGATTCCATTTCCTATGACTCTAATCATTAGACCACACGCCTCCAAATTTTAGCAAATACGATTTGATAGTATTAAACTTGAGTTCTTCCCAGCTGTTGTCGTGTCAATACTACTGTTTAGCTACACCACTTTAATGAAACGCTTTGAAAAACATCTAGATGGACCTTAGCAAGGATGTTGCGTGACGTCTTGAAAGAATCTTGGAAGCAATAATTCTACATAAAAACAGTTGTACGAACACTAACCGCCTATTACACCATCCAAGTAAGACAAACGAGACATGCTAGACACTGCTGAAGAAGCAAGAAGGAACTCATAAGTAAGATTTTCCCGTGTACACCTACCCATGGACACAAGTGTAGGCCGACCAAATCAGATAGTTTGCTTGTTCTCGTGTTAATTTAGATATGTATTATATGCCAAAATCGTACAATCAGCGACGATCTGACTGTCAACGACTGGCAGAAATCTGGCTCACGCTGCAATTGTTATAAACGTTTTGCTAAAAGATGTTTTTATTTACCAAAGTATTGTTGGACTTTACGTTTAATCAATCAACTTTGTTTGCATTCTGGATACCGTGCAGAAGACCTGTCAAGGACGATGACTTATAAGAGAGACAGAGAGAGAGAGAGAGAGAGAGAGAGAGAGAGAGAGAGAGAGAGAAAGAGAGACAGAGAGACAGAGAGACAGAGACAGAGACAGAGAGTTAAGGATCCGTGTTTTCAGCGCTACCTGATGATTATTATATCTGCTTCGTGTAGAATTTATCTCAAGTAATAATTATGTTGTTCATAAATCGACATTAAGTCAATGAATTTAGACAAGAAATATTAATCTGAATATATTATACATCCAATGACCACTGGATTTGGGAGCGTTCCAATGTCATATGGAATGCCTAGTTGTCTTAGGAACATCTCTGACTACCCAGTACACCAATAATTTGAGGAATAAGCATGATAATAAAGCCCCACTTTCGTGATAATTCAAAATTGTAGTTAAAATATTCTTGGTTAAAATATACTCCAATGCCATTCAACAATCCTCTATGAGAGTAGCATCAATATTGAAACGCTCGTGTACCCTCAGAAGGGATTACATGAGGTGGGTGATGAGGATAAAATGGTCAGCCTATTCTGTGAATCCCACAAGATATTCATATCGTCATTCTCCAACACTGCTTTCGGTTCGTGCCGGTAACACTTGTCTTTCTCAGAGAGAGCCTATGCTTTCTACAGGTTCTAGCAGGAATTTGGGACACGCCTTGCCATGGCGGCGTTTCTATTCATTTTGCCAAAAGAATTTCACACGTATTGACAATGTGTGCAACGCTCTCCATTTCCAAGCTAAATAGGCGGCATCTGTCAGTTCCCATAATCGGATAAATAGATTTCATTCACGGAGGGAAATCAACCATTTCAACCAAAACCCTTGGCTGTCTTCAGATCCAGGTGATTTCCATTTATACAAACCATCAATTCTAGCTTAAACAACTTCTTCTACCTTAATATCGAGTCACATTCTATTTATAGAATGATTATCATTATTAAATACAATTAAAATATATACACACACACCCACACATACACACACTCATTATATTATATATATTTACATAGTGGATTATTATAGCCACTATATATATATATATATATATATATATATATATATATATATATATATATATATATACCAAGCGTGTTGGTAAATCCTCGCGGTGAGAAAAAAAAACAGCAAATAGTTTTATTGTAAAAATATACTACCAAACATCAACCGGGGAGAAAAAAATTTGTGAAAAAAAGAAAAGACCAAGATAGTCGTACCAACAAGAAATAATCTATTGGTACAGTATTTGGCCAAAAAAAACAAACAATTTATATGTATATATATGTATATAAGATATATATATTCATATAACCGCTAGGAGAATAAGCTAATAAGTAAAAAGTGCTCAATACCTAAGTAGAGCAAATAATAAAGATAAATCTAATGAGTCAGACGAACCTACTATTAGCTTCGCTTAATGCTCTTCAGGGCTAAGATCTGACTCTTATATATATATATATATATATATATATATATATATATGTTGGCTGTCAACTCGTGTTCGAGTAAGACCATTACCTGTTTCTTTGTTTTGTTTTTGAGATTTTTCAACTGGTAGGTTTTGAAGTTCCGGGGGATCATAGGGGGAATATAAAGGAAAATGAAAAGATAGAAAAATACCTTGACCTTTCCTGAGAATTGAAAAAGCTGTAGGATATAAATGTGATAGTGATACCAATTGTAGTTGATGCACTAGCAACGGCCCAAAAAAGCTTGCATAAAAGACTGGTGGAACTGGAAATCAGACGAAGAATTGAGATCATCCAGACAACAGCATTGCTATTGTCTTGATAGAATACTCAGGAATAGTCCTGGAGACCGGTTTACACTCAGACCCTATTGAAAGACCATCAGCTAACGCTGGTGTGAAGAACACAATATAAGAACTGAATGCACCAAACTAACACACAGAGAATATAAGAACAAGCACAACTGAGTGAAGTAGGTGATCCCTTGAGTTTTATGTAAGAAAATGGAATTCCTTTAAACTAATAAATGTTATGTGCACAAATCATAATTTGCCCTTGAAAATGTTGCGTGTAAAATTATCTCGGATTTTCAAATCGAAACAGATCACCTAATCTCGGTCAGAAAGCCAGACCTATTGATAATTAACAAGAGTAGAGAACTCGTTAGCTGGTTGATTTTACTGTGCCTTGTACATCCTCATATTATGATTATAATCATTATTCATAATATATTAAATGGAATGCAAATTGTAATAATAATATTAAACCGTTGGTGAGCGACAACCACGTATTGATTAGAAATTAAAATTTTAACACGCTAATCCTAAATCTAGTTGCACGCCCCTGAGTAGCAATTTGATAAACGTGAATTTTCATTAAGGTGAAAACGATGAGAAATTAATTAAAAGGCGAAAACGACAGATTTTATGGTGGGAAAGTAACAAAAAATAATAATCAACATATGCGTTTAAAAATCTCGTAAACGCTTTATTGTTTCATGAAAAATAAAGCCCCCCCCTTCCAGAAATGATGTGGATATTGCTTTTCTCATATAAATATATTATATCCGACAAATAAAGATTTGATTAGAATGCTTGAAATACTCGAGGTTGATGTTTAATCTTAACGGCATGTCAACCTATCTAGGGTTACTTTATACCTCGTGACAAGGTAATCATGTTCATTTTACGTTTATATTTACATTTTTTGTGTTGTTACTTCAGATTTTTTTACTCATGGTTTCACCGAATAAGAATGATTTTTTAAAAGATCTATTTGACGCAGATGTGATGCTACTTTTCCGGGTCAGTGTGTATCTGGTAGTAATGCTAGTGAAGGAGTATTTTTCCATTCCCAAGATCTTCAGAAATGAAGTCCTCCCATCGAATTCAGGGGTTATACTGCATTCTAAGACCCACCGAAAGGGCGGTCCTCTAGAATAAAGTCCAGATAATGGACAGAGTTTGTTAGAATTTAAGGAACTTACAGCAGGTAGCATGTATGTATCCCCCCCCACCACACACGAGCATAATAATACATTCATCCTCTTCACAAGGGTATTAGCGATATGTGAAATGCAAAAAGCCTAGTTTAATATTTGAACTCGGTTCGCCGTGCCCCTTTTCTTCGGCGATAACCATACACAAGAAATGCCTCAATATATCAGCTTGTCAACCATGTCGTATACTTTGCTGAAAAAGAGATCTGCAAATACTTTGACCTACCAAGCTGGAGTCACTTTTGGTTAGGGATATTATTGTTTGAAATGGACTCAGTAACCCCAGTTCAAATTTTGGAGGAGATAGCTTGCATTTTACATAGCCCTAATACTCTTGGGTAAGGTTTGCATTCAATTAGTCTCCCTTTACCTATAAGTAAATAGGGAAGACTCGGTTCTTTAACATTGTTTTTTTTTTTGTTTGTTTATTGATTTTAACGGCATATCAACCCATCTGGGGTTATGTCGTGCCTAACGCTTAGGAAGTTATACATATCTTGTATTTATATTTTAAAAATGTGTTAGCATTATTGGGGATTATGTTGTGTGGTATTGATTTGTTTCATGTCTATATTCTATGGTATAATTTTATTTCCCTCAAAAAAGAGAGAATGTCCTCCGAGTTGACATTTTCAAACAAATCTTTCATATTGTTTGCTTTAAAATAACGGTTTCTGATGTGAGCAAGAAACCTGTATTCCATGAATAAGTGTTAAACTGTCAAAGGTGTTTGACATGTTCCACATTGTGGTTGTTGTTCTCGTTTGAGTATATTGGAGTGCGTTAGTCTTGTATGACCAATGCGTATTCGGGATACAATAACTTGTTCCTTTCTAGACTTCCTTAAAGTTGGTCTCCAGCCTCCCAACGTGGGTTTGATTAGGAAGAGTTTATTGTGGATGTTGTTATTCCAGTGTTGTTGCCATTTTGTATGAAGGAATCTATTAATTTTAGGTTTCAAATCAGTATATGGTATCTTGAAATTGTCGGGGATCAAATCTAGAGCTGATTTAGCTGCGGAGTCTGCTCTTTCATTCCCCCTCACTCCTATATGATTTGGGATCCAGCCTATCATAATCTCCTTAGAGTTAGACATCAAGTCTATGGTAACCGGTCTAGAAGAAGCAGGACTCTGAATTCAAATGTTAGACTCTGCTTTGACCTTGTGTGGAACGGTTGGTAAATATATTCAAGTTTGTAATAAACTACAAGAATGACAGAAAATATTGAACAACTGATATGCTGAGTATTGCTGCTTAGATTATCAAAATATTTTCTGTGCAATACTGAATTTTCTTTCATTTCAGGGGATACAGTCTGCTTATTCTAAGCCCCACCGACAGGTTTAAAATGTTTCAATCTCTAATCTATTCACAATCATTTATTGTTTAGAACATGTCTATATTTTCCATTTTCAATTTCTCTTCTTTAAAACACAATTTTCAAAACGTATATCGCATTTCGGACATACATTCTTTTATATATGTTTTTATATTTATATTTTTCGCGCCATTTTATGTGAATCTGATGAATAAGATATTGTACAAATCTTCAGTATTCGGCCTGAATATTCTAAATCAAATTGTAATTGTATCTTCAGTAATTTGTAAGCAGTGAAATCAACATAATGTAATTTTTGTGTCGCAGAATTCTTCG
Source organism: Doryteuthis pealeii (assembly GCA_023376005.1). Taxonomy (NCBI): domain Eukaryota; kingdom Metazoa; phylum Mollusca; class Cephalopoda; order Myopsida; family Loliginidae; genus Doryteuthis; species Doryteuthis pealeii. The sequence continues at coordinate 66,363,120 of CM042159.1, read as the reverse complement.
ATTCTGTGACACGTCGCAAAGAAACTGAATAATGGACGACTTTTCAAATTGTCTGAAGATTTTATCTTAGACTTCTGTGATCATCAAAGAATAAGTAACAGCTTCAAGAGAAAAAGGAACATCGAGCAGCCATTTTCGAGAGAAGTGACAAATAACGAACAAAAAACAATTTGAACTATTTATTGATTCTAGTATTGGTTGAATTGAAGAAGTAGATCACAGAAACTTCAACACAATTCGTAAAGTCAGTGTCATTACTAAAACAGGAGAATTTGTGATAATCTCAGAGAAAATAACAATTACATAATACGTTTCTAGATGAAGACATATGTGTTAATGTATGAGTAGTAGCTTACAGGTGGGTATGAGTACGATCGTTGGAAGCGCTCAGTATCCAGGGGTTAAGACTGAGAAAAAACAAATGCACAGTGCTCAATACAATGTAGAGCAAAACTCTATATATACAATGGATAGGAGTAACCTACTCAAGTTTCATCGATTGATTCTTCAGGGTTACATCCGTTGAATTAATCGAGATTAATTCAACGGATGTAAACCTGAAGAATCAATCGATGAAACACCAGTAGGTTACTCCTATCCACTGTATAATATATATATATATATATATATATATATATATATATATATATATATATATATCAATTTCTTAAACGGTGTTTAACATGTTTGAATTCAGTGTTTTCCCTCTTCTAGACTTGTTGCCTAACCAATGTTAAATAACATCTTCTGTCCAACAATTTTCCATACTTCGGGGGGGGGGGAGAATAATTGGATGCAAAAAATTCCCATGGGTATATGTAAAACAAAAAACAACGTCATCCAAGATTTCAACTCGAGTCGACGATTACATTTAAAAGCAATGATATATAATAAAGCTGTAGATTGAAAATGGAATTTGGCGCATAGGAAAGAAATACAAAAGTGAAAACAAGTATTTTAATTGGGAATTCATGTCCGAAAAGAAAGCCAGAGATAAACTGAGTTTTGTTGAGCTAGTTGCATTGGGATTCATTACCAATAACAAACAGATAGAAATCGTTATCACAAAATAGACATGTTCTTATCAAGTGTTCTTTGTTAGTTATACGATTATTAGTGAGAATATCGGACTCATCCATTGAATGTTTTTCTGATGAATTCCTTTTTTTACATGGGTTACCTTCAGTAACCAAAACATAAAGATTACAAGCTAAAAATGCACAGCGGTAGAGCATTCGGCTAGAAACCACAAGGTTCCTAGCCTCGCCAACTCTGCGTATGAGTAGCACAGGGATCAGTGCGGTAAAGTAAGGAGCTGATGTTAGGTGAGACGCTCTACCTCAGACGCAAAAACAATCTCCTTGGTCTAGCGCTAATGAAAACGGGATAGACTCCCCCGCTGATTGGCTGATACCAAGATTAGGCCAGCACAACTTACTATATATATATATATATATATATATATATATATATATATATATATAGAGAGAGAGAGAGAGAGAGAGAGAGAGCGAGAGAGAGAGAGAGACTTCTCGATTGATATTGATTTAGTAAGGGATAGAATGAAACATTTAATGAGGTTCAAATAAAGGTCACTAACAATAGTCTACGGGATATATATATATATATATATATATATATATATATATATATATATATATATTAATAACATGGTATATATATATATATATATATAATTCGTAATCACCCGCAAAATCTCTCCCTCTCTCTCTCCTTCTCATATAAATATATATAATACGTGGTAGTTTATACATAGGGTGTTTCATGTACTCCGACTGTCTGACGAATCCACAGTGCCACATAATATATATATATATATATATATATATATATATATATATATATATATATATATATATATATATATATGCAAGTAAGATGAGGAAATTAATCCGACAGTATGTGGATAAAATTTTGAAACAAACACGGGATGTTATGATGGACGGAAATTTATAGTCGATGCTCGAGCATTTCGGTTTACAATGGAAACCTTCATCAATACTTTGAAAATGAGAGGAAAACAAGGATTTATGTGGATAAATTATGTAAGCATATATATATATATATATATATATATATTATATATATATATATATATGCTAATTTTACCCAATCAGATACCCGATACAGAAATAAAAACGTTCGTGACAAGCTCCTTCAGTCAAAATTATCTTGAAGAACCATTATCTATAAGTCAGGACTGTCATCGCACGGTCATTATCAAGGAAGTCGCTTATTCATCCACTGAACTCTCACATTTACAATGTCATACGACCAATGTAGTCTCACTCTTCTAAAAGGCCACACGCCCTTACGTATATATATATTTTTCACAATCTACACACTGATAAGATTAAAGACTAACTTTTATTTGGCTTATATCGTTGTCTCTTTCCACTACGCACATGCATACGTATACCCAATTTTAACAACTCTTATCATTTTTGTCACACATATATATATATATATATATATATATATATATATTGTGTGTGTGTGTGTGTGTGTATGTCTTATACACTTACCCCTCAGCGTGGCACATTTAAACATAAAATTGATCATAAACGTATAATCCTTAAAAAAACAAACTAAATAGAATTCCATCCACCGCAGAACACCACGTGTGGTGATACCAGAATATTTGACAGGAATATTACCCAGAAAGGACTCGTCTCCCTTCCGAGTCCTTGTCTAATGGGAATATCTTGATGGAAACTTGGCATGGGAACTTACCTGACGTCAGTAAGTGTTTGAAATGTATTTGCATGAAGAGGAATGTAAGGAAGAGTTGTAGTTAGCCCAACTCTTCCTCTCAGAGGTGACAGGATCATTTTAGTTTGAAATTAATCAGAAGCGTCTAATCCGCCTAGAGAGAAAATGAAATTGCAGTAGCATCCCCTATATACTTCCGGGGGAATTGGGTCTTTTTGTCGGGAATAAATTTCTATTTGTGTATAAGACGAACAAGAAACGCTAAAAGCTGATGCATGAGACATGGATGAACTCATAAGTGACATTCTCTTGTGAAAACCTACATATAGACTCACCGTTGCCGTCAACAAGAAAAAGCCGAGAAGCCAAAATCCACGACAATCAGTTCTGTGCGTTAGGGTATCAAATACATATAATAAAAAGCGCTTAGTAACTGTCAGTTTCTCGCCTATGCGATTTTCCAACCAACCTAGGAAGCCCTTCAATGATACTGAGCACTCTTTTCTCATAAATATAGCAAAATATATTAGGAATTTGAATATATATATATATATATATATATATATATATATATATGTGTGTGTGTGTGTGTGTGTGTGTGTGTAAGAATACGTACATGTGTACACTCAGGAATCTACACTAACGCATACAAATTTTTATATATATATATATGTATATATATATATATATATATATATATATATATATTGTATATATTGCGGTGTAATTCTACACATACAATCATATTAAGATGTATTTACACACGCCAAACATTCACAGACATGAACACACTCACATATGTTGTATCAATGTAATACACCCCCATATATATATATATATATATATATATATATATATATATATATATATATATATATATATATGTACAAGAAATTGTGTTTCATTTCAATTTTATGAACAAAACTCGTCAATCCTTTGATGATTCTTGCAATAAAAACGGATCAAGGAAAAATCGCCGTTGGTGACTTAATTAAACATTCATTCAAAGATCTGTGAACAAAGTCGTTGTCATATCAAAAGACAAACTGTCTGCAGTTAATGAGGAGAGAAAATAATGAGTGGATTGTTTTTTCATCAAGTTGTAGAATATACATTTATTTCTAATAACGACTATGAGGGTGTAGCAAAAGTAAATTTTAAGTCACATGGAGTTATCCGGAAAAAAGTTGAAGATTTCGGTCTAAAAAAAGCAGAAAGAAAAACATAATCACCTATTGTTCTTTTTAAAATGTTCGTCTGTGCCATTTTTGCCGTTCACCATCAATAGAAATTGGGCAATTTCATCTGATGGAATTCTCATTGCAATATGGATATGTGCTACGTATGCCTGAAAAAACACCTGCACAAAAATCCCTGGAGTTGGTGAATCTTAATGTAAATTAAAATGAAAGCACGTTGAAGCAAGATAAATAGACGTCAAACGGACGATTTCGAAGAGAATCAATGTTTTATTTCTCTTCTCAATAGTTTTTTTCTTAATCCTTGTATGAACGAAGAATAATAACTTTTGATAGAATAGATAAATAGAGAGTGAACAAACTGAAATCTCTCTCTCATAGCCTGTTATGTTTAGACATACCGAGGAGACGTAGTATGTCAAAACACGATGTCTGTGGATGACAATATATATATATATATATATATATATATATATTAATTAATAAATAAGTCATCCACAGACACGTGTTTCGGCATATCATGCCTCTTCAGTGTGGCTAGACACAACTATCCTTGGGTAGGGTTCGAACTCAGACTGACCGCATGGTAGTCCGATATCTTATCCCCTCGCCCACTGACAGCTGATGCGGGGACTGGTGTTTTTAAACTATTAAATACATAAGAATGTATGTATCTTTCGGTCACTGAGAGATCAAATTTCCGGAGAAATGATCATTGCTTATTTGCTTAGTAGTGAGAGTTAATTTAAATTACCAATTAGAGAGCTCATTACCAAATTTATGGGAGCATATATTAATTAATAAATAAGTCATATATATATATAATATATATATATATATATATATATAATGGAAAAGGTGACTTACTGGTGAATATGGTCACGATGGTTAGGTGGTGCAGAATTCAAGGTGGTAAGTCAGCTATATAACAAATACAAAGTGCTCAATACGTAATTAGAGCCCATTTATTATAAAATAGGTACAAGTGATAACCTCCTAGTGTTTCACCATAAGGATCTTCAGGGTTAAATCCACTGAATTAATCGAGATACCGATTAATTGCAGTCGATTACATGACATGTGTTCATTGCGTTCAATGCAATGAACACACACGCGTAATCGACTGCAATTGATCGGTATCTCGATTAATTCAGTGGATTCAATTAATCGGTATCTCGATTAATTCAGTGGATTTTACCCTGAATATCCTTATGGTGAAACTCGAGTAGGTTATCACTAGTACCTATTTTATAATATATATATATATATATAATATATATATATATATATATATATATCTGTGGACTGACCTCTTGTCTACATCAGCCGGTCAGCAACGGAGTGTATCCCCTTTTCACATGCGGTAGACCACCGAGATTGTTTTTTTCGTCGCACTTTACTGCACAGTATCGAACCTGGAATCATATGGTCTATAGACGGATGCTATACGGGCTGAGCTAAAACACAATCATAGAAAAGCGTTTGAGAAATCAAAACCATCTCAAATACTTGCCATGCGAGCATGAAAAATTAAAAGGAATCAATATCTCAACGCTTTCTCTCTCACGAGTGAAAGTTTTGTGGATTTTCTATAAAGTATAAGACAATCTTCATTTTAACTTTATTTGCACGTTTCATCTAATGATTGTGTCTTCTATTTAATTTATTCATGAACAAATCCTTTGAATATTTGTGTTGTTCCTATTTTCCAAACTGCCACACGGAGGAATAGAATTTTTACTGATAAATATATACATAGGTACACAGCCTCTAAGGTAACCTCTATATGTGTTAAGGAGAGCCTTGCAATTTCACCGTAAACAGCAATCAGCCAAATCCCTCCCAGAGATCTCAATTCACTGGGGGTGGAGAGATATATATATATATATATATATATATATATATATATATATATTTATATATATATATATATATATATATATATATATATATATATATATATATATATAGAGAGAGAGAGAGAGAGAGAGAGAGAGAAACTTAACACGGCACTGATTAACAATAGTTTCTTTTCTTGAGTGTTATAAATCTATAATTGAAGACATTTTCTCATATGTGACTCGGAAAGGTTGTAGGCTAGAAAAAATTGGGGCTTTTTATGAAGATTGATTGATTAATTGATTTTACGGCAGATCAACCCATCTGGGTTATTTTATGTTCATATGTTTGGGAATCGCATTCATTGTAGATTCACATTTGTATTTTTGTGCAGTTATTTCTTAACAGTTATAGTAAGCCCACGGACCTATCGAATCCGAGTAATTTTTAAACAGATCTATTTGATTCATAAATGAGACCCGAACTGACTCTACCAATCTGGTTCAGAGTCGACTTGGAAGTAATGTCAATGAAAGGCTACTTCACACTCTTTTTATCTCCAAATCCCCATCGGATACATTTTAATATCTTACACAGGACACCTTTGTTGGTAGCGGTGTGTTACCTCTCTGAATGGCATGCAGTATTGTAAATTCCGTTGACAAGGCATGTTTTTATGAAGAGTATTTTACTGAACACCCATTACACCATATACACGCTCATCCCTGAACTTCTGGAAATTACTGTAAATATACAGAGAATACAACGAGAAAACTAGAATGCATAATATAATTAATGTTCCCGAAATAAAGACACATATTTCTTGTATATGAAGGATTTTCCCCCAGAATTTATGTTATTTAAGTTATCAAATGAATGTGTAATAAAAACCGAATAAATTAAAAATAAATTTTTCGGTTCTTCGAAGAATTGTCTAAAATTCTATTAAATCTTTTTATCACTTTATAAATTTTGTTTTAGTTTCCCACTTGTATTTTGGCTTGAAATTTTACACAATACTGTCAAGGAGATTATCTTTCAATGTGCCCAGAAAATGAATTGGTTGGCTGGACTTAAGGATTTTGATAAAAATCATTAATCAAACTTTCTAGCGAGTCACGTTGCAATTTTTTGTTTTCTATTTTGACAAGATACAAAATTATTATCATGAATCATTGTATAAATTTCCCGCCCTGTCGACAGGTCTTAGAATGCGCTGATTGTATCTCCAGCACAAGGGTGAAACCTCCACACAAAGGGGGTCCTGTGTATGACACTAAATTCGCATCTGGTGATCAGGCAGTAGTTCAGGAGCTTTGGTGAGTACCAAGCCATTCATTATTACCAGGTTCAGTTTGACCGAGAATGGGACCACTTGTAAGGAACCCATATGTGAGTCAAATAGATATGTTTGAAAATAATTAGTATCGGATAGGAATACTTACAACATAGAAGCATTCGTAGCATAATAGTTATCATTGTAGAAAATTGATCGGTGATCCAAGTTCAAATGTTTGTATTTTCCATAGCGCTAATATCCTTGGTAAAGATATGAATCCAAATAATCCCTGCTTTTAATCAATGGGTGAAATAGTAGGGCAAGATTGGGCTCTTTAACTTTGTTGAGACAACCAATCTAAGTAGACGAACTCTCTGAATTTGAACCAGCTATACTCCGCTTGAACAGTGACCTTGTGTCATAGCCTCGTCGCGTTGGAGATTTTTAGGTAAATACATACTTGAAACGATTTAATCAAATGCAGAACATTTACATTAGATAGAAGTACAGGATACCATATAACTGTACGCAGATTATTTATACGAGTTCCCACAATAATTGCAATGGAACATTGATAGTGTAAATAATTATGATCCTAAAACATTTACAAATGAATCAAATTTTGACATTAGATAACACATGAACATGCGCTTATTAACATTATCCAGTTGTAACACTGTTGACTGAAACCATATCGGGTTATTTTATTCCTAGATGTTAGGGAATTTTGTGCACAATTCTATCGAATGCAAACTATTTCTAAACATCGATTTAACCCATATATCGCACCCTAATAATTATTATCACCCATGTCAGAGTGGACCTGGGAATAATGACTATCAAAGTGTACACCACACTCCCCAAATTTCCAGGACTGGAACCACTATGTTTTTTTTTGGTAACACCAAGCATAGCACTATATGTAAATATAACATTTTAAGCCTACCTTGGATTTTCTCTTAACACATATTGGTTAATTAAATTGTATAATTCAATGCGAAAAAATTGTCATTATAGGAGTTCCGTACCGAACGCAGCCATTTAATAATAATGACGTAAATACACTACTTTGGACAATGGGAAATAATTCCCTTCAAATTGACAACTTGAAACATCAAACAATTCTGTCATAGTACAGTAGAGTAGAAAATAATGGTAATTCTGAATTTACATGGATTTGACGTTATGGTTGCCCTCTGGGTGGTCAGTTCAGTTCGTGTAAGTTTATTCTAGATCAGGTTTTTGAGGAAGCAGACGTGTCTTCAGGATGGCTATTTCTTCAGGGCGTGATGGTTAACTTGAGGCTAAATAAAGACGTCTGAAAATATACAAATCCTTGTGTTAGTTACTATAAACAACGGATACAGAAATGAAGACGTCCCAAGAAGTCCAAATGAGAAAACTAGAACGGAGAACCAGCCCAGCTACCCATGCAGAGAATAAATGACACGATCTAGCTTAGTAGCAGATAAGTACAATGGGATTAAAGTGGTAAAGAGAAGTAAGGGTATATAAAACATTTCTGTCCTTTATAATTTCACGAAAAATCTTTAGGGATCTCTATTATCAGCCTCGACGAGTTTTTCCTTATCTTTTTACGTAAATTCTGACATTGAGAAAAAAACAAAGTCAAATCCGCATATTAGAAAGAGTAGCTAATCTTGAATGATGTCATATTTTGAAAACAAAATCTGCATCAGACACTAACAAAATATTCGGAAAATCATTGTGAATGTGTAGGTAACGCGACCTCACTATTTTCTGTTCATACACATACACAGACACGTATATACACAAGTATACCCACAACATATATATATATATATATATATATATATATATATATATATATATTTGTATATGTATAAGTATTAACTTACCGGTGGGTATAAGAACGATCGTTGGAAGCGCACAATATCCAGAGGTGAAGGTTGAGAAAAAACAAATACAAAGTGCTCAATACAATGTAGAGCATAAATTTATTTTAAGAATGGAAATGAGTAACCCACTCGAGTTTCATCGATAGATTCTTCATATATACACATATATATATAAATACTTACATATATAAACTCATAACAACACATATACACAGACATATACATACATATATACACATATATATATATATATATATATATATATATATATATATATATATATATATATTATTTGTGTGTGCGCGCGCTCGTGTGTGTGTTCAGTCATATCCTTTCATATCCGTTCGCAAGTTAGATGAAGACTGTCAATCAGCTTTGCAAAAGATGCAATATGCCGAAATATCTCCCAAATAAGTCTTGTATATAATACAAACTATGAAATAACTTAAATAGATATTAGTAAGAAACTAACACACATTTATATATATAATATCTTTCATCTAAATAAAGTTTATATTAAGATGCTATTCAATTATTTATAACGTCTAAGCTTATTTAGCACGTGTTTGTTTATATTCAAGGTATCTTTCAAGCACAGGTTACATAGTGACAGCGTACTTAAAGTTTTCATTGTGAACTATCAACCAGTTAGTAAGATATGTCAAATCATTTTAGAATTTGTATAAGAAAAGAAAACTCCTCTTTTCCTGTTTGCTTCCAGAAAGAATTGTCCAAAGTTTTCAAAATGAACACCAGTAAGAAAACAGAGATCTACAAGTTCAAAACCTCGACCACAAAACTGATGACAGGTGAATCAGAAGAAAAGATTTCAACCAAAAGAAAGATTTTTTTACACAGGAAATTTAAAACTGTCAGAAAACAATTCCGTTTTTAGGTCGATGATTGCAGTTAAAAAGAGAGAAATAAATGAAAAAAACGGCGGCCTATTGTTTTGTTTTAGGTGAACGAAAATTGGTGTTGTAAAGTTTTTAGATGATCATAAATAGTCAATGTTAAAAGCGCAATAAGGGTAACCCGAAGATGGAATTTTCTCGTTCCCAAATGATAACTGCATTGGAAATATAATGTCTAAAAAGTTTGACTTCGAGTTATCCTTCCTATGTTTTAAAACTGGTCTATAATGCATATGAATGAAAATTCTCGGAAAAAAATCTTATCTTTGATATATAGCAGGATTGTCATTTTTCTACCTTATAATCTAGGAGAGTTTTACGGCTAATACAGTACTAATATACGTTTTTTTTATATTTTGATGGAAAAACCTGGGGTTTGGTGTTATAAGAATTGACAACATAAATTAGATTCCTAACTTTAAAACTCATTTGAGCATTTCCTTTTAAAGATCATCACCAAAAATATACACAAATCCCTCATTTCCGCAGGATTGATGACAAAATGACTTCACAATTTCGATTTGAAACAAACTATACCCACCTTCTGCCCTATATAATGTTCCCTTAAGAAAGGTAATAGTGGGTTCACTGCTTGCGAAATACTGATTATTTCCATTGCAATCAATTTGGAAATCTCAATTTTTTCAAATGGGGATAGGTATTTTTAAGGAAATAACTAAACTGGATAACTTGTCGTAAAGTTGGGGGCTCGATCTTATCCAAAGGACAAGGTGCTCCAGAATTTTTTTTTGGAACTGCTACTGCGGGTTAAAACTGAATGTCTTTTTACAGATATTTTTATCTGAAAATAAAAATAGAAATAAATGAAAAATTATAAATCAAACTGTTTTAGGCTATCTTCCAATTTCATATTAAAAAAAAGCCTGACAATTATGGTAAGGAGTTAGGTTTTGTTTGAGTTAGGGTTAAGCTGGGGCTAAAATTTTGGCAGGACACCCCTCCCCCAAAAAGCCACTAATTTATGGTAAATTCAAAAATAAAATTGATTTTAAAATAATCCAAAAATTTATAAGAAAATCTTTTTGTTTCTTTTACTTTCATGCATTGAGAGGTTGTGTAGAGATCTACACTCTTGAGTATTGATGGTTGCAGTATTTGTTGTAGAAACTCAGGTGTGTTGTTATGCTCAAAGCAATGCCCCTGTCGCGCGTTTGTTGCTAAAGAGATTGTTGTTGAGCTAGAATTATTGTATGAGATATTGAACCACGGATTGTCTTGTAATGATAGTTTGTTCAGGGTGTTGATTGTATTCATAGTAAATGGATATTTTTAGTATTATGCGCTTTTGGGTGTTTTGGTTGGGTATTTGTGGTAGTTGTGGTTGGGTGAGATTATGGTGTGTTTGTGTGTGTTTGTGGTGTTGTGTTTGTGGTGTTCTGTCTATAGTATGGATATATATGTCTAGTGTAGGTTAAATGTTTTGTTTGTTGTTAACACTTGATTTTACAGGTCAGGAAGATTGACTAAAAAATGTTTTTTAAAGTTTAAAATAATTACATGCATGATGAATTTGTTTTAGTCTTTTTTTGTTTTACTGTGATGCGTCATGTATGTTCACTGACTTGTTGCAATTGAGCAGAGAAATATGACGTTAGGAAGTAATTTGCTGATGTTTGTAATTGTATAATTTGTTATTCGCTTTTTAGAAAATTGGTTCCGGGTTGGTGACGATAAATGTGTGTAGTATGGTGTCTTTAGAAGCCGTGATCAGCAGCAGGCACGTGCGATTGTGTGTCACAGATCTACAGACACTGTAGATAGGCGTTATGCGGTGTTGTTGGTGTGGTATGATGAATGGAGTAGTGATCATGTTCTACGACGGTGTGTCGAGCGTATAAATGCTGTGGACCATAACCGTGATTGTAAGGTGTTGTAATTTCAAGAGGAAATTTTAATGTGAAGTGATCTTGACAGTGTGGGGGCGGAATGCAGTTGTAAACTATGTTGAAAGCAAACGTGATGAGTCGTATGGTTGTTATTTGCTTATGATCTAAGCGAAAAAACTCTTTATGGTGTTTGTAGTTTGAGAAAGTGATTATATTAGGGTGCTTATGTTTTGTTTTCTCGACGTGAGTAAGTAACGAGATTCCTGGGATGTGGTATGGAAGATAAAAAAGCTTGAGTTTTTTGTGTGCACTGGTTGGTAAGGTATTCGTCATAACCAAAACAAGATCTAACCAAAACAGTGAAGTCTCGCGATTTCGTGCGTTCTGTTAACGAGAGTAGAATATGCTTTTGGAGTTGATTTATTCAGATTGCTGGTATTTTGTTGATATAGTGTTGTATTGAATTGTGATTCAGATGGAGAGTGTAGAAGTGTAGTATAAAGTGACAATGATTGTTAGAATTTATAGTGGGTTTGTTGTTAAATGTACTTTTTGTTTCCGTGATCCACGGGTGAGTTATTTGATGGTTGTTGACGCTGTGGTTAAATGTCTGATGCTAGACGATCGATCTGTATGACGTGGAAGGTCTACTTATTTGCGCAGAGCTGCTGTTAGGATGTTTTTAGCCTGTGATTAGCTCGTTTCCGCTAAATGAAGTGGTAAGGGATTTGTGAATAAAGATATTTTGTGTCGTTATTGTGATGTCATGTGTAGTATGATTTGGTGTGTCCTGGTTGGTCCCAAATTATCACGTATCAGTGTGTACCTCCAGGTTCCAAAATGACTCTTGCTCTTACTGACGCATAACATTGGACAAACGCATATTAACACTGCCGGGTCAGAGTGGACCAGAGAAAAAGTCCAAATGTGAAAGACATTGCATCATTGTAGTGTTGTCTCTGCAGATTTCAGTATGTGTACTGGTGCTTTTGTCGATTTTCATTAGGATCCGGTTTGTGTGGGTGTGCATAGGTGAATCTGATTATCATGTGTTTCGTTGTTGGGTGTTTCTTATCTTGTTTGGAGGGGAGTGTACTTCTTGATTTTGTGCTGGCGATGGGATATCAATCAGTCGTATGTCCGAGGAGCCAGTCAAGAATTGTTGTATTGTTGTACTACATGCCTGTAGATTTATTTATTACTAAAAAGTATCGTAGTTTATTCTTATCAGAAGTGTTCTTTTAACAATCCTAGGTAAGAACTTTCCTAGGTATGTACGGAGTGGGTATTTTACACATTTACGTGTTCTCGACTGCGATTGCCTTCTGCAGAGTTGGGATTATTAGACCTGGCGACGTATAAAAGTGGCCAGTGCTGTTTGGGCGTGACTGCGTAAATTGCCGTTGGGGACTGAGATTGTGCTAATGTGTGTCATGTGTTAGACCCGGCGGATATTTAGTGGTGCCTCATGAACTATTTAAAGGACCGCGCAATCTGTTCAGGCTCCTGTAGCTTGAGCTATCGCGGACAGCGTTCTGATGCAGTGTTTGGGTGTAGTTCCTATGATAGCTCCGTAGCAACTCGTCTGATTGTTATGTTCGTACCGTGGGTATTCGTGTCAAGATTGCTTCCTTATGGTCCAAAAATTGCCCGATGCCGTTGTGTCCTTGTTTGATCATATAGTGTTCGTAGCGAAGTGGCGTGTGTTGGAATGTCAGCCACCATGATTTGTATTAATTACTGTTGGCCATTGGGTTGTAAGCGTTGAATTGGATAAATTTTATGTTACCAATTTTCTTAATACTTGATCTATGATAGTTGATCAGTGAGATGATGGTAATGGGTTGTAGACCATGTGTGGTGAGTATAAGTGTGAAGATGTAAGTATTTCAGGTCAAGGAAAATGTTTATATGACAGGGTATAAATGTGGATAGCGTAGTAGATCTAACCTATAGCTATACGGCAGTGTTTGCAGATTCACAGTCCTCTTAAGTGTCGTCGTTCGGGTGCGTTCTTAATGTGTCTGCCAGTGAATTTGTTGATGGAAGATTTAATCAGCGATTCGCATTCTCAGGTCTGTTTAGTTGGCGTTGATGATGGATGGTAGGATATACAACAGGGTTGTATGTCATTGCTTGCAGACCAGAACAACCAATCTATGATGTTTGGTGTTGGATGTAGCATTTGGTGCAGGACAGCGCTATTGTTGCTTGACTAGTAGATTGTTTTGATGTTTGAGTAGTTGTTCGTGTTGTGTCTGTATGAAATTTAAGTGGTTCGGACTGTCTGTGGTGTGAAAGGTGTGTCAAAGATATGAAGTAATGTACTAACGTCTGTGCTGCAGAGTACTTATAGTCACAGCGATGAGAACTGTGTGTGTTAAAAGATCGAAAATAACAGCCCATTTTCTCTTATGACGGTCGATATGGTCAGTAACGGAGTAAAATGTAAATTGTGCAAAAGTTGGAGTGAGACCGTTTTTATAACACGTTTGTGTGGTTTTTTGGCGTGTGGTGTTCTTAGACGACTCGTTTGGGTCAAAAGATTGCTGGGAGGTGCAATGAAATAAGAAGAAAAGAGAATAGATATTAAGAAAAAGAGAGAGATGATGTATTGTAGTTTGTGTTGTGGTGGATGTGTGAATGATTGGAGTAGTGGTGTGAAGTGTTATAATGTTTATGGTGGTGCAAGACTGTTAGTGCTCGTTAAAGTAGTGGGGGTGGGTATAGTGTGTAGTGGTGTGAGTGTATGTGATCTCTATTGGGTGAGTGATTAGGTTTGATGTTGGGATGGTTGTTGGTTGTGATGTTGTGGTTGTTGTGAAGGTTATCTCGTGCCCGTGTAGGTGTGAATATAGTGCTTTGTGTGGTGGTTGTTTGTTTGTTGTGGTGGTGGTGTTGGTAGGCGGGTGTAGTCAACCTAGTGGGTGTTTAGTTTGTAATTGGTCCGGTGAATAGTTTTGAAATAATTCAAGGTCGCGTTTATGGATGAAGGTTGAGGTCATGGTTGTGTTATGAGATGTGCAGTGGTTGTCTATTTGTAACGCCATAGATGGGATCCGGTTCGTAGCGGAGTGGTGACTTGAGCGCAGGACGTTCGAGTGGAGGCTATGGGTAGGTCGTATAGTGGAGTGATGAAGGGGGTCTCTCGTAGTCATGTTGTTTCGCTTGTTCGAAACTCTGTCCTAAAATGGCGTGGAGACCTCGAGTCATCGAGATAGGGTTGGAGGTTGTGTTTTAGATCGTCGAGGTTTTGCTCTCCTCATGGTGTGGAGCTGTAGACCTGCATTGTCGCAGTCGCGCCTTCTAGCACCCATATGATAAGAAAGGGTGGGGCTTGCCAGTATAGGGTCAATATGTGTTTTCGAGTGTTTGGGATTGGATTAGATATTAGGGTTGTGCTATGGTCTTGATGCATTGGACTGCAGGTTGGTTTGTGTCGCCGGGATGTTGAGGTCTGGTGTAGGTGGCCTCTCTCGACCGGGGCTCTCGTCTTATGCTTGCGATTAGTGAGGAGTGGTGCCGTTGAGTAGTGATGGTGGGTATGTAGTTTGTGTGTCAAGTGCGAGTTGCTGTGTGTGATTTTTGACGGGTGGTCGTTCAGTTTTGGTGTGTGTGTTGGGTGGTCTTGTGGCTCACCCTGGGGTTCTGTCTGCTCGTTTTTAATGTCGTTGCGACAGGTTGGTCATGCCTGATTCGGTGGTGTGTTTGGTCGCACTTTGCGGCGAGTAGTGCAGTGGGCTTCTTCCATTGGGGTAGGTCGCTTTGGGTTGTCCGCGCGCTCTCTGTGGCGTGAGGGTGTCTATGGTCGGTGGCAGTGCGTGATTGACGCGCTGTCTGTTGTTTTGTGATGGTGTGTTGCGACAGTTGGTTGTTGCTGTGGTGTTGAATATTATGTTTTTGTTTGGAGATTGTGCTGTGTGTGTGAGTGAGATAGATTATGGGGATGTTGGGATGAGTGAGTTGTGAGTTGTGAATGTATGAGAGATTGGGGCTGGATAAGTAGTGGTCGAGTTTGTATGTGTCTAGTATAGGGGTGGCGTGAGGTTTGGATTGGGTTGAAGTGGGCTTCGTAGTGTTGATTGTTTGACCATAGTGTGTAGATGGTTGTGATGGATGAGGTAAGACGTGGCAGTAGGTGGTTGTAGATATTGTGCGGTACTGTGTAGTTGTGTGTTAGAGTAGTTGGGATTTATGTAGTTTGGGTGTGGTTGGTGTTGGTGGTGTTGTGTGGGGGTGGTGTGTGGTGGTTGGTGTTGTGGTGGGGGTTTGGTGTGTGGTTTGTTGGGAGGCGGATGATATTGTCTGGTTGTTGTATGTGTGTTCCGTTAGAGATTCGTGTTGTAGTTTCAGTTCTCGTGCGCGGGTGCGAGTGGGCGAGTGTGTGTGTGTCTCAATACTGAAAGGATCTAATCTTGCATGTTTGTGGTTTTTGTTGATGTGTTGTTGTGGATATGAGTGGTTGCTAGACGAGGTTATACAGAGTGTATGACGTCGCAGATTGATGTGAGTGTCGGGCAGTTGGTAAGTCAAATACTTCGCTGAGTTACTATTAGCAGGCTAGAAACGACAACGTTCATATTTTCTCTGATGTTTGAAATTGAAGGCTTGAAAGATTGTATTATTTCGCGTTATCGACTAATTTTCGCCATCTCATTGTATTTGTGTAGTAATCGCGTTTTCTGTGGTGCTTGATTATGATGTGGGTGTTGTGCGCGCCGTGGGCGCTGGTGTTTGGCGTGTGCGTCTGTTCTGTTGTGTGTGGGGTGCGCGCTGCGTGGGTTTGTTTGTGGTTGCGGTTTGTCGGATCGCGAACTGGCGTACCTTGTGTGTGTGCTGCAGTCGCGTGATGGTGGTTGTTGATTGGTGTGGAAGGAGTGAGTTATCAGGGGAGTGAGGCCCGGGAGATGAGGTGAATAAAGGGTTAGATTCGAAGTTCCGTGATGGCTCCGAATACGACGAAAAGAGATTTCCGAGTCTGTGGTGGTAGAGTGAGTTTCGTGCTTGCTCTGTTGTGTGTGTGTGGGTGGTTTGGTGTTTTTTGTGTGGTTGTGTGGGTGTGTAGGTGTTTTGTTGCGCGCTGATGGGATAGTGATTTAAGCTGCGTGAGTAGGTTGGTGAGGGGGTTGTCTCTGTTGTGTGATGTGGGTAGTTATGTTTGGTGGGGTTGGTGTGTCGTAGAGACCGTGTATGTGTAGTTCTGTAATGGTTGGGTGTGATCGAGGAGTGTGTGAAGGTATGTAGCAAGTTGATGAGGTGGTGTGTTTCGAATAGGGAAATTAATAAAACTTCATTGCTGCCTAAGTTTCTAATAATACCAGGTATTTTTAATGACCTAACGTTGATATTTAAGGACGCTTCATAAAATCTACATAATCACTCTTTCTGTTGCTTGAAAGTCATTCTTGTGGTATGCAGAAAGGCTTGGTATTCAGGGTGGCGTCGTGTATTGAGAGTATGTATTGTGTGGTGTGAGTGGTGGTGTTGGTGGTGTGTTGTCGAGTTGCTATTTAAGATTAAAATTCTCGCTACAGGAATGCTGTATAGATGTGTGACCTGATGTGATGTTGTGGGTGTGTGTGTGTGTTGGTTGAAAATGATTTTAGTCTGACTTCGAGGAGGTTATCGATATGCGAAGTGGTGAGTAGTAGTCGAGGGTGCGCGTGAGAGTGTGTGGTTATATGATGCTGTAGTTTGAGTTGTTGTGGCGATTTTGATTATGAGTGAGCCGTCTGGTGTAGGTCTGGTATGATGGCGATGTTGTTCGAGCGTATCGATGGATGTGCATGTGTAGTTATTGAGAGCGAGCAGCGGTGACGCGCGTAGGTGGAGCCGAGTGGTGTGGGGGTGTTTGTTGTGTGTGTTGGGTGGTAGGGGTTGTGTGTGTAGCTGCAGCGTCCGATCGTAGAGTTGTTGTTGGTGTGTGTTTTGTTGTGTTGGTGTGTTGTTGTGTGGTTGTTGTGTTGGGTTGTGTTGTGGTTGTGTTGGTGTTGTGGGTTGGTGGTTTGTTGTGGTGTGTGTGTGGGTTGTGTGGGTTGTGTGTGAGTCTTGCTTTAGCGTCTGAGTGCGCTCTCTATGCGTGATGGTTGCGATTCAGTGTTGTTTCTGTTGACAATACACATACTTAAAACAACCCCATCCACACGAATATATATATATAATTAATATAGTATACTATACTAAGATGATGTATTTATGTTGGTGTTTGTAGTGTGATGTTAGTTAGTGATGGTAGGTGGTAGTTTGTGGGTTTTGTGTGTGTGGGTGGTTTTAGTGTATGATTTGTGGTGGTGTTGTGGGTGTGTTGGGTGGCGTTGTGTGAGTGTCTGTGATTAGGAGGTTGTCGCGGGACTTGATGACATATTCTCTGTGTGGTTGTTAAGTATGGAGTGTGTGTATGTGATGGTCTCGCATGTGGTGGTATGTGGGTAGTGTGTATGTAGTTATAGGAGTATGGAGGAGTTATAGTGGAAGAGGTGGAAAGTGTGAGTATCTTGTTTGATGAATATTGTTCTTAGGTTATAGATTTTGAGATTAAGATTTGATAGATGTAAAGATCATCTGTGATAATTGAGTATGTGTGCTTGAGATTTGGATGTTGAGTTATAGATGGTCTGGTTGTGTTCTGTTGGTATTTTTTGCGTTGTGTAGTAGTGGTTGTTTTTGTTTATTGGTTGTGCGATTTGTATGATGAGATGTGTAGTGTTATGTTGTAAGGTAGAATTTGTGGATGTAGTGTTCTATATGTGGACGTCGTTGTATCTGAGTTGTTTGTGATGGGGTGTGGGTGTTTTTCCGTATAGATGAATGTGATGTGGTGTGTGGCTGTTGACTTTTTAATCGTGTAAGAGTTGTAGAGGTGTGGCTCGATAGTGTGTTGGTTGGTGACGGTTGTGTGTGAGGGTTGATGTTGATAGAGTTGATGTAGTTTGGGGGTTGGTGTGAGGAGTTTAGGGTTTGTTGTGTGTGTATTTGGGTTTGTTACCGGGTGGTGGTGTGTCGCGTGTAGGTAGTATGATGGTGTAGTGTGTGTTGGGATCAGGTTGTGAAAGAAGCTAGAATTGAAGCGTGTATTCAATTTGCAGGGGAATATTTAGGGCGTATGTACTCGTGCTTTACTTAATAAGCCTAGGTATGCGATGGGGTATGTTGTAGCTGCTGTGTTGTTTAAAGTCTGGTGTGAGATCGAGTTCTGTGTTTTGCTTCTGCAATGTCTTATCCTATCTATTATCTTGTGTTCGGTGAGGTTTATCGCGGTGTTGTGGTGTGTGTGTGCGGGTGTTATGATGTGGGATGTTTAGTGGAGATTGTGTTGGTGTTGTTTTTCCGTTGCGTTTATTGCATGTGGTGTGTGTGTTTGTTTGGGTTGGTTCGTTCGGTATTATGTGTGTCATGCAACTAGTTTCTCTTCTCTATTTTCTCTGTACCACTCTTCCCGGATGTTCCACTTGTCTTATTTATCAGGCACTGACAAAACTAGGCGTGATCCTGTCAAGCTTAGTCAAGCTTAGTTGAGCACAAGGCAAAATGTTTTAAGCATTCAATTTGAAATCAAGCACTCTAAATTAGAATACTCAGTTAATTCGCTAGACCATTAAACCATTCACATGAACTAACTGAGTGACGTAAATCATTATTCTAGGCCAAAATAAATTTCATCATACAATAGATTAACCTAAGTTACTTTCTTGCTGTATGCTAGCGCACACGCTCAGATGTGTCATGAAAATATTGTATCTTTAATGGCTGTATACGAGGTGAAATGAAAGCAGATTACAGTCGGCTGTCGAGCGTGGGCCAAGGTAAATGCTGATTTTGAATTATGTGTTGGGGTGTTGGTGGATACGTTTGGGTTTGTTGGTAGTATCTGGAAGGATTATGAGCTAGAGGTGGAGGGAGGGCGTTGTGTAGTTCGTTTGGTTGAGAGTTTGTGATATTTAGGTGTCGTGGGATGTAGAGCGTGTCTATAGTTGTGTGTTAGAAGTATAGTGATGGAGGATTGAAAATTGTGTGCAAATTCTAAATAATCTAAGATTAAAGAAAGATGCTAAGCAGATTAAGTGATGCTTGGTTTCTGTGTTGAGGAGATCGCATTGCAAGTAGCTCTCTATCTGAAGGCATGGGTCCAGCATACAGAGCGTAGGGATGTTGTCCTTTGAGGTTCTTCTGCTTCGCACTCATGAGCTCATGTCCTGGTGAGTGTGTTGTATAGAGGTATCTGTCGTGCAGATGTTTATGATGTGGGGTTGGTGAGTCGCTCGCGCAATGGAGTGTGATTAGAGTTGAGTTTGAATGGATGAGTTTGGTGTGGCTGTGATGCGGGTCGAGTACATCTGAGTGTTGTTACTGTAGGTCTGATAGTAAGATACGTAGCTTCTGAGTGTTTGTAGGTGTTTTTGTTGGTCGCTTATTGTGTGATCATAGGTGGATGCAGCACGCCTGTTTGTCTTTACGTGGATTGGTGAGTTGTGTGAGTGTCGAGTAGTGGTGTTTGATGTGTTGTAGGATTGATACTGGCGTGAGTTTGTGTAGTGGGTGTGCTGCTTTGCAGGATTGTTTGTGTCAAATAGCTATCGCATTATGATGCGTTGGAGTTAGTTTCCAGTTGTGATGTTTTCGCTCGTCTGGAGTGGTTGTCTGTGTGATGGGTATGTATGAGGTGGTGCATGATGTAGGTTATTAGGTTAGTTATCGTTGTCGCGCACGGAGCTGAGTAGGTGTGTGCAGTTGTGTAAGATAGTCTCGCGTTTGATGAATCGTTAGGTATTGTTACGCGATCGTATTAAATAGTAAAGAAACTCGATGATAGCATGTAATGTCATTACTGTAGAATCTTAAAGAATGCTTCTCTTAAATGAGAGCGGTAACATTTATAAGAACGTTGAAACGAGATATATTCCGGTGTGAATAGGAAATGTAATTATTACGTAACTACTGAATGGCGAGTGCATACATATTCAGGAAGGGGATATCTGTCTATTTCAAGTGTCCATATTTCTTCAAAGGATGCCACACGGATATTTGTTATGAGAATATCGATTCGGACAATCCCTGAATTGCTTGAATAAAGAAGCCTTTATACATGGAGAATTATATGAGTTTAATCTTAAGTAGCTGGACAATGAGAATGCATGGTGTGCTAAAAGATGAAGTAGAAGAAGAGAAACATAACGATTTTGGTCATTAATTTTAAACATATTTTCTTTTAAAGTACTCTTTCCTTATAAATTGAATTAGTATTCTGGCTATAAATATAGTTTGTCACAAAACTTACCATTGTGAAGGATACATTTTTTTTAATTTATGTTTTTTTTTATATGGAGGATATTTTTCACAATTAGTTCAAAGTAATTTTCAAGAGTCAGAATAAATATAATCAAAAGAAAATTATCTAATTTTTTCCTTCAAAAGTTATTCAATTTCTAAAATGGTAAATGAATTTAACACCATCACGTATAGATAGAAATTTAAACAATGGTTACCAATGGGGTATAGTCAAATTCAATAAAAAAATAAACTTTTAGAAATAATGATATTTTCCCATTTGTTGAGAGAAAATTATGATAAACTCACTATTCTTTATAACATGTTATTCTTTTATGAATGCAGTATTTGTCTTATAGTAATTATTTGCTGGTCTTCCGCACGGCATTCAGTATCTGAACAGAAATGATTGATGTATGTTTTTTTGTAGTCGGATTACACCAGTGTGTCCATATGTACGTGTCCACGGAAGAACGTTATTAATGAGTTTTTTAGTGCTTCTGCAGCAGTGTCATTAATATGTTGTTCATCTTACTTTTATGGTTTGTGCGATACAAGACAAGTGGTTGTACAGCTGCTTTTGTGGGGGTGAGATGGCAAGATTTGTTCAAGAAAATAGGCAGCATCCTTGAGTAGTTCCCTTCGAGCTCTTTTTCTCAGTATTTCATTGGAGTTCAAGTGATGCAGCCATACCGTAGCTCTGACAGGAGTATATCTTGGAAAAATACTTGCTTAATATTATCAAAGAGATCTGCA
The DNA here is from genome assembly GCA_023376005.1 of Doryteuthis pealeii. Classification (NCBI taxonomy): domain Eukaryota; kingdom Metazoa; phylum Mollusca; class Cephalopoda; order Myopsida; family Loliginidae; genus Doryteuthis; species Doryteuthis pealeii. The sequence continues at coordinate 66,341,409 of CM042159.1, read as the reverse complement.
AGATTCCTGAAATATTACTGTCATATTTAATACGCACTAACATTCTATAATTTCTAGCAGGTTATATCGGTTTGTATCGACTAAAAACAAGAATTTATATAGTTTATCTGATGTTTTCAAATGGGTAGTTCACACAGTCTATAGAGCACACGCACAGACATGCTCACACAAAAATGCAAAAACATTGACACTAAAATAAACCCATATTTGATGGAAAAGAATCGTTATCAATCTCGTATTCCAGTGACTTTTTCACTGTAATGACATAAAATAAGTGTTTCGTATACATTATTTAATCTGTGCCATAGATAAAATTCATGATCTTAAAAACGGTTTGAATCATTAAAATACAGTGTAATATAAAGTATATATGAGATGTCGGTTGTGTAATGGTTATCCTCATGGAAAATGGACATGATGATATCAATTTAAATACTGAACAAAGCTCGTTGCATTTTAGATATTGCTAATACCCTGGAAAAATGTATGAATCCATATATTCTCCCTCCAGCTATGGGTAAATAGTATGACAGACTGGACTATTTAACCTCGGTATGGCAACAGGTCGAGAAGAAAAACTCTAAATTTAAACTTGTTAAATTCCACTTTAAAAATTGACCTCGTGCGGAGGGGTTAATATATATATATATATATATATATATATATATATATATATGTGTGTGTGTGTGGGGGGGGGAGAATATGTGCTTAATTAAAGTCATACCTAATTTTGTTAATTAATTAATTATAACTAAATGAATTAGGCGTGCATATCGGTGTAAATGTAAAGCGTAAACAAATCGAGAAAAAGTAATCTCTGTATGTACATTTCAGCGCATTAGAATTTCTGGGGAAGCCAGCTGGTGTAGTGGTTAGAATGTCCGCCTGTCAGCCTGACAGGTAGGGTTCGAATCACGCACTAAGCACTGCCCTGTCTATAGGTCTGCTGATGGGGCCTAATGGGCTGAAATGTACATACAGAGATTTGTTTACGCTTTACATTTACACCGATATGCACGCCTAATTCATTTAGTTATAATTAATTGATTAACAAAATTAGGTATGACTTTAATTAAGCACAGATTCTCCCACAAATTGTCAGCATTCGCCATTTTCAAACACACTGACTACTTCATACTGTCGTGCCATAAGTCACACAAAAAGTGCGATATACATACCAGTTTAAAATGAACGAGGAATTCTGGTGAAGCCAGCTGGTGTAGTGGTTAGAATGTCCGCTTGTCAGCCTGATAGGTAGGGTTCGAATCACGCACTAAGCACTGCCCTGTCTATAGCTCTGTTGATGAGGCCTAATAGGCTGAAATGTACATACAGAGATGACTTTTCTCGATTTGTTTACGCTTTACATTTAAACCGATATGCACGCCAAATTCATTTAGTTATAATTAATTAATTAACAATTTGATTAAGCGCATAGTCTCCCACAAATTGTCAGCATTCGCCATTTTCAAACACACTATTTGACTACTTCATATATATATATATATATATATATTATTCAAATTTCATTTTCAATTTATTAAGTATTTTGTCGGGATGATCTACTTTTCTCTGCCGCTTACCATGTGAATTTGTCCAAATTTCATCATTTTGATTCCTGCTTTTAAATCATCAGACTAAAGTAAAAACGGTTGTAAAAAAAGTCAGGAGGTGGTATTTGATTTGGTTGAAGCAATCTTTCCTCAACTGAATCTTTCATTCGAAACAGACTAAGGTAGATACTACAACATAGTTAGGTTGGCTTTACGTTGTACTAGCAAACTAATAATTGTACAAGGTAGTTTATCAGCTAAGAAAAATGGCTCACAAAATTCTATTCTATTGAGAATCGTGTTTGGCCAACGGCGAAAAGGCTGCAAAGTTTGACACCCCCGAAAAGACAGTTCTCAAGAGACGCCTAAAAGTCTGTGTGAAACGAGGCCTGAGCTGTCATGTAAATTAAACCGTTAAGTTGAGGAGAATTTCGGGCAGAAAGTTCATAGTTTCACCCAGGTGGAGATATTAAGGATTTTAAGACGTAAACATGACTCCGAGCATCATACTTAAAGTAATCAATTAGTCCTCAAAGAAAACCTAATTCATGTAACTTGTGATATTACAAGAAGTATTTATGTTAATATGTTTATTAACTCTACTCATCTTGTAGATAGTGACATACAAAATATTCAATGCTTGTATAAGAATTAACCAGTGATGGAGCGACGAAACATTGCACCAAAATTTAGGATTGACTTCCGTTATATGCGTAAAGTTTACTTTGTAAAAATTAGTACATATACCCTTGTTTAAATTAATCAAACAATAGTTTTACTTTCCTTTTTTCACCAAACGATCAGTTTTGTACCCACTGGAGTGACAGGGTGTAATCGAATTGTATTTTTTCCTCAGATTAGGTCATTCATACTATTTTCAGTTTGTCCGAAGAAAATTGTGAGTCCTTGAAAAATATTGCGTCATCTGCGATTGCATCAATATTTTATTACGCGCATACACTATTGTCTCGACTGTCAATTAGTTGTCCTATGGCCATTGTCTACGATGGATGTTTCTCCCAGGAAGCGTACGAGAATTGTAACGCTGCACGAACACACAAGCAAGCCTCACATAGAGACCACGGATATTACAATAATAACAGAATTATTCATTCTATTTCAATTAATTCGCACCAGGGTGTATGTTTTATACCCTTTTTTAAAATCTCATATATATACTTGAGTGTTGACCAATGATTAAAATCGCTGTTTAAAACTTTCAAAATATACTTTTCTAAATACAAATGCTTTTCAAACACATCTATTTAATAGATGAGACCCTAACAATACTACCACTCCGGTTTAGAGTGGACATGGAGTAATGGAAATCAATGCGTACGCCACACTCTTTAAAGTTCTAGAACAGGCGCCTCACCACGAGATGGAGTTTAATGTAATACGCAGGACTTTTTTTGCATGAGATACAGTCAGTTTATTCTAAGTTCCCGTACACCGATCACTTTAGAGTTAGAATGCTGGTCTCTATTTTGATATATATCCTTCCTCTTTTAATAACTTTATCCCTGTTTTGAACAAATATTAGAATCAGCACCCCCCCCCAAAAAAAGCAGTTTTACGGCCACTTCCACCATGTCATACAACCCATCCACAGGACATGCTGAAAACTTAGTGAGGAGCAAGGACAGACTCATAAGTGACGTTCTCCTGTATACATCTACACGTAGATACACTAGTGTAGGGCGACCAGCAGAAACATACATCTGTGCGGATACTAGATGCCGTGTGAAAATCCTGCCAAGAGCGATGATTAATAGGGACGGGTGTCGAGAGAAATTCATCGGAAACCGTGTTGTCAGATGATGATGATGATGATGATGTTGATGCGGTTTAAAACTGCTCTGCTGGATTCCGTATTCTTTCATTTATCACATGTAAATTATCTCTTAGTTTTGTGCATATTGTCCAATATTACTTTGCTAATTTTAACAATATATATTTACCAACCACTCCGCACGATCAGAAGTCAATTTCTTAAGCGGATATCAACTGGTTTCAATTCAGTTTTCCTTCTCCCGACTATTTACACACTGCCTTGTCGGCATAGGTTGTAGAATACACCAACTGCACCTCTACCGAAGGGAATACTCCCCCACCCCAATTGGACCACCTCTTCGTCTTTGATGGCGACTAGTGATGATTAGGGATAAATCCTGGTGACTGAGCAGTCCATGACATGCAATACTCCACTATGGCCACTTACTTACGCTAAACGGGAGGTAGGAGAGACCTCCGATCAATAGGCTGATCCATCAAACCCTAGCACTTATATGGTTGTCCCAATTACACTTATGGTAAAGCCCAAACCCTTTTTACCATAAATGGGCTTTTGATGAGGGTCTTCCTGTCCCGGGTATGACGTTAAACTGCATTTAATGGTGAAGTTTCAATCCTGGAGTTCTCGGGGAATGGGAAATACTCCTTCGTAACCATTTCTCCCAGGTCACTATAACCCAGAGTGCTAGTAGCTGTTAGGGTCCCATCTATGGGTTAAATAGGAAAAAATGAGTTCAAATCATCTGCTTAAAAATTGAGTTTGAGAGAAATGTTGAATACCCTACAAGAATAAATAAAACAAAACGACCTCGGCATAAAATAACCCAACAAAAGTTGAAATGCTGTAAAAATCCAACCAACCAACCAACTAACCAACCAACCATCTATTTACTCATAGTTGAAGGGAAAATGGTTGTTTTCCAATATTTCCCAAGGGTATTAGCACATCATGCACAAACAACATCGTCCAGGATTTTAACTCATCTCGCAGTCTCCATTTACTACGACCATAACCGTTACGCCAATTTTAGCGATATTGTCGTTGGAAGGATTTAGTAGTTTGCATTATGATTTTCTCTCTTATCGTCCATGAGGTAATCCTGAAGGATTTTTAAAAAATCGATTCGATTGATTCTAGTGTCCACTTTCACTTTTGACACTATCCATTTCGCTTCAATGTTAATGCGTTTTTCTAGCTCGAAGAGCAATTTGGTTACCCTATTCTTTTAACATTTTGTCATAATCATTTGGCCCTACTTCATCAGATTTCTTCGATTTGTCAGCTGGAACTAATATCATGGAATAATTATTAACTGTCCTTTTTTCTGGTTGGAAACTCTTTTGGAACTCATCATTAATGATTTTAAACTTAATTTCATTAATTAAATTCAATATAAAACCGTTAAGCTCTTCTATCTCTGGAGGAAATTTTTTGCTTCGTTAATTTAAAATATTCATTATTGGCTACTTGTTCATGTTTATACAATATAGAGCTATCCACTTAATTACAGCCCAGTCGGTTGGGCTTTAAATACGCCGACTGTGTCCTCTACATAAAAGTAAAACCTGCAAAAGGTATACTAAACTAATGATAATAAACTAACCAGTATCGAGTGGTGAAGCTCTAGTTTTAGAACTCTGAAGTTGTGTGGAGTACTCCTTCATTACCATCCTCCAGGTATCCTCTGGCTTGGAGTGATAATACCTACTAGGGTGCCATGTATGGGTAAAATAAATATTTTGATAACTACTCGTATTAAATAAGAATACTTAAAAGTAAGTAAAAGTAAAGTCTACGGAGCGGCCTAAAGTTGGTATCAGCCAGTCAGCGAGGGGTCCATCCCCTTTTCAATAGCGCTAGACCAAGGAGATTGTTTTTAGCATCTGAGGTGGAGCGCCACACCTACCATCAGCTCCTTACTTTACCGCACAGATCCCTGTGCTACTCATACGCTGAGTTGGCGGGGACCGGTATCGAACTAGGAACCTTGTGGTTTCTAGTGGCAAAAAGTAAGAATGTACACAAACAATGTTAATATAAATTTACAATACAAATTTCCATAATCTAATCCTAAAGTATGCGGGTTAATCCTAAAGTGTGTGGGTTAAAATCAATCAATTATTCACCCAAGAAAAATAAGAGTGCTAACCACACATAAAAACTAATAATCTGTCAATTGATCTTCGTATAACCATCTTTTGACCGGGTTTATGTTCCAATATAAGGGAACCAGAGATTATCTGGGAACAAGAGAGTGAACGGGTTAGGTAGAATATTAAACACATTTCAAACGCAATGGTTAAAAAAAGTCTACAATAACTCAAAGAGGTAGAAATATATTTTGTTTTACACTAACTTTAATAAAACAGCTAAAAACTAAGGTGAGGAAAAGTTTTGAAATTGAATTAATGATTATTAGTGAGAGATCTATATTGCACAGAACGTTTAATAGAAATATTATTAGATTAAGTGATAGATATATACAAATCATAACCAAAAGAATATTTCGAAATAACTTGATGAACCATAAAAATATCTGACATATAATGTGGTTTACCAAGCCAAAAGTTAATGATTATAACAGTGCGGGTATCATATACATAGGATCGAAATATTCACTCTCTGCTCCTTTTTATCCCCTAACTTCACATGCCACAGACGGGGCTAAAACACGCCCCTCCCATTAGTACATACTATCCTAATATCCTAATATACGATAAGGAAACGAGTAATCTGATCGGAATAATGATGCAATAATTAAAAAAACATCTTATATTTCTGTAAAACCTTGTTCTCTGTCATCGAATATAATATACGTATTCTAGCTAAGGTTTCGAAAATATTCATATAACCTGAGTTTGTCTTTTCGGTTGTACATAATTCTTCTTCTAACCTGTATCTTCCATTAAAAAACATTCACTGGACAAAAGAGCGTGACATTCAACGATTCCCCGCCGATTTCCGTCGAATACATCCCCCGTCTCCCATTTGTAAACTCAAAGAAAGAGTTGAGAGCCCCGGGCGGAGACAACTCGCCTTCGTTGAATTCCATCTGTTGCGTCGTCTAAATCACGATTCTTGTAATGCCAAGTAGGTAAAGAAACACATAATGTCTCTTTCTAAACGGCGGTTAGACCACATTTCTACAGACAGACCAGATCTCGATTTCAAAGAACTTTCGATGCAGCATAAAAAGCATGAAGTCTACAGCAAGCTGATACAACGGTCATATGTCTGTGCAGTAAAAAAAGTGCGTGCTCGATAAAACACCTCCATATTACTGCCTCGTATTCATTCTGACGAAGTGACCAGTCATTCAGTTAATCTCCTCTTGTCGACCCAGAGGGTATTAATAATCTCCAACTGAGTGATGACTCGTGATTTTTGACAAACACCATATTTGGCTTACAACACCATAGAAAGAGAACTTCTTTGTCAGACTGATTTTCTTCACTAGGCCGTCTCGAAAACATCTAATATATATATATATATATATATATATATATATATATATATATATATATATATATATACGATATAATGCCTTACTTGACAACGGCCGAATCACAGAGAGACGAATCATAACTCGAGATAAGTCTTTTAGAGCTTGCCGATATTTGCGATAGAAGGGGCGCTATTTTCTGGGCAATCGAGCATCTCCGTATCATCTAAGTGCATAGAAGATTGAACAGTTCTAGAATCAGAAAAAAATCACATAACCCTAGATTCAAAAGTATATGGGGTGCCCTGGGAGATTTCTCAGTTGATTAACAAATGTAAATAATTTTGATGTATACACGGGAATCAGCTCATTAAGAAAAAGAGTTTACCGATTGATATATACTAGCTCCCCAATGATTTCTGTGTTAGTTATGGCTAATCATCTTACTGGGAGAAGAATAAAAACGCAACTCACCTCAAATGTTTGAACATCCATTCTTATTCCAACGGTTCACTTTCTGTGATACTGAAATGGATAACGGACACAAAATTAGGTGTAGATTCTTTTTTCTTGGAGGAGGTAGTTCTTCTATATTTGAATAGTTCAATCGATCTAATCCAGATTACCGCTGGTCTCATCGTGTCACTAAAATAGTCCACCAGCTTCTTTTATTGGGGTAAGAATGGAATCAAGAGAGAAATGAGAATTTAGTTGAAAACTTTTAGAAATACTTAAAGAAAAACAAAAAACATGGCAATATTATCAGTTCAGATGTTGTATCGATTTAAACTTCTGTATATTATCATTAATTATTATTCTTATTTTACATCTTTCAACTGACAAGGTTTTTTACGATAATTTAGCCCTATCGATTCACCGACAAAAATATTCTGGTTAATGTCTATACCAATTGTCATTTTGGTTCAGTTCTAATCACTTGCACACTTCCCAGTGGTTCACCCTTCCCAGCCAGTCGTGTGTAGTCTTGTATTTCTTTCGTGCCAGTTTGCTGGAATTTCATATTATGTTATTTCATCTCTGTTACCACATAACCTACTCTTCTGTATTTTATCAATTTGTTTTTGTCCCTGAGAAGTCAGTGACCGACTGTTTGTATGAACCTGCATGACTATCTTCAGTATTACTGGGGATTCTAAATAATTTCGACTCTTATTTCTGGCCTACTTTTCAATCTGTAATTATTAAATGAACAATTAACACCATGTTCTATATTTTACTCAGTTCCTGGTAAAAGACCTGGATTTTCCCAGAAATTATTCTTGTACTTTTTAAAATATTTGTTTTAATTATTTCTTTCTATTTTATGTTCTTTGTCACTTCTCTCTACATGTCTTTCTCTTGGATATATTTTTTAAATCTTTGTGCTGATGAAACATTTATTGTATATACTCTTTTCCTCCACCATCTTTTTCAACTTTTTCTTTTTCCTTTTATCTAATTCGCTTTCATTAATGCAGTCTCCACGACGTCTTGTAACGTTTAAAACTTTTGCATTGTTCCTCCATTGAGATTATTAAAGAATCATACTCAACATATAATTGACACGGATTCTAGTCAATTCGCTGACAATAGACTAAAAGCAAACTTGGTATTTATTGGAAAATAACTAATAATTCCTACAACTTAAAGACGTACAATTATCGAACTAAATCGTTTTAATTAAGGAATTTGAATGCACGGCACTTATCACCACGCGAACAATTCGGTCGCCTACTAAGATGTCTTGATTGTGTTAAATAAAATTCTCGAGAGGATTTTCTTTTCTTTTTCTTGAAAATATCGCTTCTCTTTGATATCTTTAAAATATCAACTTTGTGTTTCCTCTTTGCTGTTTGATTTTATTTCTTTCTCTTTCACGAATTCTTTTACAATTTTTCGATGCTTATCTTTTGTCGTCTTTCTATTCTCTTTCAATAAATTTTTCACTTTTACTTGTCAGTGTTAAATCTCCCACCTGGCAGAATTGCAACATGTCCTTTCTCATTTCTTATATTTATCTACTCAACTTAGATATGTATGGTACAATGTCATCGTAATACTGTAACAATATAAGTGAGTGGTCGCGGAGTGGGAATAGATAAGTTATTAAAAATGCTAGCTGCCGAAAGAGAGGCGATCTGCAACGTTTAAGATTTCATAGGCTATCTGTAAATGATATGCTACCGAGGGCTAAAAGCAACAGTTAACCAGTCTTTGCCAAAGTTAGACTCAATCGGCCATATAATGGTTGTGGAGACTGACCAGCCAATGCCAATCTCTCGGTTTATGTCTTGACAGGAAAGTGTATAAAATATTCTTTAAATGATTTTGTTTAAAAAAAAACATTAAACCAAAATATTGTATCATTTGACTGTGTTCACAGATTCAATCAAAGCCACTGCAAAATACTAATTGATAAGTTTATCAAAACTGTCAAAAGTCCCAGGTGTAGACTTGGTTTCTTACGCCAGGGACACCGGTTTCATGATTGTCAAACATAAGGTCTCAAGGCTGGATTTGTGTAGCTATACCCCTCAAATGTGATAAGAGACTTAAGCATTTTACTTCTGGATGAAGGCTAGGTTCTCATTAGATAGCTGTTGTTTGGAGCTACAATTTCCTTCTATAAAACTGTTAAATCAACCAGACAGGAGAACCATCACACGGGAAGATTCAATCACTAGAACCAAGAGACTTCAAATTGCTGAAGTAAAAAATTATTTTCCGCGAGAAGAAATACACCTTGCCCCCTTAAAAGAACTCTGTCGTCTTATCAAGTACCGTGACTATCATAACACCACAGAAGTGGAATTTATAAATAAAAAGAAGCTGTTTTGCGATATTGTTTTGGTGACTATATGAGACCAGCGGTAATATGGATGAGATCGATTGAACTATAGAAGACCTGGTTCCTTCTAGAACGAAGAATTTACCCCTCATTTCATGTCCGTTATCCATTTCATGGCCACAGAAACTGAACGGAAGGAATAAAAATTGATCTCCTAACATTTAAGGTGAGTTGCGTTTTTGTTCTTCTCGCCAGTCAGATGATTAGCCATCACTAACACAGAAATCGTTGGTGAGCTAGTATATATCAATCGGTAATCTTCGAATTGACAGTAGGAAATCATTTGTAAGACTAGTTAACATACAGAAAGTTAATAAATGGTTCTCAGCCCGTCGACTAAGAAGTGAATAAATCGATGTGCAGTATCCACATATTCATCCAACATTTGGAACACTTTTAAAAGAAGTTATATAGCCCTGTGGAGGCGCGTGGTCTAATGGTTAGAGTCGTAGGAAATGGACTCGTCAACGCGAGTTCAATTCCTAGACGAAGCTGCTGGCATTTCACATGGCGCTAATACCCTTGGGAAAGGTACGAATCCAATTCTCCTTCCAGCTATGGGTAAATAGTAGGGTAGACTGGACTCTTTAACCATGGCTAGGTAACCAGTCTAGGAGAAGGAAAACTCTGAATTCAAACCTGTTAAACTCCGCTTAAAAAATTGACCTTGTGTCGCATCCTGCTCGTGCGGAGGGGTTGGTAAATATGTATATAGCCCTGAAAAATTTGTAGCTAAGAAATAAACATACATTTCCGGTTGTGTAGAAATTTAACAATGCATCCTATTAAAGGATTTTAGAAATGTTGATTAATCTAGATCTAATCCAGTCTGAAGTAGAACAAATTTCACAATGGAAATATTGTTTGTCCTGACATATAAGAGCAAGAATTACCAATGTGTTTTGGGGGGACGAGAGCATACTTCAATTTTTCCTTGTTCAAGAACTATTCATTTCGAACTTTGGTACAGTGTAAAGACAGAGTGAAATATCTGCATATCTTGGTGTTTATTCAAATGCCATCTTATGTGTATCTTATAGATGTTGTATATGACGGCTCACCATGTGTTAATGTTTAACAGGATTATCCATCAGGTTAACAGATTGATTGATATAAACGGCATGTCAACCCGTCAAGGGTATTTTATGACTAGATGTTATGGAATATAGTCAACTGTACGTTCATATTTATGTTTTAGTATAGTTGTTTCTCAATACATTTTGTTTCCACACGGTACTGTTGAATGCAATTTTTTAAATCAGATCTATTTGACCTATATATGGGACCCTAACAAGTACTAACAATCCGGACCAGAGTAGATCTGGGAATAATGTAGGAGCACCCCAAACTACCAATATCTCAAGAACTGTTACCTCACCATCATATGTAATTTAGTTTCATAACCATGACATTCCTGGGGGTCTTACTCCATTTCAAGTGATGCAGAATGGATTATCCATCAGATAATCTATATAATGATACATCATCACTATATATCATCACTATACATTTATAATAAATTAAACTTTATTAACGGGAAGGTCTGCTTTGTGCTTGATTACCGTATATGTGAATATCTCTTCAATATTTTACTGAATTGAAGTCAGAATTAAGGTTACACATAAGAAAGAACGAAAATATGTAGGGATAAATGAAGAAAAACAAGTCTTCCTTACGACTTTTTGAGTTTTAAATAATGGCTATATATTTTTCACATATATCTTGGCAATCAGTTTAAAAAGGAATGTAGCCCGTTTCTTCTAAATTGGAAAAATATATTTCGCTATAATTCTCTGACATCTTCAAAGAAACGTTATCAAAATTCTCACCAACATACTAACAAGTTAGTAATCTGGAACTTGGTTCTAATTTGCGAGTATTAAAAAACTTACCTACTTTCTCATGAAAGATATGTTTATTTATTTTTAACTATCTTTCTTCGATTCTAAACATTTATATTTTTTATCAACCCCAAATCTAAAATATCTTTTTGATCTTAAAGTAACCCATTTTCTCTTAATGTCTTTTTTTTTTCGTTTTACATTTTATTTCCTTTTCTATTTTGACACCTTATAAAAGTGATGACAAAGGGGAATTAGAAGAGAATTCATTGTTTCCAAATAGACACATTTCCTCATGACACATTATTTTTTATCAATTCTGCTGTATATTACCTGTCAGTTAAATTCTTCCTAGTAACGTACTTTTTAGATATGTCAACTGACATACGTTGTCTATACACGTAAACGATAAAACTCTTTGGCATCTTATGATTGGATGTGAAGATGTGTAAGCAGGTTTACCTTGGATAAACCGTCCGTGTGGTGTAGTGGCTAATGTGCTAGAATATGACATCGTAGTGAGCGATTTCTAACTCCAGTCGCGTCATTACGTTCACTTTCGCACTAACACACTTAGGTTAAATAGTACCACTATTGTTATTCTACAAGGGCGGCTTTGGTATTAAGTAACTTCCAACAGTTGATGTGCCATTAAACAAAGGAACCAAATCATATTCCTATTCGGAAATCGGATAATCTGATTAATACCGTTGTAGCAAAATCGTAATTGAGTTATTTTATTATTTCAGTATAAAGCTCATCTCTTTGTTTACATCAAATTTATTTGATTGGCTCGATACATTTGGAAATTAATGTTTAGTTTTATTGAAATTGCAAACTGATTGTACGTTCCTTTGATTGAGGGAAAAATCCATTGTATTTAATTTAATTTTATTTTATTTTTCAATCGTGAATTGTTATTCTCGTCAGTTATTAAAATTGAAACTTTGTTGAAAATTCAATTTAGTTCAGTTCGAAATGTAATAGAAATGTGAAAATTGGCATTTCTTTTATAACAAGGAATCCAGCCCCTCATGTTGATACAGAAAACCCACCCCCTCGGGATTTCTGGATCATAAGTGCTTGCCTAAACACGATAGAAATCATTAGATACAATAAACTGTTATCATTTTAAAAAGGAATGTATATTTGCAAAAATACACACGCACACACACATATGTATATGTCTGTGTATGTGTGTATCTGTGTGTTATGGTGTACTATACAATTAAAATGCCTTTGTTATCATTGGTTTCAAACCAGCTTATTAGCCGCTTATCCTCAAGACATAGCCCTTTCTAAATCGTTGAAACATTTTACGCGACTTTTAACGATATAGAGGGCATTCAATGTAAAAGTTTTTATTAGCAAAGAGGATCTTTTAGATAGTCCATGGAACATGTATTTTTCTTTTTCCTTTTTTACTACTTGGAAAATTGCAATTAAAGGTTGACATTTTAACCTTTAAGAACCAAACTTTAAAATTATAGAAATGAGAAGCTTAACTTGAAAGCAGTATGCCATCATTGAATTCAATTAACATTGTTGGTTGGTTTGTTTTACGGTATAAAAACTCTCTCCGAATTAATGCCTATTCAAGTCGTTCTGTTTCTAAAACTATCTGCTGTTGCTTAAATGAACACTAATCTAAAGTATTGAACAGACTGCTTAGTTTCGGTGATGTAGCTGGAATCGATGCTTTCAGTGTGACTTGACCGTTTTATCAATGTGAAGGAATGTATTTATATTAGAGGCTAAGTTGGAAGTCGAATGTCCGAAAATTGCACAAAGGGGACCGAATCAAAAATGTCTCTAAACCAGAAAGATGAAGGTAACCATCCAATTGATTTGATTTCATCCTAGGAAACCTAGCGGAGAACGTGAGTACAAACGATAAGATTGATAGACGGTACTGTTTGGCTGTCATAGGTATGTGAATTTGGGTATATCCGAAGATTAAAATTACTTACCATAGTAAGGATGTTGTTTTAGGCACTTGATTAATGTTAATTGCGTGATATCATGAATATAGAATTTGTATTAACTCACCTTGTATCTACGAGGGTAATCCCAAAGGTAAGGTCTCAAACATAATTCAACATCACAGAAACGTTTATTGTTTGTTGCCAATGATGTTTGAATATTTTTGAAACGTTAACATCTAACTATTTTTCTACCTAATCGTTATTTCGATCGATGCATTTTGTAGACGCTGTGGCAGTTATTGTATGCGCATACCATACCAGCTCGCCACCATGACGTTGAAGAAGCATTGAACCTCGTCGTCGTTGCCAACTCCCTACACCACTTACGGACGTTTTTGACATCCATGTACGACTTGTCTTACACTTGCCATAATTGGTCATGAATTTCAATTGGTTAATTCCCTCTGCGCTCAAAAACTGAATAAATGTGCGAACTTCATAATCGGAAAATACATCAGATACGACAAGACATTGGCGTGGCAGAGGGGTCCCCTCAGTGGCACGCAAAAGAGCATGCAGAACAAACACAACTCTGTTGCCAATAGCTACACAAACAGTTTACCTGCGTCCTTAGCACTTTTGAGACCTTACTTTTTGGATTACCCTCTTATAAAATGAAATGAATGATCTGAAACTAGCTTGCTAACCATTACGCCACGACTGGAATACATAATAAGGAAAATAAAAAAAGTAAACACTTGTTTCGCCGAGCAACACTTACTGACCCGGAAGTTTCATATAATGAGCGAATTTTTTGTATTTGCTTGTACATGTTCGTACAATGGCAGTGATTGCATAGGTGCAGTATGTCTGTTAGTGCAATGCATATTCAAGTGCATTGTGTGCATGATTACGGTAAGTTTACCAGTGCAATGAATGAACGAGAACATTACATGTGTGGTTTCAGTGTTGGATAACTACAAGGTCAGTGATTGTACGTGTTGATTGATTGTAGGAGTAAAGTAATTGAACGAGCACAAGGTGTTGTGCGAATGTAAAAAAAAGCGGAGTGGTCTATTGTCGGTATCAGCCAAACAGCGATCTACTCTCTCACCTTTACGGTGGCGCAGGGAGATTGCTTTTGCTTCTGAGGAGTACCACCATACCTACTGTCTGCTTCCAGTTGTTTTAGCGCACTGATTAGATTATCCAATACTCAGTTTTGAGGAACGGTATCGAACCCGGAACGTTGCGATTACTAGGCGGATGCTCTACAAATATAACAACATATAAAAGAGTATGAAGCGCGTGGTGTAAAGGTTAAAGTCATGGGAGGTGGACTCGTCACCTCGAGTTCAATTCCTGGATATGGTAAGTGCATTTCACTTAGCGCTAATACCCTTGAAAAAGGTATGAATCCTACTCTACCTCCAGCTATGGATAAATAGTAGGTCAGACTGGGCTTTTTAAATTTGGTTAGGCAACCGGTCTAGAGAAGAAACCTGTTAACTCCACTTAAGAAATTGACCTTGTGTCACATCCTGCACGTGTTGAGGGATTGGTAATATATATATAACATGAGTTTAGTGACATATTTGGTTCTGAATGTCAAATATCTGGCAATGTTTCATTCTTAAATGAAAAGAAGAACAAAAAAGTCTATCAAAAATCTTGTTCAGAAATAAAATAAAATAATTCATTGCTTTCTAATACAGTTGTTAAACTATTAAGTTCATTTCAATACTCCTACTCGGTATTATTTATTTATCTGCGATTTTAGGAAATAAAAGATAATTCATACTTGTTGATAGGACCAATAGTTTCTAAACCATGATGACCATGACATTATAGGCATTCATCAAAATCAGGGTGTATTGATAGCACTTATTCATTGTCACTCCGCCCTTCCTCCATCAGTCATCGGTATTGGTAAGCCATCTATGTGGCATCCATTTTCAGCACATCTGTAGACGACTATAGGAGAAGTCGCTTATGAGGGTTTCTTAATTCTATAGAGTGTCCAGCAAGCCATGCTTAATTGTAACTTTCTATGGCAATACAGCTTCTGTTTTGAAGAGTACAGATTACAAATTCTTCCTGTGAACATTCTTTTGATATCTAGTTAATACGCATCATATATGTGTGCTATGTTTGTATAAATATGTATACTAAATATACTTGCGATTGAAGGCATGTTACCAAACCGTTATCGCCTTAGTAAATGTACATTGTACATTGGGCCCGAGTTAAAATCCTGGACGATTCTGTTTGCGTTTCACATTCGCGTTAATGTCTTGAGAAGAGCATAAATCTATTACTTCTTCACCTAGTGGCAGACGGGTTCTTTAGTTGTAATAAGCTGATTCAGAGCGGCTCTCCGCTTAAAGATAACCTTCTGTCGCATCCTGTCTATGGCAGAGGAGTTGGGTAAATACATATCATATTTACAAATATATAAGAGAAATTATCCTTCATATCCATTTTCGTTTTTTTCCTATTTTTATCAATAATTCAATGTTACAACATGTTCCCTTCTACTCTGATCCATTTTTTAACCTTGATATGAAAGATCTTTGTTAAATAAAGTATAAAAATCATAAACAAATAAATAAAGAACGGGAAAAATAAATGTTTGGATTTTTCTCATATTTCTAAGTAATCTTTCTCTGTTTACAATGACATCAATATTGTCGTCGATTATTTTATTCTATTTATTCACATAGATTTCAACAAATAATCTCCTCTTTTTTTTTGTAATCGATTATTATCGTTTTTTCTTTTTGATCTTTTATAGATTTTGAAAGTATTATTATATATATATATATATATATATATATATATATATGTGTGTGTGTGTGTGTTTTCATTTGCAAACTGTCACACATTATATTATATATATATATATATATATATATATATATATATATATGATATGCAAATAGAATTATTTTGTTTTATATTATCTTTGAAACATTTTTCTATAACAATGATATTTTCTTATATTGCAAAGTTTGTGCATGCGTAGAAAGGATTACCATATCACTCATTATGACTTTTATACAGCGTTAAATGGTGGACTTTAACTGGAGTCTACCCAGTTCTCTATGGCTTTTCTGAGTATTTAGCTGATCTTAACAATGCTGTTGTATGGATGGTTTTATTCTTACTCTGATTTCTAATTCCACCTGTCTATTTCTAAACCCTAGGGATCATTTCGAGGGCACCAACTAACCACGCTATCAGGGTCACCCTAATGCTCCACGCTTTCTCAGTTCTCTGGCAAGGTCTAAGTATTTGTCTATTTTTTTGTTTTGGATGATAAAATCCCAGCTGATAAGTTATCTTTCTTCCTGTAATAAACCTAGTCCTGATCTTCTGGGCGTGATAAGATAATTTGCCAGTATTAAATCCCAGAGAATGTTATGTATTGTTCTCAAGGACGTTCCAGTTTATGTATATACCATTTGGTAATATGGTAATTTCTTTAATAATATCCTGTCGGTCACCTTTCTAGTCCGGTAATGACAAGTATATCTGCGTTTTTCGGAATATTGTCCTCATCTTCGTTGTTTCTGTTACACGTTCGGCGATGTGCTCCGGCTTTCTTCAGATATTTCTTGTCGGACTCGGGAAACTTTACGGACACGGAACCTTCTTTCAAACTCGGAAACTTCTGTCGTAATCGGGAGCCATACGGAACTTGAACCTAACCCTTTTCAGTCACAGGGGTATCCTGTTTTCATTCCGCTAACCATAGCTGGGGGAAGGCTTTAAGCTGTGTTAATTAGTCCGACAAGAAAAATCTCGAAGAAGGCGGAGAGCACATTGGCCGAAACGTTGTACAGATAAACTGAATGATGAGGACAATAACGAATAATACTAATCACCAGCCTCATTCAAACATTCAGAGAAACGGTAATGGTAGTATTTACTCTAAATATACTAGTTGTTTATTATATGCTAGCAAGAATGAATGAAGAATGAGGCTTGAAATTAGATTAATATTCTGAGCATGAGACATTAGGTTTATAAGTTCCAAAATTTCACACCATTGGACACATGGCCGAGTGGATGGCAGTTAGGTTAAGACAATAATCGACAGTTTCAATATAACGGCCGAGTTAAAAGAAAGCAGTTAAGAAAATAATAATTAACACGACTCTACCCACTATGTTAGCGGAATGAGAACGATAACCCGTGAATAAATCAAAGGGTTAGGGTTAAAGTTAAGAGCTCCCGATACGCAAGAAGTTCGAGTAGAAGAGAGCCACAAGAATACTGAGGTATATTGGCAACCATTTTACAATTATAAGAACACCGACGAATACGCAGATAATATCTAAGTTTTAAGATAATCACGGTAAGGTATTGTTGGTACTACTATTATAAAGATAATAGTTTCTCAATATAGCACGATTATTGAATGACAGATCTCCATAGATACAGGACTCTTCTTCTGCGTATTCTTTAAATAAAAATTGTGGATGGCTTAAATATGACTTCCTATTTCCAATTCTCATTTTTGCCCAAACGCTTTGGACATTCTAAACTCGACTACTAATTGGAAGACCTTACCATGTCTACTAATTTTTTCCTTTATGGGAGAATCAAGTGAATATACAAGCGATGATACCGTAGTAATATAATTCTTGGTTTATATATAACGAAAATATGTCAAAATTTATACCCAGAACGGATATTAAAGGAAGAATGAGTAAGATATGCAAATGTCAAGAAGAAAGAGCAATGAACAAGTAATAAACACCAGTTGTTAACAATACTGTGATTTGTATGCTCTTATTCTTCTAAAACTCTTTCCAAACTTTGTACATGATAGGTATCACCGGTACCTTATGTCTCAATTCTTCCTCTCTGATAACAGATTCTCCAGCTTTTTTTCAAGCCTTTTGGGGGCCATTATAAAAAAATATATTATATTATATTATTAATTTATTATTTGGGGGCATTATTAATTATATAAGAAATTATATTATCATTATTTGGGGCAAGTATTATATTATTATTATGGGGCCATTATAAATATTATATATATAATTATATTTGGGCCATATATTATGATTATTATGGGGCATTAAATTATTATATTAATTATTATTAATATATTATATATTATTATTATTTTCCCAATGGAGATTTCACATAAACTGATGAAAACTTTCACTGGACTCTGAGGGACAAAAGTCTCTTACAGAAACAGGACTCTTCTGAGATTTATAGCGATCTTAACAATTGCAGTTTTGGATGTCTAGAGCCTTCCTCTGATTTCCAATCTTTCTTAGTCGTTAAGTGTATGTGTCTGGAATCACAAGCTCCGGGTCCGATACTGACCCTCGCCAACTCAGCGCATGAGAAGACGCTTGATCTGTGCGGTAAGTGTGGGGTGATGTCGCATGGCGCTCCATATCAGACGCAAAAACAACCTCCCGGTCTAATGCTTGTGAAACAGGATTGACTTCATTTAAGGTTGATACGAGTATTGGCCGCTATGCCTATCTACTTATAGTAGTAGCAGCAGCAGCAGCGGTAGTAGTAAATAGTAGTAGTAAGAATTAAATGGTGTAAGTTTAAGGCTTTAATATTTATCTTATTATTATTATTACCATTATCAGGCTATACTTTTTCCACTATTCCATATGATATTGTTTAAAAGATCAAATATAAGGCACTGTACAATAAAGACGGAAAAGATTTTAAAAAATAAGGAAATGTAATTCTTGTAGAAAAATCGATCCTGTATCAAAAATCCAAATATTGTTAAAAGAAAGAAGAAAAAAAAGGCTGCGTCGGATAGAAAATGTATTCGCTGTAGAGAAAAAGCAAAAAAATTGGAAATTCAAAACCGAAGAGACAGAGAAAAAATTGTAGAATAATCTGAATTGACGTCAGAAACAACAGCAAACAATACATTATCCCCTTACTTTTTACCCTTTTAACTCCTTCTTACAAGTATTTGTTTTTTTCCCTCAATGCGTCAATCTAATCGTTTTCGTTTCTTTTTCATTTTTCTCTTTTATTTAATCGTTTTTAAGATTCGTCTGGATATCTTTTATTCTTAAACATACTTTTTTTCAGAATTCAGCGCGTGTTGATAGGCTGCACGGTTTGCTTATGTATCCACTTTAGACAAGATAAGTTATCAAAAATGTGTCACTTCCCAACGCTTCATCTTCAGAAATCAGTGTAACACTTACTCTAAATAAGACGTTTGATAGAAATACGCGATCTTAAGATAATAGCTAATAAAAACACTTTTGAACATGTTTCTGTTTTATATAAAGTTTGTTCAAACGTGCTTACTACCAGATCGCCGTGTGATGTCACTGGATAGTAGCCCTTGTAAAAACAAGAAATAACTCTAGCATCGAGATTTCGACACTGTGTGGTTTTCATGATTGATTCGATTTTATATATGTATGGTGTGTTCCATTGTGTGTATGTAAATGCATATACATATGTGTATATATAAAGTATATACATATTTTCAGAATACATGTTTGTTAAACACGAGACATTTAATGCCTGGGTTGTTCCTCAATCTTCCAGTTTTTCTGACCATTTTGAACTCAGGTGGTCTCGTTTGATAATTCACCGAAGATTTCATCACTAGTACATTCGGCACTTTGCAATGCCACCTCAGGTGTAGATGTAGTGAAGTTGTACCGGGTTTTTTACACACACACACAGCACAAACACATAAATATATATATATTAATATATATGTGTGTGTGTGTGTGGTATGTATGTATACACGTATATATATATATGTGTTAGTATACGTATATATATATATGTGTGTGGTGTGTGTGTATGTATTATGCGTACATATATATATAGCATATATGTGTATATAAATATATTATATATATATATATCATAATATATATATAATAATAATAATTAAATATATATATAGGCTTCTTAAAGGTATATGTGATAAACGTAGGAAAACATTTTTGGTTTTATTGAAAGATGGAATATATAAGATAAGCATTAATAACCAAAATTCAGAGTAATGAATGTTGTTGATTTTCAATCTTATTTTTATCATTTAAATATTAGGATATAAATAAGATTAAGAACAACGCAATATTATCACTCTGAATTTCTTATTATCGTTATCTAAATTTTCCAGCATCCATCAGATGCACAGCAAAAAACACACATATATAAGTCATCCTAGACACCGTGTTTCGACGTATCCCGTCCTTCAGTGGGGTAGCATTCGCAGGCCACCCCAGCTGATTGAAACCCATCAAGTTTCATCAATCACGCTCATAACACTCGGCTGCCGAATTACATACTGAGAAAAGGATTTAACTGATAATACATGAATATATATATATATGTAAAGCTCGTCATAGAGTGCTCTGTCCGTTTTATTAGGAGAGTGTATATATATAATATATATATATTATATATATAGTATATATATATATAATTATATATTTATTTATATATATATATATATAATATATAAAAATATATATTATATATATATATATATTCAGGAAATATCATGACTATGTCTCCTTGATATTTTATGCTGATTGAAATAACTAAATAATCAAATTCGCTAATATTTCTGATAACATTAGAATGTTGTGCATCGAACTTACTTTCTTTGTATCGACCAGACATTTGTTTGAGTTTGAAACCAGTTTTATATTCATTTAAATCTCATATAATCCTTGGAGAAGCTCTCATCTCTTACGCACCTGATCTGTAGGAAAATATCGAATGCAAGATGTGCATATTTAGATACAAAAAAAACCCTTCTTTGATACGCTGTTAACATATTAATTAAATCAGCAGGTTCTTGAACAGACAAGGATGGATTTTCAGAAATCTTCCCGTTATCAGACACTGATCTCTATCTCAGGTACAAATCAATGTTTGCTCTAAGTTTGCAGCGCACTTTTCACTTTATAAATTATAGTGTTAGGTACAAGGTGGTGTGTTAAGTACTCTAATGAATTGTTCATGAGTGTGAATTTGCGTTTAGGAAATTAGACGTTGTGACCGGTCTCATCGAATATGCTATGCATTGACCAAATCATGTGTGCAAGAACAATTCTGAGTACGTTATCTAAAATCAGCCAAATGGTCGGCTGGGCTTTAGAATACGCTGACGAATCTCATGCATGAGGTTAATCCACATTAAAAAGGGTATGCTGGGTATAAAATCCACCTGTATCTAATAGGAGGCTATCGCTCTGGTATCCGTGTGTGGGGTATGCCAGGTTCACAGACTCGAAGTGATTACAACCTGTGAGGGACCATCTAAGCGTCAAATAGATGTTTAAGATTATTTATAATCGTAGCAGTATGTGCCAAAAACACCTCCAAAATCTTAAAATCAAGTACACAAAATGTAAATAATGTAAACATAATTTACCATCTCCACAATAATCGATGTGAACACAGTCAATTTCTTAGCAGTGTTATCAAGTTTGAATTCAGAGGTTTCCTCTCATAGAGTGGTGTTCTAACTAAGTAAACGACCAGATCATTCTACCTATTATTCAGTTTGAAGTAAAGAAGTTTGAATTCAGAGTCTCTTCTCATAGATTGATGACCCTTACCAAGGTAAATATCCTATACATTACTATTTACCCATAACTAAGGGAGAACAGTTGGATGATGCTTTTTTCCCAAATATAATGATTATGAAAGCACACAGTTTTTCTAGATTGAACTCGTATCACCAAGTCCATTCTTTTGAGGATAAATACATATTCGTCTGCAAATAGCACATACAAAAACCGAATTAACTAATTTAGGCGTAATAGATGCGTTAGCATGTCATTAAGATTATTCAATCAATCATTAAATAACATACTCAAAGTCTAAAACAGAATATTTACAACAAGTAGAGCATTTTTCTAAGCAGTGTAATGAAAAATTTAATTCTATAAAACGACGGTAACTCACATTAGTCAAGCAAAAATAACTGTGTTTTCTCTATATATAGTTACTCTAATCTCTTTTGTCATATTACTAGAACCTTAATCTAGTCTCAGAAAACTGTCACCTATACCTTTTGACTAAGGTTGGGTTGGCCGTTGTTTATAGTATTTCTGTTATTCTGTTATCATTTATATTACTTGAACCGTAACTTCAGATTACAATGTGTCACATACACAAATCATTGCATCTTCTCTCAGTTAAACCTTTATACAAAAGTCTCCTCACAAAAAGGAGACTTAAAGCCCAGGGCACTTTCACTATTGCACTTAAAATCCTCCATTTTAGAGTTTCGTACTCGGCTGAATTGTAAGCAACTGGAAATGGGGTGAGTGCCCCCATCAAAATATACATATGATTGCTGGAATATGCTGGTAGTCTAACGATTAGTTGTTAATGAAATTAATGATACGTGTTCAAACTCCGACTGAGACAGTGTGTGTTCATTTCGTACTAATGCCTTTCAAAAGAAAGGCAAATCCACTTCCCCTTCCACCTATAGATAAATAGCAGAATAGTTTGTATTTAACTAAACTAGATTAATCAGGGATATTCCTGTTGTTGGGTACATGCAATCAATACCACCTGATACATATTACTTTCTGAGGAAATTCGTATTGCCTGAGATATTCTGAGGAATTTAGACAACACAATTGGTTATGAGAAAATGTATATTAGATTTTGTCAAGGTTTAGAGAACAGTGTAATAGAATGAAATTTACTCTCTTTATAGATTATAGATTGTGCTAGTTGCAGCGCTTACATCTTTTGTGGCTAAAGCATTCAACCCGTAGTTCCTTGTACCGTGGAAATCAGTGCACTGACATGTGTGTGTTGCTTCACTACTTGAGTGATTTGAAAACCGGAAAGACCGACGTGCAACATAATCTAATTCAGAAACCTATGTTTTACGATCGTGAAACAACTAAAAACATGTGAACATTGTTGTGCGAAGGTAAAGGTTAAATTGATCATAGTACAATAACCAGATGGCTCGTTGCAAAAATATCGAAAATTTAGCAAGGTCAGATTGGCATAAAACCGTGGATCTGAAGATTTCTCCGATCCAGCGAGTAGCACTCTGAGAGTATCAGGAAAGTTCAGCATCACAGTCCAGTAAGTTTTGTCACCTAAAAGACTCTGTATAAACATCTGAAGTTGCCGAATATGCTTTACTTACCATCATATTGCATAAATTCTGACGCCCCCTAGTATTTACAAAAAGTATTTTAGATGGCACAGGAACAACAAGGAAATATATTGTGTGTGAGCGAGCTAGTATGGCATCGTGTTAGCAATTTTATTGGTGCTCATTTTTCTTACCTTGTGCCTTACTACGTCAAATTTAATAAATGTTTACAGAAATAAATTAAATCACATATGTTGAGGAAATCGTGTTTGTTTTTTTTCCAATTGAATTGGAAAAACACGAGAAATATTTTCGTAAATAAATAAACAAGAGATTTTATACCCTGAAAATATAATTTATTAATATTAAAAGAAATTCTCCATCTTGTTGATAACTCTAAGAGATTGGAAAAATAAATTACAACTTATAAGTAAGATTCTGAATTGATAAATGTAATCTCCGAATAAAAGGTAGGAAAAAAGAAAAGGAAAAATAATTTTTATTCATACGGCCTTGAAACAAACAAATATCCTGTAATGTTATACTCCTAGTTCTATTTTACAGGAATATAAGCATCTCGTTAAAGGTAGTTATTTTTGATGTAAGTAGTTAAACTACTGATATGCATTTTCTCTATTTGATAACATCACTTGAATCCTATTCGTATCGGTATATAAATGCGATCTCAGTGTGTCAGTGTGTCACATTTTAAAAACTTTACTCTCGTGGCTGTTGGCTGAAAATATCATATCATTATGGTATCAGACTCGGAGCAATTTAAAAACCTTCGACCGAATCAAGACCCATAATCCTGCAATTTTCAATTCCCAAATTTAATTACTGCAATTTTTTCGGCAATTTTTACGTGAAGTTTTTTTAAGATAATTTTTAATAATTTCTTTCTAATACAAAATGAATATCATTGTGTCAGTGTGTCCCATTTTTACAAACTTTACTCCTAAAGATTATTTGGAATCAGGCTGGAGCAAATTAAAGACATTCAGGCGAATCCGGACCCGTAATACTGAACATTTGAATTCCCACATTTAATAAAATTGATATGTACTATGCTTGAATGTCATTTTGGATGAAATTCAATCAAGATCCCTTCCAACAGGATCGCTTTTAAGCTAGTTATATATTCATCTTTGTTTCGTCTTGTGACAGAAGCTGCTTCACCACTTTATGCTACTTAGCAGATAGTCATCCAAGCACTGTCAATTAGATGCTTATATCAACTCATTTTGTATTATAGAGGTTGGGAATCGCGCTCTGTACTTTATGAAGATTGAATTCAGGGTGTTCCTTCCCCGAGACTGGCTGTTCTATTTACTGAAGGGAGATAGTTAGATTCATACTTTCCTAGGGTTTGCGCTATATAAAATGCAAGCAGCCTCTTCAGGATTTGACTCGTCTCTTCGCATCCATGATATGATTGTAACCATTTACCACATGTGAGGTCTCTACTATTTCCGTCCGATTCTTCTAGCCCTGGCCTCAGACTATTTCTTTTGCTCTATTTAACATTCTTTCTATATGCATCCAAAAAGGCAATGCGTTCATTGAATATAACTGAATCGTTCTTTTGTCTGGATACAGAATTTACTGTAAGTGCCCTTAAGGGCCATAGAAAGTAAAGATTGGTGAATGAATATGCCACAGATGTGTCAATGTGTTACTGGTAGACCAAAACTGACATAATTAAGAGAATGCACATTAAATTGATATAATTAGATTTATTCATGTGACAAGTAGAATAGATGAAACTGATAGTGTATGATAAAATATTTCTAAGAATAATTTGAAAAAGAAAAAGTAACGAGACACGGCAACCATAAATTGAACAGGATAAATTGTGTAAATTAATTAATCTTCATTGATCATAAATTAATAAATAATATATATAATAAAGGTGTGTGCCGTGTGTGTGTGTGGTTGTGTGTGTGGAAGATAAGAAAGCTGACTGTCAGAGGATCAGTGGTTGGACGTAATTGATTAGTTGATCTATAACCACTCTACTCATTATGCCGAGGCGAGAGATCTGGATATTATAAAATTAAAAAACTGAACAAGCTCGACACACAC
>CM042159.1:66301143-66315706 GCA_023376005.1 Doryteuthis pealeii | reverse complement strand
AGAGAGAGATAACTTCTTAATCGAAATACATGCAGAACGACAAGACATGGCGGTGGCAAGAGGGTCCTCAGTGGCACGCAAAAGAGCATGCAGAACAAACACAACTCTGTTGCCAATAGCTACACAAACAGTTTACCTGCGTCCTTAGCACTTTTGAGACCTTACTTTTTGGATTACCCTTTATAAAATGAAATGAATGATCTGAAACTAGCTTGCTAACCATTACGCCACGACTGGAATACATAATAAGGAAAATAAAAAAAGTAAACACTTGTTTCGCCGAGCAACACTTACTGACCCGGAAGTTTCATATAATGAGCGAATTTTTTGTATTTGCTTGTACATGATCGTACAATGGCAGTGATTGCATAGGTGCAGTATGTCTGTTAGTGCAATGCATATTCAAGTGCATTGTGTGCATGATTACGGTAAGTTTACCAGTGCAATGAATGAACGAGAACATTACATGTGTGGTTTCAGTGTTGGATAACTACAAGGTCAGTGATTGTACGTGTTGATTGATTGTAGGAGTAAAGTAATTGAACGAGCACAAGGTGTGTGCGAATGTAAACAAAAAAGCGGAGTGGTCTATTGTCGGTATCAGCCAAACAGCGATCTACTCTCTCACCTTTACGGTGGCGCAGGGAGATTGCTTTTGCTTCTGAGGAGTACCACCATACCTACTGTCTGCTTCCAGTTGTTTTAGCGCACTGATTAGATTATCCAATACTCAGTTTTTGAGGAACGGTATCGAACCCGGAACGTTGCGATTACTAGGCGGATGCTCTACAAAATGAAATAAAATGAGAAAGGGAATATTAGAAGAATCAACTTATATGTGAAGCAATATATAACAATAGATGGGTATGAAGCGCGTGGTGTAATGGTTAAAGTCATGGGAGGTGGACTCGTCACCTCGAGTTCAATTCCTGGATATGGTAAGTGCATTTCACTTAGCGCTAATACCCTTGAAAAAGGTATGAATCCTACTCTACCTCCAGCTATGGATAAATAGTAGGTCAGACTGGGCTTTTTAAATTTGGTTAGGCAACCGGTCTAGGAGAAGGAAAACTCTGAATTCACACCTGTTAAACTCCGCTTAAGAAATTGACCTTGTGTCACATCCTGCACGTGTTGAGGGATTGGTAAATATATATAACAAGAGATGAGTTTAGTGACATATTTGGTTCTGAATGTCAAATATCTGGCAATGTTTCATTCTTAAATGAAAAGAAGAACAAAAAATGTCTATCAAAAATCTTGTTCAGAAATAATCAAATAGATAATGTAAGATCTCATTGCTTTCTAATACAGTTGTTAAACTATTAAGTTCATTTCAATACTCCTACTCGGTATTATTTATTTATCTGCGATTCTAGGAAATAAAAGATAATTCATACTTGTTGATAGGACCAATAGTTTCTAAACCCATGATGACCATGACATTATAGGCATTCATCAAAATCAGGGTGTATTGATAGCACTTATTCCATTGTCACTCACGCCCTTCCTCCCTATCAGTCATCGGTATTGGTAAGCCATCTATGTGGCATCCATTTTCAGCACATCTGTAGACGACTATAGGAGGAAGTCGCTTATGAGGGTTTCCTTAATTCTATAGAGTGTCCAGCAAGCCATGCTTAATTGTAACTTTTCTATGGCAATACAGCTTCTGTTTTGAAGAGTACAGATTACAAATTCTTCCTGTGAACATTTCCTTTTGATATCTAGTTAATACGCATCATATATGTGTGCTATGTTTGTATAAATATGTATACTAATATACTTGCGATTGAAGGCATGTTACCAAACCGTTATCGCCTTAGTAAATGTACATTGTACATTGGGCCCCGAGTTAAAATCCTGGACGATTCTGTTTGCGTTTCACATTCGCGTTAATGTCTTTGAGAAGAGCATAAATCTATTACTTCTTCCACCTAGTAGGGCAGACTGGGTTCTTTAGCTTTGTTGTAATAAGCTGAGTTCAGAGCGGCTCCACTCCGCTTAAAGATAACCTTCTGTCGCATCCTGTCTATGGCAGAGGAGTTGGGTAAATACATATGAATATATTTACAAATATATAAGAGAAATTATCCTTCATATCCATTTCGTTTTATTTTCCTATTTTTATCAATAATTCAATGTTACAACATGTTTCCCTTCTACTCTGATCCATTTTTTAACCTTGATATGAAAGATCTTTGTTAAATAAAGTATAAAAATCATAAACAAATAAATAAAGAACGGGAAAAAAATAAATGTTTGGATTTTTCTCATATTTCTAAGTAATCTTTCTCTGTTTACAATGACATCAATATTGTCGTCGATTATTTTATTCTATTTATTTATCACAAATAGATTCTTCAACAAATAATCTCCTCTTTTTTTTGTAATCGATTATTTCGTTTTTCTTTTTGATCTTTTATAGATTTTGAAAGTATTATTAGTGATATATATATATATATATATATATATATATATATATATATATATATATATATATGTGTGTGTGTGTGTGTGTGTTTTCATTTGCAAACTGTCACACATACATATATATATATATATATATTATTATATATATATATATATATATATATATATATATGATATGCAAATAGAATTATTTTGTTTTATATTTATCTTTGAAACATTTTTCTATAACAATGATATTTTCTTATATTGCAAAGTTTGTGCATGCGTAGAAAGGATTACCATATCACTCATTATGACTTTTATACTAGCGTTAAATGGTGGACTTTAACTGGAGTCTACCCAGTTCTCTATGGCTTTTCTGAGTATTTAGCTGATCTTAACAATGCTGTTGTATGGATGGTTTTATTTCTTACTCTGATTTCTAATTCCACCTGTCTATTTTCTAAACCCTAGGGGATCATTTCGAGGGCACCAACTAACCACGCTATCAGGGTCACCCTAATGCTCCACGCTTTCTCAGTTCTCTGGCAAGGTCTAAGTATTTGTCTATTTTCTCGTTTTGGATGATAAAATCCACCAGCTGATAAGTTATCTTTCTTCCTGTTAATAAACACTAGTCCTGATCTTCTGGCCGTGATAAGATAATTTGCCAGTATTTCAAATTCCCAGAGAATGTTATGTATTGTTCTCAAGGACGTTCCAGTTATGTATATACCATAACGCAGATAATACTAAGTTGTGTCCAATAATTAGCCGTTAAGGTATTGTTTTGTACTACTATTATAAGATAATCGGTTTCTCACTTGTGAGCTGGTGATATTTCACTGGAGTTTGAATGACAGCAAATCTCCATAGATCTTCAGGACTCTTCTGCGTATTCTTTAAAATGTCGTTATTTGGATGGCTTAGACTTTCCCTCTAATTTCCAATTCTCCCAGTCTTTTGCCCAAACACTTTGGGACCATTCCAAGTGCACCGACTACAATTGGTACGACCTTCACCTTCATGTTCTACTAATTTTTTTCCTTTATGGGGCGATCAAGTGAAATATCAAAGCGATGATACCGTAGTAATATTTGTATGTTTCTTTGTTTATATATACGAAACTACTTCATTTTTGTCAAAATATTTATACAAAACGGATATTAGGAAAGAATGAATAGATAAATGCAAAGTGTCAGAGAAGAATAGAGACACAATGTAATCTATAAATACGGTTGTTAACAATGCTGTGATTTGAATGGTCTTCATTCTTCCTTTGATTCACTATTTCTCCAAACTTTTGTACATATCTTTTGGAACCGTTTCCAGCGCACCAATTACAATCGGTATCACCGTCACCCTTATGTCTCAATTCTTCCTCTGTTTTCCAGATTCTCCAGCCTTTTTTTCAAGCTTTTTGGGGGCCATTATTATTATTATTATTATTATTATTATTATTATTATTATTATTATTATTATTTTCCTCCATAGGGGGTTTTCACACAAGCTGATGAACTTTCACTGGAGTCTGAGGGACAACAAGTCACTTCAGGTCTCTAGGACTCTTCTGAGATTTCTAGCCGATCTTAACAATGCAGTTTTGGATGGTCTAGAGCCTTCCTCTGATTTCCAATTCTATTCTTTGTCGTTAGTGTATGTGTCTCGGAATCACAAGCTTCCGGGTCCGATACTGACCCTCACCAACTCAGCGCATGAGTAAGACCGCTTGGATCTGTGCGGTAAAGTGTGGGGTGATAGTCGGCATGGCGCTCCATATCAGACGCAAAAACAACCTCCCTGGTCTAATGCTTGTGAAAAGAGGATTGACTCCTTCTATTTAAGGTTGATACCGAGTATAGGCCACTATGCCTATCTTACTTATTTAGTAGTAGCAGCAGCAGCGGTAGTAGTAATAGTAGTAGTAGTTGTAGCAGTATTAATGGTGGTAAGTTTAAGCCTTTAATATTTTATTTTATTATTATTATTACCATTATCAGGCTATACTTTTTCCACTATTCCATATGATATTGTTTAAAGATCACATAATATAAGGCACTAAGACATAAAGACGGGAAAAGATTTTAAAAAATAAGGAAATGTAATTCTTGTTGAAAAAATCGATCCGATGTATCAAAAATCCAAATATTGTTAACAAGAAAGAAAAAAAAGGCTGCGGTCGGATAGAAAATGTATTCGCTGTAGAGAAAAAGCAAAAAAATTGGAAATTCAAAACCGAAAGAGACATGAGAGAAAAATTGTAGAATAATCTGAATTGACGTCAGAAACAACAGCCAAACAATACATTATCTCCCCTTACTTTTTACCCTTTTATCACTCCTTCTTACAAGTATTTGATTTTTTTCCCTCAATGCGTCAATCTAATCGTTTTTCGTTTCTTTTTTCATTTTTTCTTTTTTATTTAATCGTCTTTTAAGATTCTGTCTGAGTTTCCCCCCTCCCTATTCTTCTTTTATTTCTTAAAACATACTTTTTTCAGAATTTCAGCGCGTGTTGATAGGCTGCACGGTTTGCTTATTGTATCCACTTTAGACAAGATAAGTTATCATAGGAAATGTGTCTACTTCCCAACGCTTCATCTTCAGAAATCAGTGTAACACTTACTCTAAAAATAAGACGTTTGATAGAAATACGCGATCTTCCAACGTGTATCTTAGCTAAAGGTGGTAATAAAAACACTTTTGAACATGTATTCTGTTTTATATAAAGTTATGTTCAAACGTGCTTACTACCAGATCGCCGTGTGATGTCACTGGATAGTAGCCCTTGGTAAAAACAAGAAATAACTCCTAGCATCGATTTTTCGACACTGTGTGGTTTTCATGATTGATTCGATTTTATATATGTATGTGTGTGTTTCCAAGTGTGTGTATGTAAATGCATATACATATGTGTATATATATGTATATATCATTATATATATGTATAATTTTCAGAGTATTTTAGTATACATGTTTTGTTAAACACGACGGACATTTAATGCCTGGTGAGTTGTTCCTCAATCTTTTCCAGTTTTCTGACCATTTTTTTGAACGTCAGGGTGGTCTCGTTTGATAATTCCACCGAAGATTTCATCACTAGTACATTCGGCACTTTGCAATGCCATCCTCAGGTATAGATGTAGTGAAGTTGGTACCGGGTTCTTTTTACACACACACACACATACATACATACATATATATATATATATATGTGTGTGTGTGTGTGTGTGTATGTATGTATACGTATATATATACGCATATATACGTGTGTTTATGTATACGTATATATATATGTGTGTGTGTGTGTATGTATGTATGCGTATATATATATATACGCATATATATATGTGTGGTATATATATATATATATATATATATATATATATATATATATATATATATATATATATATATATGCTTCTTTAAAGGTATATGTGATAAACGTAGGAAAAAATTTTTGGTTTTATTGAAAGATGGAATATATAAGATAAGCATTGATAACCAAAATTCAGAGTAATGAATGTTGTGTGATTTTCAATCTTATTTATTATCATTTAAATATTAGGATTAATAAATAAGATTAAGAACAACGCAATATTCATCACTCTGAATGTTTCTTATTATTCGTTATCTTATATTTTCCAGCATCCATCACACAAAAACGCACATATATATAGTCATCCATAGACACCGTGTTTCGACGTATCCCGTCTCTTCAGTGTGGGTAGACATTCGCAGGCCACCCCAGCTGGAATTGAAACCCAATCAAGTTATCATCAATCACGCTTCATAACCACTCGGCCCCCGCACTTTCATACTGAGAAAAGGATTTTAACTGATAAATACATGAATATATATATATATGTAAAGCTCGTCATAGAGTGCTCTGTCCGTTTATTACGAGAGTGTTATATATATATATATATATATATATATATACTTTGGTGTGGTACCAAGTTTCTTGGTACAAGGTGATTCTAGGTGGGTCCTAATTCTCTACCCGTAGTTTGTTGTAGAGTTCAGGTTCCGTATGAGAGCTCAATGTTTAATTATTGTAAACAGAGCAAAGTTATTTAGGAATAAAAAGGCCTTAAATACCATGGGTATCGTGATTATGGACCATTTCCACTCGAGAGCATGCTCAAGAGCTTCTTCAGATCACTGATATATTTTATTTAGACAGGCACATGGTCAAACTCTTTTTATATTCATACATTTCCCCCCTCATTTAGGGGTGGTCATATTGCATTCTTTCTATTCAAGTGTCTTTTTTATTGGTGGAAATTTTTTTTTTTTTTTTTTTTTTTTTTTTTGTTGGTTGGTTGTGTTTTATTTCCTTTGTCTGCTAGTCTCTTTGGTAAATTCCTAATTTTATTTTGACTGACCAACAGGATTTTAATTTATGGTCGAGATGTCGTTTCGCTCTAATTGGGTCAAGTGGAAAGCAGGGAAGGTATGTCTTTTTCCTCAGCGGGTGGGGGTATCTGAGTTTATTTTATTAAGGTTTTTATTAAGCCTTTAATCTTTCTAGTGTGTATCATTTCTTAAAGCATGTTTTTTTGTATTTTGCTATTTATATTCTTACACTTATATTTATGCGTTCTTTACTTATATTTTGTATTTTATGTTCATATATGAACCTCTTTCATTCTGTTATTTCGATTTTCCTCTTTACATCTATTTATTTATTTTAATTTATTTTAATTTATTGTTTAATTTTCTCCTTTAGTACTATCCTTATCTACGATGCTTTTATAAAGGGTCTATTTTGGTTTATTTATTTATTCATATATTTCTTTATTTATTTAGAGGGCTTTATTTAAGTAAAATTATAGTTATAGATTTTTTATTTTATTTATTAATTTATTTATTTTTTATTATTTTTATTTATTTATTTTTTTCCTTAGGTCGAGAAGGGTTCTAGCATCTTTATCTTATTAATCCTATATTTTAAACATTTTAATTTGTTATAGTGTTTCTTTTTTTTTTTTTTTTAAATTTTTTACTCCTTCTTTTTATTAATTTTAATTAATTTTAATATTTTATTTGTATCTTTAAGTAATATCCTTATCTTTTTGTTTGTTTAATTTGTTTTAATTTTATTATTAATAGTCTACATAAGTCATATTCTTCTTTATAAAGTTTCTATAAGGGGTCTTTTTTATTTTTATATAGTTATTAGTTTATTCATATTTTTATTTTTATTTTTATTTTATTTTTTTATTTTTTTATTTTTTATTTTTATTTTTTTATCTCTTTAGGGGCTTCATTTATGTAATAGTATATTTATAAAATTCACTTACTTTTATGTCTTTTCTTTTTTTCTCTTTTTCTCTTTTTCCTATCGGAAAAGTCCTAGCGGTATTTCCAAGTGTATGTTTGTCTTATTCATCTCATATTTTAAATTTTAAATTTTAAATTTGTTTTTGTGTCTGCATTTCGTTATTATTTCTTCTCGTTGGTTTAGAAGTTTGTCTCTATCTGAAAACGAAACAGACAAAAAAATATATATCGGAATATCCGCGGGAAACTGGAAGCAAAGACTATACAACCATAGGCACTCATTCACTCAAGAGTCCCAAAGGAACCAGACTGCATTATCAAAAACATTCTGGAGACTAAAGGAAAAGGGACTAAACCCACTAATTACGTGGAAACTTATTAAAAAATCAGCAACACCGAGAAGTTGGAATGGAAGGTGCAACCTATGTCTGGAGGAAAAAATACAAATCATAAAATTTAAAGATAGAGACAAACTTCTAAACCAACGAGAAGAAATAATAACGAAATGCAGACACAAAAACAAATTTAAAATTTAAAATTTAAAATATGAGATGAATAAGACAAACATACACTTGGAAATACCGCTAGGACTTTTCCCGATAGGAAAAAGAGAAAAAGAGAAAAAAAGAAAAGACAAAAAGTAAGTGAATTTTATAAATATACTATTACATAAATGAAGCCCCTAAAGAGATAAAAAAATAAAATAAAAAATAAAAAAAAAAAAAATAAAATAAAAATAAAAATAAAATATGAATAAACTAATAACTATATAAAATAAAAAAGACCCCTTATAGAAACTTTATAAAGAAGAATAGACTTATGTAGACTATTAATAATAAAATTAAAACAAATTAAACAAACAAAAAGATAAGGATATTACTTAAAGATACAAATAAAATATTAAATTAATTAAAATTAATAATAAGAATTAAAAAAAAAAAAAAAAAAAATAGAAACACTATAACAAATTAAAATGTTAAAATATAGGATTAATAAGATAAAGATGCTAGAACCCTTCTCAACCTAAGGAAAAAATAAATAAATAAAAATAATAAAAAATAAATAAATTAATAAATAAAATAAAAAATCTATAACTATAATTTTACTTAAATAAAGCCCCTCTAAAGAAATAAAGAAATATATGAATAAATAAATAAACCAAAATAGACCCTTTATAAAAGCATCGTAGATAAGGATAGTACTAAAGGAGAAAATTAAACAATAAATTAAAATAAATTAAAATAAATTAAAATAAATAAATAGATGTAAAGTGGGAAACCGAAATAACAGAATGAAAGAGGTTCATATATGAACATAAAATACAAAATATAAGTAAAGAACGCATAAATATAAGTGTAAGAATATAAATAACAAAATACAAAAAAACATGCTTTAAGAAATGATACACACTAGAAAGATTAAAGGCTTAATAAAAACCTTAATAAAATAAACTCAGATACCCCCACCCGCTGAGGAAAAAGACATACCTCCCCTGCTTTCCACTTGACCCAATTAGAACGAAACGACATCTCGACCATAAATTAAAATCCTGTTGGTCAGTCAAAATAAAATTAGGAATTTACCAAAGAGACTAGCAGACAAAGGAAATAAAACACAACCAACCAACAAAAAAAAAAAAAAAAAAAAAAAAAAAATTTCCACCAATAAAAAAGACACTTGAATAGAAAGAATGCAATATGACCACCCCTAAATGAGGGGGGAAATGTATGAATATAAAAAGAGTTTGACCATGTGCCTGTCTAAATAAAATATATCAGTGATCTGAAGAAGCTCTTGAGCATGCTCTCGAGTGGAAATGGTCCATAATCACGATACCCATGGTATTTAAGGCCTTTTTATTCCTAAATATATATATATATATATATATTATATATATATATATATATATATATATATCAGGAAATATCATGTCTATGTCTCCTTGATATTTTAGTGCTGATTGAAAATAACTGAAAATATATCAAATTCGCCTATAATTTCTGATCTAGAAATGTTGTGCATCGAACTTACTTTCCTTTGTATCGACCAGACATTTTGTTTGAGTTGAACCAGTTTTAATATTCATTTCAATCTCATATAAATCCTTGGAGAACCTCTCATCTCTTACGACACCTGATCTGTAGGAAAATATCGAATGCAAGATGTGCATATTAGATATCAAACAACCCATTCTTTGATACGCTGTTAACATATTAATTAAATCAGCAGGTTCTTGGAACAGACAAGAATGGATTTTCAGAAATCTTCCAGGTTATCAGACACTGATCCTCTATCTCAGGTACAATGAAAATGTTTGCTCTTAGTTTTGCAGCACTTTTCACTTTACTAAATTATAGTGTTAGGTACAAGCATTGTGTGTTAAGTACTCTAATGAAATTGTTCATGAGTGTGAATTTGAAGTTTAGGAAATTAGACGTTCTGACCGTCTACCAGTCGAATATGCTATGCATTGACCAAAATCATGTGTTGCAAGAACAATTCTGAGTACGTATTCTAAATCAGCCAAATAGTCGGCTGGGCTTAGAATACGCTGACAGAATCTCATGCATGAGGTTAATCCCCCATTAAAAAGGGGTGTGCTGGGTATAAAATCCACCTGTATCTAATAGAGAGGCTATAGTTCTGGTAATCCGGGATGTGTGGGGTGGGGTTCACAGAATCGAAGTGATACAACATGTGAGGGTCCCATCTATGCGTCAAATAGATTTGTTTTAAGATTATTTATAATCGATAGCAGTATGTGCCAAAAAAACACCTCCAAGAATCAAGTACACAAAAATGTAAATAATGTAAACATAATTTACCAAATCCTCCACAATAATCGGATGTGACACACAGTCAATTTCTTAAGCAGTATTACCAAATTTGAATTCAGAGGTTTCCCTCTCCTAGAGTGGTTGTCTAACTAAGTAAAAGAATCAAGATCATTCTACTATTATCTCAGTTGGTAGTAAAGAGGTTTGAATTCAGAGGTTTCCTTCTCCTAGATTGATGACCTCACCAATGTTAAAGATCCTATTCCATCTTACTATTTACCCATAACTAGAGGGAGAACAGTTGGATGAATGCCTTTCCCAAATATATTAGCGCTATATGAAATGCACACAGTTTTTTCTAGGATTTGAACTCGTATCACAAGTCCATTTCTTTTGAGGATAATTATTACATCATTCGTCTGCAAATATGCACATACAATAAACTAAATTACCTAATCTTTAGGCATGTAATAGATGCGTTAGCATGCCATTGAGGTTATTCAATAAATCAATTTAAATAACTATACTCAATTAAGTCTAAAACAGACATATTCACACAAGTAGCAGCATCTTTCTTAAGCAGTGTAATGAAAACATTTTAATTCTATAAAACGACGGTAATCATCACATTAATCAAAGCAAAAATAACTGTTTTTTATATATCGTTACTCTAATGTTCATTTTGTCATATCTACGAACCATAATCTAATCTCTGAAAACTGTCACCTATATCCTTTTGAATAAGGTCTGGTTGGCCGCTTGTTGTATATATTTCTGTTGGGGCTTCTCACTTGTGAAAACAAGTAACGAATCATTTATAATTACTTGAACTGTAACTTCAGATTACAATGTGTCACACACAAATCCTTTGCATCTTCTCTCACTTAAACCTTTATTACAAAAGTCTCCTCACGAAAAGCAGACTTAAAGCCTAGAGCACTTTCACTATTGCACTTAAAATCCTCCATTTTAGTGTTTCTTACTCAGCTGAATTGTAAGCAACTGGAAATGGGGTGAGTGCCCCAAACAAAATATACATATGATTTATGGAATATGTTGGTAGTCTAACAATTAGTTGTTAATGAAATTAACGATACGTATTTAAACTCCGACTGAGACAGTATGTGTTCATTTCGTACTAATGCCTTTCAAAAGAAAGGC
The DNA here is from genome assembly GCA_023376005.1 of Doryteuthis pealeii. NCBI lineage: Eukaryota > Metazoa > Mollusca > Cephalopoda > Myopsida > Loliginidae > Doryteuthis > Doryteuthis pealeii. Next base: position 66,304,071 of record CM042159.1, on the reverse strand, counting down.
ATGAATCCACTTCCCCTTCCACCTATAGATAAATAGCAGAATAGTTTGTATTTACTAAACTTAGATTAATCAGGGATTATTTCCTGTTGTTGGGTACATGCAATTCAATACCACCTGATACATATTACTTTGTGAGGAAATTCGTATATTGCCCTGAGATATTCTGAGGAATTTAGACAACACAATTGGTTATGAGAAAAATGTATATTAGATTTTGTCAAGGTTTTAGAGAACAGTGTAAATAGAATTAATATTTACTCTCTTTATAGATACTAGCAAATATATGCACCCTCCAGGTGCAAGTATTTAAGTTTTAATATAATAAAATAGAGTATTAAATTAGAAAGGCTAATGAAACTAAATAAGAATACAGATAAAAAGATTTGAAACAGAGGGAGTATAATAAAAGATTTGAAACAGAGGGAGTATAATAAAAAGTGGAACAACTGAAACTTACTCTTCCATCACTCTCGTCTTTCATTGTTATTTTTTCTATATTAAGTATTTAAGAGGAAGTAAAGAATAAAATGACAGTTATTTTTTCTTGTTAATGGATTTCATTTAAGATTTATTGAAGAGATTTTTGCTTATATTCATTAAAATAAAACCAAACAATTAGAAATCAATAATACTAAGCACATATTTATTAAATTCGATTTTTTAATATTAATATGCAATTAGCCTTCCCGTTCACATTGTAAACCGCTATTTTGTTGTATATATAATATAATTGCATGTTGTCAGTATGTAGACATAGTTAACAGTATTAATAATGTAAGACAATTTTATTAATAATTGAGGTTTAGATAAAAATAAATCATGGAGAATGTGATGTCAATAACTAAGAGAATTGTGACTTTAGTAGGAATATAGTTTCGGTTACAGACAGAAAAACACACAATCTCCATTATAATAAGAGATATAGACGTGCTAGTTTGCAGCGCTTACATCTTTTGTGGCTAAAGCATTTCAACCCGTAGTTCCTTGTACCGTGGAAATCAGTGCACTGACATGTTGTGTGTTGCTTCACTACGTGTGTGATTTGAAAGCCGGAAAGACCGACGTGCAACATAATCTAATTCAGAAACCTATGTTTTACGATCGTGAAACAACCAAAAACATGTGAACATTTGTTGTGCGAAAGGTAAAGGTTAAATTGATCATAGTACAATAACCAGATGGCTCGGGTTGCAAAAATATCGAAAATTTATCACGGTCAGATTGGCATAAAACCGTGGATTCTGAAGATTTCCTCCGATCCAGCGAGTAGCACTCTGAGAGTATCAGGCAAGTTCAGCATCACACAGTCCAGTAAGTTTTGTCACCTAAAAGACTCTGTATAAACATCTGAAGTTGCCGAATTATGCTTTACCTTACCATCATATTGCATAAATTCTGTCGCCGCCTAGTATTTACAAAAAGTATTTTCAGATGGCACAGGACAACAACAGTGAAATAGATTGTGTGGTGAGCGAGCTAGTATGGCATACTATTGTTAGCAATTTTATTGGGTGCTCATTATTTCTTACCTTGTGCCTAACTACGTCAAATTTAATAAATGTTTACAGAAATAAATTAAATCACATATGTTGAGGAAATCGTGTTTGTTTTTTTTCCAATTGAATTGGAAAAACACGAGAAATATTTTTCGTAAATAAATAAACAAGAGATTTTATCACCCTGAAAATATAATTTATTAATATTAAAAGAAATTCTCCATCTTGTTGATAACTCTAAGAGCATTGGAAAAATAAAATTACAACTTATAAGTAAGATTCTGAATTGATAAATGTAATCTCCGAATAAAAGGTAGGAAAAAAAGAAAAGGAAAAATAAATTGTTATTTTCATACGGCCTTGAAACAAAACAAATATCCTGTAATGTTATACTTCTAGTTCTATTTTACAGGAATATAAGCATCTCGTTAAAGGTAGTTATTTGTGATGTAAGTAGTTAAACTACTGATATGCATTTTCTCTATTTTGATAACATCACTTGAAATCCTATTTCGTATCGGTATATAAATGCGAATCTCAGTGTGTCAGTGTGTCACATTTTTAAAACTTTACTCTTCGTGGCTGTTGGCTGAAAATATCATATCATTATGGTATCAGACTCATAGCAATTTAAAAACCTTTCGGACCGAATCAAGACCCATAATCCTGCAATTTTCAATTCCCAAATTTTAATTACTGCAATTTTTTCGGCAATTTTTTACGTGAAGTTTTTGTAAGATAACAATTTTTTAATAATTTCTTCTCTAATACAAAATGCGAATATCATTGTGTCAGTGTGTCCCATTTTTACAAACTTTACTCCTAAAGATTATTTTGGAATCAGGCTGTGAGCAAATTAAAGACATTCAGTGCGGAATCCGGACCCGTAATACTGAACATTTTGAATTCCCACATTTAATAAAATTTGATATGTACTCAATGCATGAAGTGTCATTTTTGGATCGAAGATTCAATCAAGATCCCTTCCAACAGGATCGCTTTTAAGCTAGTTATATATTCATCTTTGTTTCGTCTTGTGACAGAAGCTGCTTTCACCACTTTATGCTACTTAGCAGATAGTCATCCAAGCACTGTCCAGCTTAGATGCTTATATCAACTCATTTTGTATTATTAGAGGTTAGGGAATCGTGCTCTGTACTTTAATGAAGATTTGAATTCAGGGTGTTCCTTCCCCGAGACTGGTCTGTTCTATTTAACTGAGGGAGAATAGTTAGATTCATATTTTCCTAGGGTTTTAGCGCTATATAAAATGCAAGCAGCCTCTTTCAGGATTTGAACTCGTCTCTTCGCATCCATTTTATATGATTGTAACCATTATACCACATGTGAGGTTCTACTATTTCCGTCCGATTCTCTAGACCTCTGAGCCCTCAGACTCATTTCTTTTTGCTCTATTTAACATTCTTTGTCT
>CM042159.1:66281143-66298643 GCA_023376005.1 Doryteuthis pealeii | reverse complement strand
CCTTAGTTACTCTCACGCCTGAATTGAAGAATTAACATCCATTTACAAAAAAATATTCTATCACCTAAAATATCTTTAATCAATTTTAATTAAAAACATATTAACTAAGTATTTGCGAAATCTACGTGACCTATTGCTTGACCTCTCTGCTTCAGACCCACGTTTTTTACTCTATGGGACACTCCTTTTCTGGTATGCATCACTACATGATTGACGAGATTAAAATAGCGTTCCCTTGTGGTCATCACCTGTATTTTATTGAATATTAAAGGGAATCGTTCTGTTTTGATTGAATACAGAATTTAACTTAAATGTGGCTTAATTTCAGAATTTGAAAGTAAATAGAAAAGGGTTTATTGTTTTAGAATGTGTTGAGTTTTTATTCGATGTGTCGTGTTTTGCCACATATTGTAATACCTGATGACTATAAACGAAAAAAAAGGTCGCTACAAATCTCAAATGTTAATGCTAATGTTTTCAACTTAAATCAAATGACTTTACTAAAAGTTTAATATAATTAGACAGCATTAAAAATCATAAGTAAAAGTATTTGCTTTTATTTGCCGACGTTCTTTTAACATTACCGTTTTAGATTACAAACAAACTAAACATATTATCTAATGCTTCTTGCTATTACACCTGCTCAATCCTAATCTCTGCTTCATTATTGGTTAATACATTTAAAAAATTATAACAGCTGTTTAGTGGATTGAGCAAGGGAAACTTAATACAAAATTTGAATGTAGCAGGTAAAAAAGAAACACTATTAATTTTCTCGACTTCACATTCGATTTGAACAACGTCACACGGCAACGATATAGAAACATTGACAAACCAACGGGTATACATTAATATCAAATCGGATTATCCACCTAGAATAACAATACATTTTTACAAATCAATAGCACATAATAGCTATTATAGAATTCTAGTAGTATCATCATTTCCAACAAAACGAATTATGAAACAGCCCTAAAATAAAGCGGGAAATACACCAGACTGATTTGCACACAAAGCAACAACAATAATAACCAACGAATGAGAAATAGAAACATTATATGGCCCTACAGCAAAATTGTCAAAACAAACGTGGGGAAAATATTTTTTTTCAAATAAACACTTAGCAACATATATGTCTCTGAACAAACTTTTTAATAAGAAAACACTTTACAAATTATTTATTGTTGCATGAACAATATCAACAAATTATAAACAGGCTTGAATTTAAAATATTAAATGAAAATGTTAATCTCCAGAAAGATATATAAAGGGACGGATAGTGCTTAATGTTCCCACTGGATGGTAATTGTTTAATCAACATTGTAATATATAATGCCACCGTTAAGAAAGAAGATAACAATGATGAAAATATATACATCGGTTCCACTGAAATAAATTGTAATACTAGATTGTACAACCAAAAATGCGTCTCACAGAAGATATTCCGACAGTGCAATATTATCAAAACATGTATGGAAAATAAAGGATGCAATGGGCAGTTCTCTCATAATAAAAAAAGCATATTATGGAAAACGCCCAAGGTGGTGACTACAGCTGCAGATTTTGTATGGAAACAAACATATGCAACGTGAACATGTTGAAAACCGATTTCTGCACACAGGAAGCTAATTAACACTTTAATTCTAATAAGTTTTTTGTTGATTTTATTTGTCTATTTTCTGTGTAAATATCACGTATACTAACATCTTTTCACGTGACTATACCTGCCGCTATATAGAAGCATAATCAGACCCTTTTCAAATTTCCGTCTGAAGATTGTGTAAGACACATTAAACCTAAAGTAACGGAATTATAGCGTTCATAATTTTATATACATTTTTTATACTTGCTCTGCCACAAGAGCACCGAGCACTCTTTTTATGAAAAAAAAAGTCTTTTTTGCGAATGTATTCTGAATGCAAATTCGTACACTTTTCATTACATATGCAATATTGTTTCAGTAAATTTACCAACTTCCATATTGTCATGTTGGGAGGATTTATAGTGGGAAATAACATCTTGCTCACGTTTGTAAGGTTCATATAAAAAAATAATTATCTCATTTGTTCTGGGTGTGCTCAACTAAGGTTAACACAATCATTTCAGCTTTTAAATACTGTTGTAAAAAAAAACTTTCAAAAAGTCCAATAGCCGTGACAAGTAATAATATTTGAAGAGAATAATTAATTATCCCAATATTCTTATCGATTTTGAAAAGAAAAAGAAAGAAAGAAAGAACGCAAATATAGTCTCCTTTTTGTTATATCTATAATATAGTTGCTTTAAATATGGGAATATGTAAATATCTGGATAATGCTCTAGGTAAAAACTGAGTGAGGTGTTGCCTAATATAAGATATGATACAATTATGAAAGACCGGAATTGAAAATACGTTTATGTATAAGCACTGTGATTCCATACAATTAGCAAGAGTTAATAGATATTCATGAGATGCCATAAAATTAAACACGGGTTTATGAACCAATTTTCAGTTACTGCTTTTACAAAATTGACCTTTTCGCAAATCGATTTAGCATTGCTTGAATAAATACCGAAATCTTTATTAGGTTTTATTAATTAGTTATTTTAAATAGATTTTCATAAATTTTGAATGTAATTAGCACTGAAAATATTTAGATTTATTTTCATAAAATCTGTTTAAACATCCAGTTAGTGGGGCTTGAATTTAGTGACTATATCTCCTACAGTTTGGGAAGACAACTATAGATGGAGGTTCAATGTATGGCACTATACTGCATTTGATAACGAGGTTCTAATTTCGGAGCTCTAACGAGTATGAAGTATACCATTACTCCCAGGTACATTCTGACCCGAATCGGTAGTATCTATTAGGGTCCCATCTTTTGGTGAAATAGTTTTGTTTAAACATTATTTGCAATCGTATAAATCGACAATGAAGTCAATTTTGTAACATCTCTAAGCATAAAATAAACCTATATGAGTTGATATGCCGTTAAGATCAATCAATGAAACAAAATCCTTTGACCAAATAACCCTATTTCTTGAATTATCTCTTTAAATGGTAGTCATTTCTAAAAAATGATTAAAGGTTTTTCAATGACTCAATATAGATATCATTTCAGTAATCTAAAAGCTTTGTTTTAGTATAGGATAGACATAAAAATCAACGCTTAAGAATTGACACCTAACTGCAGGTCTAGGAATATAATTCCTATTCTATAATGCTATATTATGATAAGCCCGTAGAAATGATATAAAAATACACTCTTAGACTGGCTAGATTAGTAAAATCAATTATTTACCAACCACTCCACACGGGCAGGGTGTGACACAATATCATTTCTAAGCAGAGTTTAACAAGTTAAAATTCAGAATTTGTCTTCTAGACTGGTCGCCATTCAAAGGTTAAAGAGCTCGATATGCCCTACTATTTACCTATAGCTGGAGGGGGAATAGTTAGATATATACATATTACCCAAAGGTATTAGTGCTATTTGCAGTGCAACCAGCCTTGTTCAGGATTCGAACTCATATCACCGTGTCCATTTCCTACAAGGATAACCATTACACGAGGCGCGCCTTCACAATCAGTGAAAGTAAGTGTTACATTTTCTTGTTGTGTTTTAGAGTGTCATGGGTGCTTAACACACAATCGATATTTAAAATTAGGTGTATTTCGCAAGTTGTACTTTGCCTTCGGGGAATTAAATGAATATTCTCCAATTAAAGGAAAACTGTATCTAGGAGACTATGTATATTATATGAGAAGAGAAACTGACTCTTATAGAAAAACATATATACAGTTACAAATAGACATAAGAAAATCTTTTGCAGTAAGTAAAAAAGAGAAAAAACAGTGATAATTAAGGGGGGGGGGGGGGTAGAAGAAAAGAAGAGAAAAAAGAATTAGAGGAAAAAGAAGACCGAAAAGCGTAAATGAGGAAGAAAAGAAAAATCAATGAAAAGGAAAAGAAAAAAGGCAAATGAAAGAAAAAAACAACAAAACTATATACAAGAAAATGCGGGAAATTTATATCACACAGCAATGGAAAACCTCAAAGAAAGTTTGCAGAGAGGGTTGATTAAGGAAAGAGACTGTTCCAAACAGGTGCCCGCAGAGCAAAGCATACCGATAAAAAACATACTGGAGTTGTTGCCATTCGTTTCCAAGCCAAATACTCCCATATGGAATGAAAATGCAAATAATATTTATATAGATTTTACCTAGACTATATTTCATGCATTAGACATGGGAAATCATTTTATTTTTATTTTGATATCCAGAAAGAAGAGAGAGTCGAAAAGTTGATAGGTACATTTCAGCAGATTCAAAAGAGCATAAAATACATTTTTTGAATTTGTAAATATATCTTTTTTTTCTGGTATGATCGATCAGTGACAAACGGTGTGGAACCTCAACAAGTAACAAATCTAGCTACATTTTGTAATTTCTAATTTGCCTTCGGTAATTCTCGGGAATGATCTTTTGTGGTCGTTCAAACAGCTGTGTATCCCGAAGATTCGTATGATGCTATATTAACTGGGTGCCCAGTGAGGATCGAAACGAATTGTTTCACTTGATGTTTCATACTAATGCAAAACTCTGGACAATCGTATTTATTATACAAAAGAATAGTATTCGAACCCTTGCAAATTATATATATATATATATATATATATATATATATATATATATATTAGGGTAGGTCGATTTTTATACCAACACAGGTTTCAAACGGAGAAAGTTTCTAATTAACATAAAGAATAATTGTACAAAATATTTTTCTCTAAAGCTTTACCAATGTTTGAGCAAACGCATTTAAATAAAAACATAATCGAATGTTTTGAATTTCGCTCTGTGTTAACCGAAAAATAAGTAGGTCAGATTAAACCCTACTTTTGAAGAAAAAACATGTAAAAAATAGGGTTAATAAAAGATTTTATTTCATTCAAAATCATACAGTTCTTGGTAGATTAAATAAAAGTAAATAAAAAAAAACGCTGCAAAAATATTTAATTTAAGAAAGTATAAATATTAACCAAATTCGAGCTTGTCTCAAGCGGTTATTTTTCAGTCTTCACCGGAAACAACCATATCAACACGTATTTTTTGTTTACATTTTTCATTCGCAAGTTGTTTTTGCGTGCTACCAAGCGATTTGCCTTTATTTATATGGTAAGTAAATACATATTTTATTTTTTCCTATATTTTTCCATTTCTTTAAATTTCACTCTTGAATTTATAATTCAATTTGTTCAATTTCTTATGACAACAAATAACTTTTTTTCAGATAGCTTTCTAAACAAATTGTTCTAAAACGAACTCGTAGTGCTTCTGCTACGAATTTTGGAGGTTTACTTTCTCCATTAAAAAACACAGAGCCTCCTACTTTTCGACAAGTCATCCAGTATAGTTATTTTCTAAAAAATAATTGTTTAAATTTAACAAGCTTCTCTATTTCAAAATTAATGTCAAAAAATATCATTGATATTTAGAATGCAGTTAATCCCCGTTTGCCTCTGTTAAGCGAAACGTCTATAATAATTAAACTGAAAAGGACATGTTTCGAAAAAGCGCATCAGATAAATAGAAAATCTGTTTCTTCAGCGCAAAAGAAAATTATGGTAAAAAAACTGGATACATTGTTTGATATTTCTTCTTGTTCCTGTCAATTGCCAATTTTAAGTTGTGAAGACAAAAATGTTAAATGTAAAAAAGAAAATTGTCAGACTTGACACATAGTCTGTATTTGTCCTCTCAAAAGTTATTTTTCTATTTTTCTTTTCTTTCTTAATGAATTCAAATATGATGCCAATATCATAAACATTTTAATTCAAATGAATTTCTATCATGACCTTAGGGTTTAGTGATGGGATCTCCTTCGAAAAATAGACCGTGCAAAAGAAAGAACAAAAAAAACACATTGATAAAACAGAAAAAAACTATTTGTATTGGTGTTGATGGAAGACATGATAAAATACTCTCTTATCAAAGAGATTGTGGAGGTAGATGGAAAGAGACAATTTAAGAAAACGAAGGGAACAGAAAACCATTTGACATTCACAAAGGAGATGGGTTGGAGTAAAAGTGGAAAGTACCTCACACATAGAGTTATCCCAACTACTGGAGCAACTGGTGCTGTTCTAGCAGAGGAGGTTTTAGTGTTTTTGAAGGTTATGACAGTGTTGATACCCTAAAAGCTGTTTTATTGGACAACACCCATACAAATACTGGCTGTGAGGCTGGACTAGTTTCAGTTCTAGTGAAACAACTAAAAAGGAAATTGCACACCATTGGTTGCTCTCTACATCAAAATGAGCTTCCATTTAGAGCGGTTTTTAAGCCCATTGATGGCAGTCTAAGAAGTCTAACATCATTTATTGGTCCAATTGGGAGATTGTGTACAAATGATTGTCATAATTTACCCCAGGTCAAATTTGTACCGATAGTAAGTCCACTAGAGAGCCAATATTCTAGCACCAAACAGACAAATGATCTGAGTAGTGATCAGATACTTCTTCTAGAATATGCAGTAGGGATTTCACAAGGGAAAGTCAACCCTAAATATGCTGCATGGAAAATTGGACCTTTAAATCAGGCAATATGGTTGACGTTAGCTACCAGACTAATGTGTTTGTGGACTCGTGGAATTTACGCTGAAAACATATCAAAACTACACAGCCTAATCCAGTTTATTCTTACAGTTTATGCAGTTAGCTGGTTTGAAATTAAAAGAGACAATAAATTTCACAACCAGCAACTGTATATTTTCAATATTCTGCAAAGAATCAAAGAGCTAACACCTGAAATTTAGGAGATTGCATTAAAAAATATTCAGCATACTGCTTTTGGCCTCCTACCAAAAAATATGTTGTATTCACTGTTTAAATCAGATGAACTGGAAGTAAGGGACGAAGCTATAAAAATAATTTTAGCCATTCCGTAAGTAATTTAGATTAGATTGATTAAAATGATTTAATCTATTTATAGATTCAAGTTAAAGTAATATCCTAATTTCACGATGAAAATTAAAAATTAAGACAAGGTTGAACTTTCATTTTAATTCAATATATTAATTCTTCATTTTTTTCAGGAGTGTGAAGCCAACCAATTTTGATGCTACACATTGGTCACAGTTGATCGAACTGTCTCAAAATGGAATCTGTGAGCCTGGATTCACAGAAGAATTTTTAGATAATGAACTTGAGTCATCAAAGAGTGGGATAAAATTAGAATTGCCTGATTTGCCTTCACACTCACAAAGTGTTGAAAGGGCAGTAAAATGAACAACTTCAGCTTCCCAATCGGTTTATAGAATTGAAGCAAGGCATAGGCATATCATTACAAAAGTTTTATGTAGAGCAGTTTAATATGAAGGCATGATAAAAGTTACTATTAACCCCAGAACATTCATGTATCTTTATCATGTCTTTTATAACTTTATGCATTACAATGATTATATAAAATAGAAACTTAAAAGACTCACAATTAGTAACCAGTAGATATTTAAAGGAATGTTCAAATTACAATAGTAGCTTATGTTAAAATCATCATCCCTTCTTCATTTGTTTCTAGCAGAGTTCATACTTATTTGCCTTGTTCCATTGATAACAGAAAAAGAATAACACTACAAAATACCTTGCAATGTTATTAATGACGTATCTCAATTAATGAGGTAAGATGCTGCTTATCTGAGATATTAGAGTGGGTTGGGGGTTATCATTTGACTTTAAATGTTACTTTCGATATATTCTATTCATTTTATTTGAATAAGATACATTTTCAAATTTTCTAGATTGAAATTATAAGATGTAAAAACAATTTCTTACGTAAATGTTCTAAAAACAAGAATTCTAGTGGGTTTCATATTAGACGATCTTTAAAACTAAATGCTCAAAAATGGTGCAAACTAGAAACCTACTTTTTTGGTGTCAGTTGTTATCATACTAATACCCAACTTTCTCTATGTGTTATATTTTGATATCCAAAAAAGTTGAAAATCAACCTACCCTAATATATATACGCTTGTAAGTGTAAAGTGATGTATCATAATTTATTGATTTTTTACCATATTGGGAGAATGTATTTTGAAAAAAAAACAAATGAAGAATAAAGATATATAGTTTTCTGGCCATGGGTCTTTTAGATAATCGATCAAATTCTTGCCTAGACTATATGTAAAATATTTTCGATCATATTATGACGCCATATTGTGGGACAATATTTAGACACTTTTATTGATAGTTTTAACCCCTAAATGCGGGATTTGAACAGTTGTTTTTATCTTTATCATTCCTGAGAAAATCACAGCTAAGATTTTTTCCAGAAACAAAATTTAAAATTATCAAAATGTGGAAGCTTTGGACCATCCTTAGTATTGTAGATATCAATTTGTTAAGGAATGTAGTCTCATAGGTTAGATTAGTAGTCAGGTCTAAAAAAAGGAAAAAAAAGTTGCACATACAAAAATACTAAAAATAGTAAAAAAAAACATACTATAATCGAAATGTTGCTAAAGTTATGTTTAATTAAATAAAGAAGAAGCCGTAAGTTGACTTGATGCAGTATGGACGTTTGGTTTGATTCCTTGTCATGGTAATATTTTAGTGGCTATTTTTGTTACCTCATCAATAGACGCCACCCTTGGAGATGAGTAGCAGTAGTTTCCTTACTGAACTATTTGTTCCTGACCGTTGACCTATGACGTTTATCCGCCCAGTATCAGGTGAAGCGCGTGTTGATCCTCTTTTGTTTTCATCCGTTACATCCACCATACTGTATCCAACGGTTTCCAATGATACCTACTCGTAAGACTCGTACAATTCCCTCTTCTCTAAAAAATCTGATATCAACTGACAACCCGGTTTAAGATTATTTAATGATTATGGAGGTAACGTTTTATTTTGAGTTTGACTTGTCAAGTTTCATAGTAGTTTTATTGCTCATCTCCGGTACAACACTTGTAGGGTTTAGTGAATGTGATTTCCTTCGAAAATATTTTTTTACTTTAAGTTTTTAACTTAGTTAAAGTTTAAATATCCTACTTTATTTGTGTAATTCAGGTATTTTGCCTTTCCTGTTTATTTCTCGTATAAAAGTAGATAAGTCGAGGGTTTCTATATCCTTTTCCCTAACGCTAGACCTGCATCTGAGGTATATTAGCACACTTATCATCAGATCCCCACTTTTCCGCACGGATTCAGTGCTACTCATGCGCTAAGTTGGAGAGAGCCGGTATCGAACCCGGAACCCTGTGGTCGTAAAGGGATGCTCTCCCAAATGAACTAAACCAGCCCCATAGTAATCCATTATTTTACTCTTATCATTAAGTTAAATTGAATAAGTGTTTTTTAAAATATTTGTTCGTAAGGGCATGTGTGTGTTTTTTTTAATATTTGTTGGCGTGGGATGGTGTTTACTGAAATATAATGTTTACAGACGATATTTTTAAAGTAATAATATTTTACAAGCAATATAAAAATAAAACAATAAAATAATTCATTTTTTCGCACCATTATTATAGGTGTTTAGACTAAATATACCTGAACCTTTTTTCTAGTATTGATTGAAATTTTGCTTATGTTGTATTTATCTCAAAGTGTATTTCATATTTGGTAGGGGAGAAGTGCTTATCGAAGTTTTAAGTTTGTAGATAATAATAGTTTGAAAACAAAGTGAGAATTAAAACAAATGAATAATTCAAAATTCGCTCACCCCATTACGTTTTTTAAATGTGTTAGCTAGAAACAGAAAAATATTGGGTACAATATAAGCTTATTATTCTATAAGTATTACAATAGATATCTGTCATGTTTTGGTCACACGGGCTCAGTTTATTTAGTTATTGGTTGGGGATTAATGTCTCTTTGTTTCCAAGACAAGTTTGGTGAAACTAAATTTTTCTCACGTCTTTTCACTTCGTCTTTCTTTCATTTTCTTTTCCTCTTCTCTGAGAAGATTACCTTAATTATACAACAGAGCATTAATCCCACCCAATAACTAAATAACTGAGGCCCGCTGTGACCAAAAATCATGACAGATATCTATTGTAATACTTATAGAATAATAAGCTTATATTGTAGACCCAATATTTCTGTTTTCTAGCTAACACATTTAAAAAACGTCAATGGGTGAGCGAATTTTGAATTATTCATTTGTTTTAATTCTCACTTTGGTTTTCAAACTATTATTATCTACAAAACTTAAAACTTCGATAAGCATTCTCCCCTATCATATGAAATACACTTTGAGATAAACACATAAGCAAAATTTCCATCAATACTAGAAAAAGGTTCAGGTAATATTTAGTCTAAACACATAATAATGGTGCGAAAAAATGAATTATTTTATTGTTTTATTTTTATATTGCTTGTAAAATATTATTACTTTAAAAATATCGTCTGTAAACATTATATTTCAGGTACACATCCCCGCCAACAAATATTAAAAAAACCAACACATGCCCTACGAACAATATATTTTAAAAAACACTTATTCAATTTAACGTTAATGATAAGAGTAAAATAATGGATTACTATGGGGCTGGTTTATGTTCATTTGGGAGAGCATCCTTTACGACCACAGGGTTCCGGGTCGATACGGCCTCTCTCCAACTTAGCGCATGAGTAGCCTTGAATCCGTGCGGAAAAGTGGGGATCTGATGATAAGTGTGCTAATTCCTCAGATTGCAGGTCTAGCGTTAGGGAAAAGGATATAGAAACCCTGCGACTTATACTTTTTATACGAGAAATAAAAGGAAGGCAAAAATACCTGATTACACAAATAAAGTAGGATATTTAAACTTAACTAAAGTTAAAAATTAAAGTAAAATAATTATTTTTCGAAGGAAATCACATCACTAAAACCCTACAAGTGTTTGTACCGGAGATGAGCATAAACTACTATGAACTTGACAACGTCAAACTCAATACACAACGTCTGACCTCCACATAATCATTAATAATTTAAACCGGGTTGTCAGTTGATATCAGATTTTTTAAGCGAAGAGGGAATTGTACGAGTCTTAACGAGTAGGTATCATTGGAACCGTTTGATACAGTATGGGTGGATGTAACGGATGGAAAAGCAAAAAGAGGAATCCACACCGCGCTTCACCTGATACTGGGCGGATAACGCTCATAGCAACGGTCAGGAACAAATAGTTCAGTAAGGAAACTACTGCTACTCATACCTCCAAGGGTGGCGTCTATTGATGAGGTAACGAAAATAGCCAACTAAAAATATTACCATGACTAAAGGAATCAAACCAAACGCCATACTGCATCAAGTCAACTTACCGGCTTCTTCTTTATTTAATTAAACATACTTTAGCAACATTTCGATTAATAGTATGCTTTTTTTACTATTTTTAGTATTTTTGTATGTGCAACTTTTTTTTTTCTTTTTTAGAACCTGACTACTAATCTAACCTATGAGACTACATTCCTTAACAAATTGATATCTACAATACTAAGGATGGTCCAAGCTTCCACATTTGATAATTTTAATTTTGTTTCTGGAAAAAATCTTTAGCTGTGATCTTTCTCAGGAATGATAAATGTAAAAACAACTGGTTCAAAATCCGCATTTAGGGGTTAAAACTATCAATAAAAGTGTCTAAATATTGTCCCACAATATGGCGTCATAATATGATCGAAATATTTTACTATAGTCTAGGCAAGAATTTGATCGATATCTAAAAGACCCATGGCCCAGAAAAACTATATATCTTTATTCTTCTTGTTTTTTTTCAAAATACATTCTCCCAATATGGTAAAAAATCATAAAATATGATACATCACTTTACACTTACAAGGCGTATAATATATTAGGGTAGGTTGATTTTTCAAACTTTTTTTGGAATATCAAAATATAACAATAGAGAAAGTTGGGTATTAGTATGATAAACAATGACAACCAAAAAGTAGGTTTTAGTTTGCACCTATTTTTGAGCATTTGAGTTTAAAGACGTCTATAATGAACCCACTAGAATTCTTGTTTTTAGAACATTACGTAAGAAATTGTTTTACATCTTATAATTTCAATCTAGAAAAATTTGAAAATGTATCTTATTTCAATATAAAATGCAATAGAATATCTCGAAAGTAACATTTAAAGTCAAATGATACCCCCAACCCACTCTATATCTCAGATAAGCAGCACTTAACCTCATTAATTGAGATACGTCATTAAATAACATTGCAAGGTATTTTTGTAGTGTTTTTCTTTTCTGTTATCAATGGTAACAAGGCAAATAAGTATGAACTCTGCTAGAAACAAATGAGAAGGGAATGATGATTTTAACATAAGCCTGCTATTGTAATTTGAAACATTCCTTTAAATATCTACTGGTTACTAATTGTGAGTCTTTTAGTTTCTAATTTTATATAATCATTGTAATGCATAGAGTTATAAAAGACATGATAAATGATACATGAATGTTTTCTGGGGTTAATAGTAACTTTTATCATGCCTTCATATTAAACTGCTCTACATAAACTTTTGTAATGATATGGCCCTATGCCTTGCTTCAAATTTCTAAAATAAAACCGATTGGGAAGGCTGAGTGTTCATGTTTACTGCCTTTCAACACTTTTGTGAGTGTGAGGCAAATCAGGCAATTCTAATTTTATCCCACTCTTTGATGACTCAGTTTCATTATCTAATTCTTCTGTGAATCCAGGCTCACAGATTCCATTTTGAGACAGTTCGATCGCAACTGTGACCAATGTGTAAGGGCATCAATTGGTTTGGCTTCACACTCCTGAAAAAAATGAAGAATTATCTATTGAATTAAAATGAAAGTTCAACCTTGTCTAATTTTTAATTTTGCATCGTGAAATTAGGATATTTACTTTAACTTGAATCTATAAATAGATTAAATCAATTTTATCAATCTTAATCTAAAATATTACGAAATGGCTAAAATTATTTTTATAGCTTCGTCCCTTACTTCAGTTCATCTGATTAAACCAGTGAATAACATATTTTTTGGTAGGAGGCAAAAGCAGTATGCTGAATATTTTTTAATGCATATCTAAATTTCAGGTTTAGCTCTTTGATTCTTTGCAGAATATTGAAAATATACAGTTGCTGTTTGTGAATTTATTGTCTCTTTTAATTTCAAACCAGCTAACTGCATAAACTGTAAGATAAACTGGATTAAGGCTGTGTAGTTTTGATATGTTTTCAGCGTAAATGTCGCAGCCGAGTCCACAAACACATTAGTCTGTAGCTAGACGTCAACCATATTGCCTGATTTAAAGTCAATTTATCCATGCAGCATATTTAGGGTGACTTTCCCTTGTGAAATCCCTACTGCATCTTCTAGAAGAAGTATCTGATCACTATCAGATCATTTGTTGTTTGTGGCTAAATATTGGCTCCTAGTGGACTTTACTATCGGTACAAATTTGACCTGGGGTAAATTATGACAATCATTTGTACACAATTCCCCAATTGGACCAATAAATGATGTTTAGACTTCTTAGACTGGCAATCAATGGGCTTAAAAACCGCTCTAAAATGGAAGCTATTTGATGTAGAGAGCAACCAATGGTGTGCAATTTCCTTTTTAGTTGTTTCAACTAGAATGAAATAGTCCCACCCAGCCTCACAGCCAGTATTTGTCTGGGTGTTTCAATAAACAGCTTTTAGGGTAATCACATGTCATAACCTTCAAAACAAACTAAATTTTACTCCTCTGCTAGAAAAGCACCAGTTGCTCGCAGTAGTTGGGATAACTCTAGTTTTGTGAGGTAGCTTTCCACTTTTACTCCACACGCATCTCCTTTGTGAATGTCAAATGGTTTTCTGTCCCTTCGTTTTCTTAAATTGTCTCTTTCGGCATCTACCTCACAATCCTTTGAATAAGAAGAGTATTTTATCATGTCTTCCATCACACCAATACAAATAGTTTTTTTCGTGTTTTTATCAATGTGTTTTTTTTGTTCTTTCTTTTGCAACGGTCTATTTTTCGAAAGGGAGATCGCATCACTAAACCCTAAGGTATGATAGAATTCATTTGAATTAAAATGTTTATGATATTGGATCAATATTTGAATTCATTAAGAAAGAAAAAGAAAAATAAGAAAAATAACTTTTGAGAGGACAAATACAGGACTATGTGTCAAGTCTGACAATTTTCTTTTTAGCATTTAACATTTTGTGCTTCACAACTTAAATTGGCAGATTGACAGGAACAAGAAGAATATCAAACAATGTATCCAGTTTTTTTACATAATTTTCATTTGCGTGAGAAGAACAGATTTTCTATTTAATCTGATGCGCTTTTTCGAAAAACATGTCCTTTCAGTTTAATTATTATAGACGTTTCGCTTAACAGAGGCAACGGGGATTACTGCATTTCTAAATATCAATGATATTTTTTGACATTATTTTGAAATAAGAGAAGCTTGTTAAATTTAAACAATTATTTTTAGATAATATACTGGATGAACTTGTCGAAAGTAGGAGGCTCTGTGTTTTTTAATGGAGAAAGTAAAACCTCCAAATTCGTAAGCAGAAGCACTCGAGTTCGTTTTAGAACAATTTGTTTAGAGCTTCTGAAAAAAAGTTATTTGTTGTATAAAGAATAATTGAACATTGAAATTATACAAGAGTGAAATTTAAAAGAAATGGAAAAATATAGGAAAAAATAAAATATGTAATTTACTTACATATAAATAAGGCAAATCGCTTGGTAGCAATCGCAAAAACAACTTGCGAATGAAAAAATGTACAAAAAAATACGTGTTGATCATGGTTTGTTTCCCAGGTGAAGACTGAAATAACCGCTTGAGAACAAGCTCGGAATTTGGTTTAATATTTATACTTTATTAAATTAAATATTTTTTGGCAGCGTTTTTTTTATTTACTTTTATTTAAATCTACCAAGAACTGTACTGACTTTTGAATGAAAATAAAATCTTTTATTAAACCCTATTTTTTACATGTTTTTTTCTTCAAAGTAAGGGTGTAATCTGACCTACTTATTTTTCGTTTTAACACAGAGCGAATTTCAAAACATTCGATTATGTTTTTTATTTAAATGCGTTTTGCTCAACATTGTAAAGCTTTAGAGAAAAATATTTTGTAGCAATTAATTCTTTATGTTCAGTTAGAAACTTTCTCCGTTTGAAACCTGTATTTTGGTTAAATAAAAATCGGACCTCCTTAAATATTATATATATATATATATATTATGATATATATATAATTTGCAGGGTTCGAATACTATTCTTTTGTATAATAAATAGCGATTGTCCCAGAGTTTTGGCATTAGTATGAAACATCAAGTGAAACAATTCGTTTCGAATCCTCACTGGGCAAGCCCATTATATAGCATCATACGAATCTCGGGATACACAGCTGTTGACGACAACAAAGATCATTCCGAGAATTACCGAAGGCAAATTAGAAATTACAAAAATGTCTAGATTTGTTACTTGTTGAGGTTCCACACCGTTTTGTCAGTGACATCATACAAGAAAAAAAGATATATTTACAATTCAAAAAATGTATTTTATGCTCTTTTGAATCTGCTGAAATGTACCTATCAACTTTTCGACTCTTCTCTTCTTCTGGATATCAAAATAAAAATAAAATGATTTTCCCATGTCTAAATGCATGAAGGTATAGTCTAGGTAAAATCTATATAAATATTATTTTGCATTTTCATTCCATATGGGATATTTTGGCTTGGAAACGACTGGCAACAACTCCAGTATGTTTTTTATCGTATGCTTTGCTCTGCGGGCAACCTGTTTGAAGCAGTCTCTTCCCTTAATACCCTCTCTGCAACCCTTTTTTGAGGTTTTTTCCATTGCTGTGTGATATAAATTTTCCGCGCATTTTCTTGTATATAGTTTTGTTGTTTTTTTTCTTTCATTTGCTTTTTTCTTTTCCTTTCAATTGATTTTCTTTTCTTCTCATTTACGCTTTTCGTCTTCTTGTTTCCTCTAATTCTTTTTCTCATCTTTTTCTTCTAAATTAGAATAAAATGAAAAAAATAATAATACGAAAGAAGAGAAAACGGATAAAAAAAACGAAATAAAAAAAACCCCCCCCCCTTAATTATCACTGTTTTTTCTCTTTTTACTTACTGCAAAGATTTTCTTATGTGCTATTTGTAACTGTATATATGTTTTTCTATAGAGTCAGTTTCTCTTCTCATATAATATACATAGTTCTCTAGATCAGTTTTCGCTTTAATTTTGAGAATATCATTTAATTCCCCGAAGGCAAAGTACAACTTGCGAAATACACCTAATTTTAAATATCGATTGTGTGTTTAAGCCCCATGACACTCTAAACACAACAAGAAAATGTAACACTTACTTTCATGATTGTTGAAGGCGCGCCTCGTGTAATGTTATCCTTGTAGAAATGGACACGGTGATAATGAGTTCGAATCTGACAAGGCTGGTTGCACTGCAAATTGCACTAATACCTTGGGTAATATGTTATATCTAACTATTCCCCCTCAGCTATGGTAAATAAGTAGGCATCTCGGCTCGTTTTAACCTTTGAATGGCGACAGTTAGAAAGACAAATTCTGAATTCTATACTTGTTAAACTTCTGCTTAGAAATGATATTGTGTCAGCACCCTGCCCGTGTGGAGTGGTTGGTAAATAATTGATTTTACTAATCTAGCCAGTCTAAAGGTGTATTTTTATATCATTTCTACGGGCTATCATAATTAGCATTAATAGAATAGGAATTATATTCCTAGACTGCAGTAGGTGTCAATTCTTAAGCGTTGATCTTTATGTCTATCCTATACTAAACAGCTTTAGATTACTGAAATTGATATCTATATTGAGTCATTGAAAAACTCTTAATCATTTTTTTAGAAATGACTAACCATTTAAAGATGATAATTCAAGAAATAGGGTTATCTTGGTCAAAGGTTTTGTTTCATTGATTGATCTTAACGGCATATCACTCATATAGGTTTATTTTACTGCTTAGAGATGTTAGCAAAATTGACTCATTGTCGATTTATAAACCGAATTGGCAATAATGTTTAAACAAAACTATTTCACCAAAAGATGGGACCTAAAATAGATATACCGATTCGGGTCAGAATGTACCTGGAGTATGGTATACTTCCATATCGTTAGAGCTCCGAAATTAGAACCTTCGTTATCAATGCGTATAGTGCCAACATTGAACCTCCCATCTATAGTTGTCTTCCAATACTGTAGGAGATATAGTCACTAAATTCAAGCCCACTTAACTGGATGTTTAACAGATTTTATGAAAATAACTCTAAATATTTTCAGTGGCTAATTACATTCAAAATTTATGAAATCTATTTAAAATAACTAATTAATAAAACCTAATAAAGATTTCGGTTATTTAATTCAATCAATGCTAAATCGATTTTGCGAAAAGGTCATATTTGTAAAAGCAGTAACTGAAAAATTGGTTCATAAACCCGTGTTTTAATATTTATGGCATGCTCATGAATATCTATAACTCTTGCTAATTGTATGGAATCACAGTGCTTATAC
>CM042159.1:66244873-66281043 GCA_023376005.1 Doryteuthis pealeii | reverse complement strand
AATACGAGAGAGATACTCGAAGAAAGTTTCTACATTGTTGACAGCATGGACAAATGTTACGTAATCGCCGCCAGTCACCTATATTTGTGGCCTGTGCCAGACTTGGAAAAGAACTTTGAAAAAATGTACTACCGATTATCTTGAGTTGCTGGGTGGTCTTTGTGGAATCACCGAAAAGTAGTTAGGAAAGATAACATCTTTTTTAACGAGAGAAATGAGACGATAAGTCTAGATTTAACGAAAAAGTTAGGATGAGTGACTCCAAGAAATCTTTGATCTTTTAGGTTGGTGAACTCTGGTTGACCAGTGAGATTGGAACGAATCGAACGAATCGAAAGGGCTCGAAAGTTCTAAAGTAGAATCTTCTGGAAGATTATTTAGAAATGCTATTTAAGACCCGCGAGTAGAATCACGAGCAGTTGGAGTTGGAGTCTGCGATCAGAGCAGTTAGCGTCTGCGATCGGAGAAGGAGAGTCAGGCAGAGATCGGGGCCAGTGATCGTACGGAGTTAAGCTGTTGTCGCTGAAGACAATAAGGAAAGGCTAAGAAAAGCTTGTTCACCGAGAAGTTTACTAAGGACTAAAAACTCGAAGTTGAATCCAGTTAAAATACACCTCTTGTTAAGACAGAGATTATTAGGGACCCTCTCTCTCTCAAAAATTGCAGTGAAGTTTTTATTATAATAAACTTCTGAAAAAAAACCCAGCATTATCGTATTATTTCCACTACACCAAAGAAATCTTTTTATGAATGGACTCACGGCGCAAACAAGATAGTAAAGTCACTATCGTAAACGGGACGACCCGTGGATAAAGTCAATTGGCCGTAACGAAGAAGCACGCGGCCGTGAAACGTGATACCTTTCGCTTGACCATAAACGAAGGGAGTGTGGAAGAATTTTGGGGCTATAAGAGACAGACGACGACTGCTAGACCTGGGGTGTGTATGTAAACAAACTCCGTACGTACGAAGATACGAATTGTAGTAGTGCGAGAAAGAAAAGGCGCTACGTTAAATACGAACTGGACCCGTAATGTTAAATATTACTAACTGGTCCCACTACGTCACATATACACGAGAAAAGCCCGTACGTAACATATCTCTAAACGGTACCCCCAACGTTAAATATTACGAAAAGGAAGCCACAACGTTGCATATTAAGAATTGATGCAGTACGTTACACAAACTATTTGGAAAAATAGATCCCAAGAGGATATTTTTAAAAGAACCGGCCTCTTACCAAGGATGTAAGTTCATAGACCTACAAAAATCAACCACTCATTCTCTTGATGTTAAAATTCTCAACAGAAAACTTGATTACAACATCTATATCCCCTATACATTTTTTAATACCTAATTACCAATAGAAGTATTCGGCATAAAATAAGCCAAGGAGTTGACATGCCGTAAAACCCAACCAACCAAACCAAACCATTATATTTCCCTGTACAAAAACGTAATAAACCTTATTGTGAACCATTCCGGATTTTAATGTTGTTTTTGATAAGGGATCCATAAAATCAACTGGGACTTTAAGTTACAAATGGATAATTCAATTTCGACAGGAAGATCAGATCTAATCTTAACTTATTGTAATCTAATAGGTTTTGCTATTTCACTGGACCAATGAGTGAAAATAAAAGAATTCTAAGTGATAGATGGCTTGTAGGAGAGAAAATAAACCTATGGAATTTGTATATGATGATGGTAGCTATTGTAGGTGTTTTGCTTGGAATGGTCTCAATGGCTTGGAAAGGAAAGTGGAAGAATTGGAGATCAGATAAAGTATTGAGACCATCCAAATCAAAACACATATAAGATCAATTAGAATATTCATTAAACTCATGAAAAACCTGAGAAGATTTGCTGTCATTCAGATTTTAATAAAAAAAACAACCAGTTAAACAGGCGGGAATTTTCGCGCGAATACTCACAATAAATGCTAGAGAATGAGGTGCACACAATTCTCTGGGACTTTGAGACACAACTGGATCACCTATTCTAGTGTTAATTAACAAGGAGAAAAGAATGTTGCCTTAGTGGTAAATCACACAGTGAACATGAATACAAACAGTTAGACAAACACGTGGGCCTTGCCAGAAAAACTTGCTTGTAAAACTGTGGAACATGAGGATAAAGTTGATATAAATTGTAATTGGTGCACTTGTAATGGCACCCGCGGGAAAATAGACTGAGGGAATTGGAAATTAGAGGAAAAATGAAGATAATCGAAAACTAAGCATTTTTTAGATCAACTTGAATATTAAGAAAGTCATTGAGACCATAAAAATCCATTAACGCTGGTGTGGAAAAACTCGCAAAGAGTAAATTAATAATAATAATAATAATAATAATAATAATAATAATAATAATAATAAAAACAATTATGATAATAGATATTTCTGTGGATGACAGACTGAAATTAAAACAAAGTGAAAACTATATATAAAACTGCCAGATAACTAAAAGTTATTGAACGTTAAACTTAATTGTAATGACAGGCGATTCCTTTGAATTGTCCCAAAATATCAGTAAAAAAGCTGGGGGACATGGGAATAATCTTTTGGATTACAGCACTGAGCAGATGAGCTAGAATACTGAGAAAAGTCCTGGAGAGCTGAGAATACTTGCTGACAATTTGATTTTCAATTAAAGACACCATTGCTCGTGTGAAACCGTGAAAAAGATCAAAATAAATCTTATGATAATATTAAGTAAATCAAATAATAACGTTCAAGTCCCATAATATCTTTTGTCAGAGATCCCGGCACAGCCATTCTCTCTCTCTCTCTCTCTCTCTCTCTCTATATATATATATATATATATAATATATATATATATATATATATATATATATATGTTATATATATATATATATATATAGAGAGAGAGAGAGATAGATAGAGAGAGAGAGAGAGAGAGAGAGAAGCGGAGGTAAATATATATATATATATATTATATATATATATATATTATATATACATACATATATATATATATATATATATATATTGAGAACGGGAGGGAGAGAGAGAGAGATTAACCTGTATAAACGGTAAGGGAATTGGGATATATTAATCAATCAATTCAACTGTAAACATATCCGAAATTTACCGTGTCTCACCTGAAAGTAGCTGTATAATTCAAAACTGCCAGGAAATAAACATTTTGATTTCATATTTTTCCTTTTTCTCCTTTGGGTAACAGTCCTTTTCAATTTCAACTTGCAATTGTATCATGCGAAAATAGACTTGCTACAATCAGGTGTGTGTGTGTGTGTGTGTGTGTGTGTGTGTGTGTGTGTGTGTGTGTGTGTGAAGCGAGAGTAAACTCGGTGCTGGAGAAACGGTAACTCTACCAGAAGTGCTACAGCTAGAATCAACAGGGATATATTCAATTGTGTAAAATATGTGTCGCTTTTCTTATCTGCCGTATCGTTAAACTTGTTCATAATTTTTTTCAACTTCTATTGATGAAAGAACTTGAAAAAAAAAGACCAGAAGCAAATCTCCATCCAAGTGTAGTGAAGAATAACCTCACATAGTGTCCCGAGAGAGAAAAAAAACAGACAGACCTATAGACAGACAAATACACACGCAGATCCATGGAAAGTCAGAGAGACAAAGAGAAAGACAAAGACTGAGACTTTCTTTCCGCTGGTGGGGGTCTGTAAGAGTTTGTGTTAATGAAATGCTCACGCCCTAGGAGATCAGAACTACTTGGTAAAACGGAAACTGAAAATTAATAACATTTTGTTGAGATATAAGAAAACTAACAAAAATTATAAGTTTTCTTTTCAATTTTCAAAAAATTAAATAATGAAGTAGAACCTCAAGATATATTCCCATTATTCCCCTCTATGTATTATTGATAATATTAAAGAAAGATACCACAAACCTAATTCAGCTACTCATCATCATCATTGGCATTGCAGTCTCGGAAGACTATATAATAACCAGCTCCGGTGACGATCGTAGCCGCAAATCGCAGTAATGAACATGTACGCTGGTTTACATTTTCATTATTGATTATATATTGTGATATTGTCGTACAGTTTTGAGTACGTTTCTGGGTTAAATCATAAACACACACACATACACACACACACAAGCATATATATATATATATATAATATATATATATATATATATATATATATATATATATATATATATGTGTGTGTGTGTGTGTGTGTGTGTATACGTATCGATGTGTGTGTGTTTGTGTGTAGTCCTATTTTAGCCATATAAAATCAGTTCAACTGATGGATAGTCTGACAGAAAAAAACTCGACTCCCCCATCCCACTTCGATTTGCCGGAACATGGTGCCTAGCAACCCAGTAGGAATAAAAACAATATAGTAATATCTATCAATGTTCGGATGAATTCCAAGTCTCAAAACCAAGCAAACAAGAGATGGTGTCCCGATAAAGAAAAAAAAACAATAAAAAAATATAGTGAAGACAACAGGATAAAAAAACATAAAAAAACTTCACTATCCCTCCCAATAACAATCATAGTAATGTTCAGTTTACAGATAAAAAAAAAGTTCTGAAAGAAAAGAGAAAGATATAGACAGAGAAAGAGCGAAAGAGACCATGATATTTAGAGAAAAAATCTGTATGAGTTATTTTGCAGAGATGAAACCATCAATCATACAATAAGAGAATGACGGAAATTAACCTAGAATCGGTCCAAGAATATATGACACTATGGAACCCTGGGCGGGAAAACCCAAAGCAGAAAAAACAAACTTTAAGAAATAATGTGTAAGTTAGAAATAGCATGAATGTTAAAAGTATTTATTTTTATTTTCATCTTTTTTTTAGTGGTCAGCAATAGAAAGCATCTCTTGGGCAACATTCTTTAAAGTGATGAAGAGATATTTTGATTCACTGTGAATTTCCCAAACGACCGTGATACTACCATGCAGATTAATGATATATGTACAAATCAGTGATTCTCCTGAATAGAAAAAAAAATTCTCTAACAATTAACTGTCTTTGGAAAGGAAAATTAATATAAACGCAAATAGTGTCATTTGATACTGGAAGAATTAGGGATTTGGTTGAAAACTGAAGCTTTTCATACGGTAATAGAATTGAAATCGACATGAATTAAGATAAGTGTGGCTCTCTTCTCCCTATTGAGTGACATTTAATAGAAACAAGTAACTATGAAAGGGAATACAAATGGTTGGATTCTAAAGAATGACTCACTCAATCCGGGTCAGATTTAGCCATCCTACTACTAAAAAGAAGATCTTTTATAAAAAAAATGATGCAAAAATGATTCGTTTTATTTTCAGTCCTCATTCTGCAGATACGATCATATATTGATTGAATGACTGAATTTAAGTCATGTTAAGTCTCTAAAGAATGGCTTACTCAATCCGGGTCAGAATTAACCATCATAGACACTGAAAAGAAGATCTATGGAAAAAAAAATGATGCGAAAATAATGATATCTATTTTCAGTCCCCATTCAGCATATATGATCATATATTGAATGACTGACTGAATTTAAGTTATGTTATCTCTTCTAAGTTTATTTTATACGCTATATGTTGAGGAATTTCGTTCATTGTACGTTAATATTTACACGTTTGTCTAGCTATCTCTTCAGATAATTTTCACACGGTCCAATCGAATACAAATAATTTTTAAACAGATGTATTGGACAGGTACTAACACATCGGATCAGACTCAAACTTCGATCATGAGACAATAACAGTACCAACTATACGCATTTTTATTACTGGTTGATACTTTATATTTAACTTGGACATAGTACTCATGACTAGCCAACCCTACTACTCATTGCCGGCACGCACTGAATAGACATATAAAACTTTAACGCAGGAAATGTATATACAAATGAACATACCTTTACACATATGTATGTAACTCCACTATTTGTGACGTTAATTAATTAATTGATTTGTTGGAACAGTGAGATCTATGTATATATGGATTTATAGAAATCTAGTGTTAAACACAAGATTCGCGATCATTGATATTTTGCAATTCAAATCTTATCATGTGATTGGTTGTGAAAAATAAATCTGTAATGGATTATTCTTTTCCGTGTTGCCTCGAAAATTACGTAAAAGGATCTTCATACCATTTGCCGCTCATTTTCAGCAGAAAATCGAATTGAGCAGCTGAAATTCTATCTGGTGAGGGACGATATAAATCGCAGTAAAATGCTATACAGATCAATAATATCAGTTCGATTTTTTCTTTCTTTTTTGGTTTTTAATTTGGTGCCTTCCTTTGATGAGATAAAAGCTGTCCATTTCGACAGGAACTGATCGAGCAGAATAATTAGCTAGTTCCGGTTAACGAGCTACTTCCGGTTAATGGGATTGCTGTTTGTTAACAAGGGTTGGTATCATTTCCACCTTTATGATTTTTCTGTTTGTATCCGGACTGGCAGACAAGAAGAACACTCCTATCATAATAACAAAAATAGATGATGAAGTGTAGCTTTTCTAAAAAGAGACAACGAATTTCTATAGAGAAATATATTTTCCATTTTAAAAGCTTACGATGTTAACGACCTGACAAATTGATTTGAAGGCAACCAGTCTGAGAATAAAATCTAAGATATAAAAATAAAATCCACTCAGAAAATTCATATGACAGACATTGAAGAAAGAAATAATATCAAATGTTACAGATGGGCTTTTATAACCAAAGTAAAGAATAGCAATAAAAATAGTGTCTGAATATAAACTACAAGAACGATAAATGTCGACATACACATACAATGAACATGCATGCTTTTAGAATAAATCAACAGGACAAAAACTCTAATTATACAACGAGATAAAATTCCTTTAAAAATTGAAAGTAGTTTCTGTTCAATCTGGAACAGGAACTTTTACGTTCCTCTTCGAGTTTTTAAAATAATCCAATGTTTTATCTCATCAGCGAGATTAGATTTCCATCTATGGCCGTGCAAGTGCTACTGTATGGCTGCACTACTTGGACTCTAACGAAACACTTAGACAAAAGCCAGATTATAATTAAACAATGATTTTGCATTTCGTCAAACAAATTCTGGAAGCAGCGCCACACAAAGAGAAGTTGTACCGCTCCTTGTCACCTATCACACAGGCCATCAAAATGAGACGAACAAGACATACTGGACACTACTGGAGAATTAAGGATGAACTCCTAAACAACAATATCCTGTTGATACCGACTCATAGACACATTAGTGTAGGCCATCCGGCAAAAACCTACATAAATCAACTCTGTACGGAGTCTGAATGCCATGCGGTAGACTTGCCAGCGCTGATGAGGACGGTTGACGAAAGAGAGAGAGAGAGAGAGAGAGAGAGAGAGAGAAAGAGAGAGAGAGAGAGAGAGAGAGAGAGTCATGATTGTCCGTGCCGTCAGCGTTACTTGATGATGAATTTTCAATGTTGAAATAATCCGGTACTTAGGCTTAACGATTTCTCTATTTTTTCCGCTATAATCTAGTTATTATAATTCTCAACAGCGAATTCATTTTTATGTTGAAAAATAAAACCAGAAAGTAGTAGTTAAATATAATTACTTGTAAAACAGAACTCATGTCAACAATCTGTTATCGGAGCTTAGAATACACAGCTTATATATTAACCATCTTCTACATATACCCATAAATATTCTGAGCATGACACTGGTGGAGAGGCTCCAGTTCTGGGGATCTGAGATGTGTAGAATACTCCTCTCTTGCCAGCACTCCCAATTCAATCTGAGTGGAATGGTAGCAACTATTAAGTTTCCATCTATCGGTGAAATAGATATGTTTAAAAATATTCGTAATCCGTCGGTTTTGGTAATACTACGAATCGTAAGAAATATCTTGACAGAAAATGTAAATAAGAACGCAAAGTAAAAAGGATTTCTTAACCTAAGGCATAGAATAACCCTGGACGGGCTGTTAAAATCAATCAATGAAGAGATCGTGTTATAAAATGGGTAAACTATTCACTTATTACTATCATCAAAAATGTACCACTTTTGAATGTTGTATACGAGCGAGAGTAAAATAATATATCCACACTTTCAACATATCTTTATTATTGTCACATTGCATTCTGGGCATGTTTACTTAAAGTTGTTACAGTTGGGGTCACGTGATCAAAGTTTGAGCCTGATCACGATTTTAAAATATGGCCTCTCCACTAGTATTATGCATCAAGAAAGTGACCCGATTACTCAGGTCGAAAGGAGTATCAGGGACTATCAGCGGCTTCTAGCACAATACGGAGACAGTGCACTACCGCGTATAAATGTATGAATGGAAAGAGAAATTTTTTTTAAAGTCTGGAAAAGCGTATCGCAGGAAGAGGAAGCATAAGTGGTGGACATTGATGAGAACATTCAGTGAACTGGAGAGATGGTTATGGTGTAGATTTATCTTGTTCCCTGTAGAATAGTCATAGTATTTTAAATTGTCTATGGAATCTCGTAACTTAGTATTTGACAGCTTGTAAAGGGATTAAATAACATTACAACATTTTACATTTTCGGCTCGGTTTCAATCCAGGCTCTGAGGGTGGGACTACTAAGGGCAGGGGTCTAGGGTGAGAGACCTATGCTGGGAGGGGTAGGATTCTAATGATTTAAATTGTAAGGATTTCAAATATAAAAAAACTAAATGTTCACTATTCAATGTTCGCTTGCAGCAGCAGATGTCGATATTAGTTTTTTTCATCAAAGGAAGGCGCCAAATCTAAATTTATTTGATATGACCGAGCAGCTTTTTTTTTTTAAATTTGGAGTGCAAAAAAATCTACCAAACATGCAACATACTTAATCTTTCTATTTGAGTGTAGTAGAAAGAAACAGATAATAGAAAAATGATCCTCTTATAGGTTTTTTGACATTTAACAGCGTATGAGAATTCTATGAATGGGTAACATGACAGATGGTGAATATATTTTATCCTATACAGTGTGCACATTGTGTGAATATATAGTTTCTTCATGGTAATAAGATCTGTAATTTACAAAGATTTCAGAAAGAATCTTGTCCCTATGATCATTCTCTTTTTTTATGGTTCGAGATTTCTTAACATCAAAAGGGCTAAAACTATCCCCATCAGTGAGAAAAACACACGCATCCAAAATAAAAAATAATACAAAAAGAACAACATAAATACTAATTGTCTCTAAGTATCTTTTAGATTTAGTAATAGTTATTTCCTTGTCTTTTTTTCTCTATCTGACCGGAGGAAAATTGTCTCCACCCACGAAGACGTGGTTGGTATATTATAAAGGAATATCAACGCCTCTTCTCCCAATATAAGGAGAAAATAAGGCTAAATTTAGATAAAACAAAATATCCTGTTGTATAATTAAGGTAATCTTCTCAAGAGAAGAGGAAAAGAAAATGGAAAAGAAAGACGAAGAGAGAAGACGTGAGAAAATTTAGTTTTCACCAAACTTGTCTTGGAAACCATTACATCTAAAGAGACATTAATCCCCAACCAATAACTAAATAACTGAGCCCGTGTGACCAAAAACCATGATAGATATCTATTGTAATACTTATAGAATAATAAGCTTATATTGTAGACCCAATATTTTCTATTTCTAGTTAACACATTTAAAAAACGTAATGGGTGAGCAAATTTTAAATTATTCATTTAATGTTTTAATTTTCACTTTGTTTTCAAACTATTATTACCTACAAACTTAAAACTTCGATAAGCACTTCTCCCCTATCAAATATGAAATACACTTTGAGATAAATACAACATAAGCAAAATTTCAATCAATACTAGAAAAAGGGTTCAGGTATGTTTAGTCTAAACACCTATAACAATGGTGCGAAAAAATGAATTATTTTATTGGTTTATTTTTATATTGCTTGTAAAATATTATTACTTAAAAAATATCGTCTGTAAACATAATATTTCAGTAAACACCATCCCACGCCAACAAATATTTAAAAAAAAACACACGTTCCCTTACGAACAAATATTAAAAAACACGTATTCAATTTAACTCAAAGATAAGAGGAAAATAATGAATTACAATGGGGCCGGTTTAGCTCATTTGGGAGAGCATCCCTTTACGATCACAGGGTTCCAGGTTCGATACCAGCTCTCTCCAACTTAGAGCATGAGTAGCACTGAATCCGTGCGGAAAAATGGGACCTGATGGTAAGTGTGCTAATACACCTCAGATGCAGGTCTAGCGTTAGGGAAAAGGATATAGAAACCCTCGACTTGTCTACATTTTATACGAGAAATTATCAAGGAAAAGCGAAAATACCTGAATTACACAAATAAAGTAGGATATTTAAACTTTAACTAAGTTAAAAACTTAAAGTAAAAAAATATTTTCGAAGGAAATCACATCATAAAAACAAGTGTTGTACCGGAGATGAGCAATAAAACTACTATGAAACTTGAGAAGTCAAACTCCGTCAAAATAAAACGTTTGACCTCCATAATCATTAAATAATCTTAAACCGGGTTGTCAGTTGATATCAGATTTTTAGAGAAGAGAGAATTATACGAGTCTTACGAGTAGGTATCATTGGAAACCGTTGGATACAGTATGGTGGATGTAACGGATGAAAACAAAAGAGGATCAACACCGCGCTTCACCTGATACTGGGCGGATAAACGTCATAGGTCAACGGTCAGGAACAAATAGTTCAGTAAGGAAACTACTGCTACTCATCTCCAAGGGTGGCGTCTATTGATGAGGTAACAAAAATAGCCACTAAAATATTACCATGACAAGGAATCAAACCAAACGTCCATACTGCATCAAGTCAACTTACCGGCTTTCTTTATTTAATTAAACATAACTTTAGCAACATTTCGATTTTAGTATTTTTTTTTTTTTACTATTTTTAGTATTTTTGTATGTGCAACTTTTTTTTTCTTTTTTTTAGACCTGACTACTAATCTAGCCTATGGGACTACATTCTTTAACAAATGATATCTACAATACTAAGGATGGTCCAAAGCTTCCACATTTTGATAATTTTAAATTTTGTTTCTGGAAAAAATCTTAGCTGTGATTTTCTCAGGAATGATAGATAAAAACAACTTTCCTGTTCAAATCCCGCATTTAGGGGTTAAAACTATCAATAAAAGTGTCTAAATATTGTCCCACAATATGGCGTCATAATATGATCGAAAATATTTTACATATAGTCTAGGCAAGAATTTGATCGATTATCTAAAAGACCCATGGCCAGAAAACTATATATCTTTATTCTTCATTTGTTTTTTTTTCAAAATACATTCCCCCAATATGGTAAAAAATCAATAAATTATGATACATCACTTTACACTTACAAGCGTATATATATTAGGGTAGGTCGATTTTCAACTTTTTTTGGATTATGAAAATATAACACGTAGAGAAAGTTGGGTATTAGTATGATAACAACGGACACCAAAAAGTAGGTTTCTAGCTTGCACCAATTTTTGAGCATTTAGTTTTAAAGATCGTCTAATATGAAACCCACTAGAATTCTTGTTTTTAGAACATTTACGTAAGAAATTGTTTTTACATCTTATAATTTCAATCTAGAAAAATTTGAAAATGTATCTTATTCAAATAAAATGAATAGAATATATCGAAAGTAACATTTAAAGTCAAATGATAACCCCCAACGCACTCTAATATCTCAGATAAGCAGCATCTTACCTCATTAATTGAGATACGTCATTAATAACATTGCAAGGTATTTTTGTAGTGTTATTCTTTTTCTGTTATCAATGGAACAAGGCAAATAAGTATGAACTCTGCTAGAAACAAATGAAGAAGGGATGATGATTTTAACATAAGCTACTATTGTAATTTGAACATTCCTTTAAATATCTATTGGTTACTAATTGTGAGTCTTTTAAGTTTCTATTTTATATAATCATTGTAATGCATAAAGTTATAAAAGACATGATAAAGATACATGAATGTTCTGGGGTTAATAGTAACTTTTATCATGCCATCATATTAAACTGCTCTACATAAAAGCCCTTTAAAGCAAAGGAAGGCCTCATTTCATGGCATACAACTTTTGTAATGATATGCCTATGCCTTGCTTCAATTCTATAAACCGATTGGGAAGCTGAAGTTGTTCATTTTACTGCCCTTTCAACATTTTGTGAGTGTGAAGGCAAATCAGGCAATTCTAATTTTATCCCACTCTTTGATGACTCAAGTTCATTATCTAAAAATTCTTCTGTGAATCCAGGCTCACAAATTCCATTTTGAGACAGTTCGATCAACTGTGACCAATGTGTAGCATCAAAATTGGTTGGCTTCACTCTCCTGAAAAATAAATGAAGAATTAATATATTGAATTAAAATGAAAGTTCAACCTTGTCTTAATTTTTAATTTTCATCATGAAATTAGGATATTACTTTAACTTGAATCTATAAATAGATTAAATCATTTTAATCAATCTAATCTAAATTACTTACGGAATGGCTAAAATTATTTTTATAGCTTCGTCCCTTACTTCCAGTTCATCTGATTTAAACAGTGAATACAACATATTTTTTGGTAGGAGGCCAAAAGCATTATGCTGAATATCTTTTAATGCAATCTCCTAAATTTCAGATGTTAGCTCTTTGATTCTTTGCAGAATATTGAAAATATACAGTTGCTGGTTGTGAAATTTATTGTCTCTTTTAATTTCAACCCAGCTAACTGCATAAACTGCAAGAATAAACTGGATTAGGCTGTGTAGTTTTGATATGTTTTCAGGGTAAATTCCAAGAATCCACAAACACATTAGTCTGGTAACTAACGTTAACCATCTTGCCTGATTTAAAGGTCCAATTTTCCATGCAGCATATTTAGGGGTGACTTTCCCTTGTGAAATCCCTACTGCATATTCTAGAAGAAGTATGATCACTACTCAGATGATCTGTCTGTTTGGTGCTAGAATATTGGCTCTCTTACTATCGGTACAAATTTGACCTGGGGTAAATTATGATAATCATTTGTACACAATCTCCCAATTGGACCAATAAATGATGTTAGACTTCTTGTGCTGCCATCAAGGGCTTAAAAACCGCTCTGAATGGAAGCTCATTTTGATGTAGAGAGCAACCAATGGTATGCAATTTCCTTTTTAGTTGTTTCACTAGAACTGAAACTAGCCCGGCCTCACAGCCAGTATTTGTATGGGTGTTGTCCAATAAAACAGTTTTTAGGGTATCAACACTGTCATACTCTTCAAAAACACTAAAAACCTCCTCTGCTAGAACAGCACCAGTTGCTCCAGTAGTTGGGATATCTCTATGTGTGAGGTACTTTCCACTTTTACTCCAACCCATATCCTTTGTGAATGTCAAATGGTGTTCTGTTCCCTTCGTTTTCTTAAATTGTCTCTTTCCATCTACCTCCACAGAGAGTATTTTATCATGTCTTCCATCAACACCAATACAAATAGTTTTTTTTTCTGTTTTATCAATGTGTTTTTTTGTTCTTTCTTTTGCACGGTCTATTTTTCGAAGGAGATCCCATCACTAAACCCTACGGTCATGATAGAAATTCATTTGAATTAAAATGTTTATGATATTGGGATTATATTTGAGTTCATTAAGAAAGAAAAGAAAAATAGAAAAATAACTTTTGAGAGGACAAATACAGATTATGTGTCAAGTCTGACAATTTTCTTTTTTACGTTTAACATTTTTGGCTTCACAACTTAAAATTGGCAATTGACAGGAACAAGAAGAAATATCAAACAATGTATCCAGTTTTTTTACCATAATTTTCTTTTGAGCTGAAGAAACAGAATTTCTATTTATCTGATGCGCTTTTTCGAAACATGTCCTTTTCAGTTTAATTACAATAGACCTTTCGCTTAACAGAGGCAAACGGGGATTAACCGCATTCTAAATATCAATGATATTTTTTTCCATTAATTTTGAAATAGAGAAGTTTGTTAAATTTGAACAATTATTTTTTAGAAAATAACTATACTGGATGATTTGCCGAAAAGTAGGAGGCTCTGAGTTTTTTAATGGAGAAAGTGGACCTCCAAAATTCGTAGCAGAAGCACTACGAGTTCGTTTTAGAACAATTTGTTTAGAAAGCTATCTGGAAAAAAAGTTATTTGTTGTCATAAGAAATTGAACAAATTGAATTATAAATTCAAGAGTGAAATTTAAAGAAATGGAAAAATATAGGAAAAAATAAAATATGTATTTACTTACCATATAAATGAAGGTAAATCGCTTGGTAGCACGCAAAAACAACTTGCGAATGAAAAATGTAAACAAAACATATGTGTTGATATGGTTGTTTCCGGTGAAGACTGAAAAATAACCGCTTGAGACAAGCTCGAATTTGGTTAATATTTATACTTTCTTAAATTAAATATTTTGCAGCGTTTTTTTTTTTATTTACTTTTATTTAATCTACCAAGAATTGTATGATTTTGAATGAAATAAAATCTTTTATTAAGCCTATTTTTACATGTTTTTTCTTCAAAAGTAGAGTTTAATCTGACCTACTTATTTTTCGGTTAACACAGAGCGAAATTCAAAACATTCGATTATGTTTTTATTTAAATGCGTTTGCTCAAACATTGGTAAAGTTTTAAAGAAAAATATTTTGTACAATTATCCTTTATGTTAATTAGCAACTTTCTCCGTTTGAAACCTGTGTTGGTATAAAAATCGACCTACCCTAATATATATATATATATATATATATATATATATATATATATATATATATATATATATATATATATATATATAATATATATTTTGCAAGGGTTCGAATACTATTCTTTTGTATAATAAATACGATTTTCCAGGGTTTTGCATTAGTATGAAACATCAAGTGAAACAATTCGTTTCGATCCTCACTGGACACCCAGTTAATATAGCATCATACGAATCTTCGGGATACACAGCTGTTTGAACGACCACAAAAGATCATTCCCGAGAATTACCGAAGGCAAATTAGAAATTACAAAATGTAGCTAGATTTGTTACTTGTTGAGGTTCCACACCGTTTGTCACTGATCGATCATACCAGAAAAAAAGATATATTTACAAATTCAAAAAATGTATGTTATGCTCTTCTGAATCTGCTGAAATGTACCTATCAACTTTTCGACTCTCTCTTCTTTCTGGATATCAAAATAAAAATAAAATGATTTCCTATGTCTAATGCATGAAATATAGTCTAGGTAAAATCTATATAAATATTATTTGCATTTTCATTCCATATGGGAGTATTTGGCTTGGAAACGAATGGCAATAACCCCAGTATGTTTTTTATCGGTATGCTTTGCTCTGCGGGCACCTGTTTGGAACAGTCTCTTTCCTTAATCAACCCTCTCTGCAAACTTTCTTTGAGGTTTTCCATTGCTGTGTGATATAAATTTCCCGCATTTTCTTGTATATAGTTTTGTTGTTTTTTTCTTTCAGTTGCTTTTCTCTTTTCCTTTTCATTGATTTTTATTTTCTATCTCTTTTACGGTTTTCGATCTTCTTTTTCCTCTAATTCTTTTTTTCTCTTCTTTCTCTTCTACCCCCCCCTTAATTATCACTGTTTTTTCTCTTTTTTACTTACTGCAAAAGATTTTCTTATGTCTATTTGTAACTGTATATATGTTTTTCTATAAGAGTCAGTTTCTCTTCTCATATAATATACATAGTCTCCTAGATACAGTTTTCCTTTAATTGGAGAATATTCATTTAATTCCCCGAAGGCAAAGTACAACTTGCGAAATACACCTAATTTTAAATATCGATTGTGTGTTAAGCACCCATGACACTCTAAAACACAACAAGAAAATTTAACACTTACTTTCACTGATTGTGAAGGCGCGCCTCGTGTAATGGTTATCCTTGTAGGAATGGACACGGTGATATGAGTTCGAATCCTGAACAAGGCTGGTTGCACTGCAAATAGCACTAATACCTTTGGGTAATATGTATATATCTAACTATTCACCCTCCAGCTATAGGTAAATAGTAGGGCATATCGAGCTCTTTAACCTTTGAATGGCGACCAGTCTAGAAGACAAATTCTGAATTTTAACTTGTTAAACTCTGCTTAGAAATGATATTGTGTCACACCCTGCCCGTGTGGAGTGGTTGGTAAATAATTGATTTTACTAATCTAGCCAGTCTAAGAGTGTATTTTTATATCATTTCTACGGGCTTATCATAATATAGCATTATAGAATAGGAATTATATTCCTAGACCTGCAGTTATGTGTCAATTCTTAAGCGTTGATTTTTATGTCTATCCTATACTAAAACAAAGCTTTTAGATTACTGAAATGATATCTATATTGAGTCATTGAAAAACCTTTAATCATTTTTTAGAAATGACTACCATTTAAAGAGATAATTCAAGAAATAGGGTTATTTGGTCAAAGGATTTTGTTTCATTGATTGATCTTAACGGCATATCATCTCATATAGGTTTATTCTATGCTTGGGGATGTTACAGAATTGACTTCATTGTCGATTTATACGATTGCAAATAATGTTTAAACAAAACTATTTGACCCAAAGATGAGGCCCTAACAGATACTACTGCTTCGGGTCAGAATGTACCTGGGAGTAATGGTATACTTCATACTCGTTAGAGCTCCGAAATTGGAACCTCATTATCAAATGCAGTATAGTGCCATACATAGAACCTCCATCTATAGTTGTCTTCCCAAACTGTAGGAGATATAGTCATTAAATTCAAGCCCCACTAACAGGATGTTTAAACAAATTTTATGAAAATAAATCTAAATATTTTCAGTGCTAATTACATTCAAAATTTATGAAAATCTATTTAAAATAACTAATTAATAAAACCTAATAAAGATTTCGGTATTAATTCAAGCAATGCTAAATCGATTTGCGAAAAGGTCAATTTTGTAAAAGCAGTAACTGAAAATTGGTTAATAAACCCGTGTTTAATTTTATGGCATCTCATGAATATCTATTAACTCTTGCTAATTGTATCGAATCACAGTGCTTATACATAAACGTATTTTCAATTCCGGTCTTTCATAATTGTATCATATCTTATATTAGGCAACACTTCCCTCAGATTTTACCTAGAGCATTATCCAGATATTTACATATTCCCATATTTAAAGCAACTATATTATAGATATAACAAAAAGGAGACTATATTTGCGTTCTGTCTTTCTTTCTTTTTCTTTTCAAAATCGATAAGAGTATTGGGATAATTAATTATTCTCTTCAAATATTTATTACTTGTCACGGCTACTGGACTTTTTGAAAGTTTTTTTTTACAACAGTATTTAAAAGCTGAACTGATTGTGTTAACCTTAGTTGAGCACACCCAGAACAAATGAGATAATTATTTTTTATATGAACCTTACAAACGTGAGCAAGATGTTATTTCCCACTATAATCCTCCCAACATGACAATATGGAATTCAGTTGGTAAATTTACTGAAACAATATTGCATATGTAATGAAAAGTGTACGAATTTGCATTCAGTAATACATTCGCAAAAAAGACTTTTTTTTTCATAAAAAGAGTGCTCGGTGCTCTTGTGGCAGAGCAAGTATAAAAAAATGTATATAAAATTATGAACGCTATAATTCCGTTACTTTAGGTTTAATGTGTCTTACACAATCTTCAGACGGAAATTTGAAAAGGGTCTGATTATGCTTCTATATAGCGGGAGGTATAGTCATGTGAAAAGATGTTAGTATACGTGATATTTACACAGAAAATAGACAAATAAAATCAACAAAAAACTTATTAGAATTAAAGTGTTAATTAGCTTCCTGTGTGCAGAAATCGGTTTTCAACATGTTCACGTAATATATCTTTGTTTCCATACAAAATCTGCAGCTGTAGTCACCACCTTGGGCGTTTTCCATAATATGCTTTTTTTATTATGAGAGAACTGCCCATTGCATCCTTTATTTTCCATACATGTTTTGATAATATTGCACTGTCGGAATATCTTCTGTGAGACGCATTTTTGGTTGTACAATCTAGTATTACAATTTATTTCAGTGGAAACGATGTATATATTTTCATCATTGTTATCTTCTTTCTTAACGGTGGCATTATATATTACAATGTTGATTAAACAATTACCATCCAGTGGGAACATTAAGCACTATCCGTCCCTTTATATATATCTTTCTGGAGATTAACATTTTCATTTAATATTTTAAATTCAAGCCTGTTTATAATTTGTTGATATTGTTCATGCAACAATAAATAATTTGTAAAGTGTTTTCTTATTAAAAAGTTTGTTCAGAGACATATATGTTGCTAAGTGTTTATTTGAAAAAAAATATTTTCCCCACGTTTGTTTTGACAATTTTGCTGTAGGGCCATATAATGTTTCTATTTCTCATTCGTTGGTTATTATTGTTGTTGCTTTGTGTGCAAATCAGTCTGGTGTATTTCCCGCTTTATTTTAGGGCTGTTTCATAATTCGTTTTGTTGGAAATGATGATACTACTAGAATTCTATAATAGCTATTATGTGCTATTGATTTGTAAAAATGTATTGTTATTCTAGGTGGATAATCCGATTTGATATTAATGTATACCCGTTGGTTTGTCAATGTTTCTATATCGTTGCCGTGTGACGTTGTTCAAATCGAATGTGAAGTCGAGAAATTAATAGTGTTCTTTTTTACCCTGCTACATTCAAATTGTTGGTATTATTTCCTTGGGCTGGAGATCCATAAACAAGCTGTTTATAATTTTCTCGGACTTTCACTTCGGATTTGAGACAACGTCAACGGCCAACGGATATAGAAGCATTGGACAACCAACGGGATACATTATGATAATGGGATTATCCACCTAGAATAACAATACATTTTTTCAAATCAATAGCAATAATAGCTATTATAGAATTCTAGTAGTATCATCAATTCCACAAAACGAATTATGAAACAGCCCTAAATAGCGGGAATACACCAGACTGATTTGCACACAAAGCACAACAATATACCAACGAATGAGAAATAGAAACATTATATGGCCCTACAGAAAATTGTCCCAAACAAACGTGGGGAAAATATTTTTTTCAATAAACACTTGCAACATATATTCTCTGAACAAACTTTTTTAATAAGAAAACAATTTACCAATTATTTATTGTTGCATGAAAATATCAACAATTATAAACAGGCTTGATTAAAATATTAATGCAATGTTAATCTCCAGAAAGATATATATAAAGGGACGGATAGTGCTTATGTTCCCTGGATGGTAATTGTTTAATCAACATTGTAATATATAATGCCACCGTTAAGAAAGAAGATAAAATGATGAGAAATATATAATCTGTTTCCACTGAAATAAATTGTAATACTAGATTGTACAATCCAAAATGCGTCTCACCGAGATATTCGGAAGTGCAATATTTCAAAACATGTATGGAAAATAAAGGAGCAATGGGCAGTTCTCTCATAATAAAAAGATATTATGGAAACGCCGCAAGGTGGTGACTCAGCTGCAGATTTTGTATGGAAACAAAGATATCTACGTGAACTGTTGAAGAACCGATTTCTGCACACAGGAAGCTAATTAACACTTTAATTCATAAGTTTTTGTTGATTTTTTTGTCTATTTTCTGTGTAATACACGTATACTAACATCTTTTCACATACTATCTCCGCGCTATATAGAAGCATAATCAGACCCTTTTCAATTTTCCGTCTTGAAGATTGTGTAAGACAACATTAAACCTAAAGTAACGAATTAATAGTCGTTCCATAATTTTTATATCTTTTTTTATACTTGCCTCTGCACAAGAGCACCGAGGCACTCTTTTTATGAAAAAAAAGTCTTTTTTGCGATGTTAACTGAATGCAAAATTCGTACATTTCATTAGCATATGCAATATTGTTCAGTAAATTTACCAACTGAATTCCATATGTCATTTGGGAGGATATAGTGGGAAATAACATCTTTGGCTCACGTTTTGTAAGGTTCATATAAAAAATAATTATCTCATTTGTTCTGGTGTGCTCAATCTAAGGTTAACACAATTCAGTTCAGCTTTAAATATGTTGTAAAAAACTTTCAAAAAGTCCAGTAGCCGTGACAAGTAATAATATTTGAAGAGAATATTATTATCCCAATACTCTTATCGTTTTGAAACGAAAAGAACGAAAGACAGAAACGCAATATAGTCTACTTTTTGTTATATCTATAATATAGTTGCTTTAAATATGAATATGTAAATATCTGGATAATGCTCTAGGTAAGAAATCTGAGGGAAGTGTTGCTAATATAAGATATGATACAATATGAAGACCGGAATTGAAAATACGTTATGTATAAGCATCTGTGATTCGATCCAATGTAGCAAAGTTAAATAGATATTCATGAGATGCCATAAATTAACACGGGTTTATTAACCAATTTTCCAGTTAGCTGCTTTTACAAAATTGACTTTTCGCAAATCCGATTTAGGCATTGCTTGGAATTAATACGGAAATCTTGGTATTAGGTTTTATTAATTAGTTATTTTTAAATAGATTTTCATAATTTTGAATGTAATTAGCACTGCAATATTTAGATTTATTTCATAAATTTGTTTAAACATCCTGTTAGTGGGCTTGAATTTAATGAACTATATCTCCTCAGTTTGGGAAGAAATCTATAGATGGAGGTTCTATGTATGGCAGTATACTGCATTGAATAATGAGGTTCCAATTTCGAGCTCTAACGAGTATGAAGTATACCATACTCGCCGGTACATTCTGACCCGAAAGCAGTAAGTATATCTGTAGGGCCCATCTTTGGGTCAAATGTTTTGTTTAACATTATTTGCAACGTTAAATCGACAATGAAGTCAATTCTGTAAGCATCCAGCATAGAATAACCTTATATGAGATTGATATGCGTTAAGATCAATCAATGAAACAAAATCTTTGACCAAATAAGCCGCTATTTCTTGAATAATCTCTTTAAATGGTAGTCATTTCTAAAAAATGATTAAAGGTTTTTCATGACTCAATATAGACATATCATTTCAGTAATCTAAAAGCTTTGTTTTAGTATAAGGTAGACACATAAAAATAAACGCTTAAATTTGACACATAACTGCCCCCAGGTCCCTTTAAGGGAAAAAATAAAATCCTATTCTAATAATGCTATTATGATAGCCGTAGAAATGATATAAAAATAACTCTTAGACTGGCTAGATAGTAAATCAATTGATTTACCAACCACTCCACACGGGCGGGTGTGACACAATATCATTTCTAAAGCAGAGTTTAAAAAGTTAAAATTCAGAATTTTGTCTTCTAGACTGGTGCGCCATTCAAGGTTAAGAGGCTCGATATGCCTACTATTTACCTATAGCTGGAGGGTGAATAGTTAGATATATACATATTACCCAAAGGTATTAGTGCTATTTGCAGTGGCACCCCACCCCCAGCCTTGTTCGGATCGAACTCATATCACCGTGTCCATTCCTAACAAGGATAACCATTACACGAGGGCGGCCTTCACAATCAGAGAAAGTAAGTGTTAAATTTTCTGTTGTGTTTTAGAGTGTCCCCATGGGTGCTTAACCACAATCGATATTTAAATTAGGTGTATTTCCGCAAGTTGTACTTTGCCTTCGGGGAATAATGAATCTTCTCCAATTAAGGAAAACTGTATCTAGGAGACTATGGTATATTTATTATGAGAAGAGAAACTGACTCTTATAGAAAAACATATATACAGTTCAAATAGACATAAGATCTTTGCAGTAAGTAAAAAGAGAAAAAACAGTGATAATTAAGGGGGGTAAAGAGAACAGAAGAGAAAAAAAAGAAATTAGAGGAAAGAAGATCGAAAACCGTAAAAGAGATTAGAAATAAAATCATGAAAAGGAAAAGAGCAAGCAACTGGAAAGAAAAAAAACAAAATATATACAGAAAATGCGGAAATTTATATCACAAGCAATGGAAAACCTCAGAAGAAAGTTTGCAGAGAGGGTTGATTAAGGAAGAGACTGTTCCAACAGGTGCCGCAGAGCAAAGCAATAACCGAAAAAAACATACTGGGGTATTGCCATTCGTTTCCAAGCAAATACTCCCATAGGAATGAAAATGCAAAATATATTTATATAGATTTACCTAGAACTATATTCATGATTAGACATAGAAACATTTTATTTTTTATTTTGATATCCCAGAAGAAGAGAGAGTCGAAAAGTTGATAGGTACATTTCAGCAGATTCAGAAGAGCATACATACATTTTTTGAATTTGTAAATATATCTTTTTTTCTGGTATGATCGATCAAGTGACAACGGTGTGGAACCGTCAACAAGTAACAAATCTAGCTACATTTTTGTAATTTCTATTTGCCTTCGGTATTCTCGGGAATGATCTTTTGTTGGTCGTTCAAACGCTGTGTATCCCGAAGACATTCGTATGAATGCTTATATTAACTGGGTGTCCAGTGAGGATCGAAACGATATTGTTTCACTTGATGTTTCATACTAATGCAAAACCTGGAAAATCGTATTTATTATAGGCAAAAGAATAGTATTCGACCCCTTGCAAAATTATATAATATATATAATATATATATATATATATATATATTATATATAATATCAATATATATATTATATATATATTAATATTAGGGTAGGTCCGATTTTTTATACCAAAGCACAAGGTTTCAAACGGAGAAAGTTCTAATTAACATAAAGGATAATTGTAAAAATATTTGTTCTTTAAAACTTTAACATGTTTGAGCAAACGCATTTAAATAAAAACATAATCGAATGTTTTGAAATTTCGCTCTGTGTTAACCGAAAAATAAGTAGTGTCAGATTAAACTCTACTTTTGAAGAAAACAATGTAAAATAGGCTTAATAAAGTTTTTATTTCTTCAAAATCATACAATTCTTGGTGAGATTAAATAAAGTAAATAAAAAAAAAACGCTGCAAAAATTTAATTTAAGAAAGTATATATAAACCAAATTCGAGCTTGTCTCAAGC
Source organism: Doryteuthis pealeii (assembly GCA_023376005.1). NCBI lineage: Eukaryota > Metazoa > Mollusca > Cephalopoda > Myopsida > Loliginidae > Doryteuthis > Doryteuthis pealeii. Next base: position 66,258,085 of record CM042159.1, on the reverse strand, counting down.
GGTTTTTTCAGTCTTCACCGGAAACAACCATATCAACACATATGTTTTGTTTAACCTTTTTCATTTTCGCAAGTTGGTTTTTGCGTTGCTAAACCAAGGCGATTCTTCATTTATATGGTAAGTAATACATTTTTTATTTTTTCCTATATTTTTTCCATTTCTTTAAATTTCACCTGCCCATTTATAATTCAAATTTTGTTGCATTTCTTATGACAACAAATAACTTTTTTCCAGATAGCTTTCTAAACAAATTTGTTCTAAAACGAATCGTAGTTGCTTCTGGCTATATATTGGAGGTTCCACTTTTCCATTAAAAACTCAGAGCCTCCTACTTTTTCGGCAAATCATCCAGTATAGTTATTTCTAAAAAAATAATTGTTCAAATTTAACAAACTTCTCTATTTCAAAATTAATGGAAAAAATATCATTGTATTTAGAATGCGGTTAATCCCCGTTTGCCTCTGTTAAGCGAAAAGGTCTATTGTAATTAAACTGAAAAAGGACTGTTTCGAAAAGCGCAATCAGATAAATAGAAATTCTGTTTCTCAGCTCAAAGCAAATAATGGTAAAAAAAACTGGAATACATTGTTTGATATTTCTTCTTGTTCCTGTCAATTGCCAATTTTAAGTTGTGAAGCCAAAAATGTTAAACGTAAAAAAGAAATTGTCAGACTTGACACATAATCTGTATTTGTCCCCTAAAAGTATTTTTCTATTTTCTTTTCTTTCTTAATGAACTCAAATTATCCGCAATATATAAACATTTTAATTCAAATGAATTTTCTATCATGACCGTAGGGTTTAGTGATGGGAAATCTCCTTCGAAAAATAGACCGTGCAAAGAAGAACAAAAAACACATTGGATAAAACAGCAAAAAACTATTTGTATTGGTGTTGATGGAGACATGATAAATACTCTCTGTGGAGGTAGATGGAAAGAGAACAATTTAAAAACGAAGGAAACAGAACACAATTTGACATTCACAAAGGATTGGGTTGGAGTAAAAAGTGGAAAGTACCTCACACATAGAGATATCCCAACTACTGGAGCAACTGGTGCTGTTTCTAGCAGAGGAGGTTTTAGTGTTTTTGAAGAGTAATGACAGTGGTTGATACCCATTAAAATGTTTATTCGGACAACACCCTACAAATACTGGCTGTGAGGCCGGGCTATTCAGTTCTAGTGAAACACTAAAGAAGGAAATTGCAATACATTGGTTGCTCTCTACATCAAAATGAGCTTCGCATTCAGAGGCGGTTTTTAGCCCTTGATGGCAGCACAAGAGTATACACATCATTTATTGGTCCAATTTGGAGATTGTGTCAAATGATATCATATTTACCCCAGGTCAATTTTGTACGATAGTAAAGAGAGCCTATCCTAGCACCAACAGACAGATCATCTGAGTAGTGATCATACTTCTTCTAGAATATGCGTAGGGATTCAGCAAGGGAAAGTCCACCCTAATATGCTGCATGGAAAATTGGACCTTTAAATCGGCAAGATGGTTAACGTTAGTTACCTAAGACTAATGTGTTTGTGGATTCTTGGAATTTACCTGAAAACATATCAAACTACACAGCCTAATCCAGTTATTCTGCAGTTTGATGCAGTTGCTGGGTTGAATAAAAGAGACAATAATTTCACAACAGGCAACTGTATATTTTCAATATTCTGGCAAAGAATCAAAGGCTAAATCTGAAATTTAGGAGATTGCATTAAAAGATTTCAGCATAATGCTTTTGGCCTCCTACAAAAATGTTGTATTCAATGTTTAAATTCAGATGAACTGGAAGTAGGGACGAAGCTATAAAAATAATTTTAGCCATTCGTAAGTAATTTAGATTAGATTGATTAAAAATGATTTAATCTATTTAATAGATTCAAGTTAAAGTAATATCCTAAATTTCACGATGAAAATTAAAAATTAAGACAAGGTTGAACTTTCATTTTAATTCAATATATTAATTCTTCATTTTTTTCAGGAGTGTGAAGCCAACCAATTTTTGATGCTACACATTGGTCACAGTTGATCGAACTGTCTCAAAATGGATTCTGTGAGCCTGGATTCACAGAAGAATTTTTAGATAATGAACTTGAGTCATCAAAGAGTGGGATAAAATTAGAATTGCCTGATTTGCCTTCACACTCACAAAGTGTTGAAAGGGCAGTAAAATGAACAACTTCAGCTTCCCAATCGGTTTTATAGAATTGAAGCAAGGCATAGGCATATCATCATTTACAAAAGTTTTATGTAGAGAGCAGTTTAATATGAAGGCATGATAAAAGTTACTATTAACCCCAGAACATTCATGTATCTTTATCATGTCTTTTATAACTTTATGCATTACAATGATTATATAAAATAGAAACTTAAAAAGACTCACAATTAGTAACCAGTAGATATTTAAAGGAATGTTCAAATTACAATAGTAGCTTATGTTAAAATCATCATCCTTCTTCATTTGTTTCTAGCAGAGTTCATACTTATTTGCCTTGTTCCATTGATAACAGAAAAAGAATAACACTACAAAAATACCTTGCAATGTTATTAATGACGTATCTCAATTAATGAGGTAAGATGCTGCTTATCTGAGATATTAGAGTGGGTTGGGGGTTATCATTTGACTTTAAATGTTACTTTCGATATATTCTATTCATTTTATTTGAATAAGATACATTTTCAAATTTTTCTAGATTGAAATTATAAGATGTAAAAACAATTTCTTACGTAAATGTTCTAAAAACAAGAATTCTAGTGGGTTTCATATTAGACGATCTTTAAAACTAAATGCTCAAAAATAGGTGCAAACTAGAAACCTACTTTTTGGTGTCAGTTGTTATCATACTAATACCCAACTTTCTCTATGTGTTATATTTTGATATTCCAAAAAAAGTTGAAAATCAACCTACCCTAATATATATACGCTTGTAAGTGTAAAGTGATGTATCATAATTTATTGATTTTTTACCATATTGGGAGAATGTATTTTGAAAAAAAAAACAAATGAAGAATAAAGATATAGTTTTCTGGCCATGGGTCTTTTAGATAATCGATCAAATTCTTGCCTAGACTATATGTAAAATATTTCGATCATATTATGACGCCATATTGTGGACAATATTTAGACACTTTTATTGATAGTTTTAACCCCTAAATGCGGGATTTGAACAGTTGTTTTTATCTTTATCATTCCTGAGAAATCACAGCTAAGATTTTTTCCAGAAACAAAATTTAAAATTATCAAATGTGGAAGCTTTGGACCATCCTTAGTATTGTAGATATCAATTTGTTAAGGAATGTAGTCCATAGGTTAGATTAGTAGTCAGGTCTAAAAAAAGAAAAAAAAAGTTGCACATACAAAAATACTAAAAATAGTAAAAAAAAAAAAATACTAATCGAAATGTTGCTAAAGTTATGTTTAATTAAATAAAGAAGAAGCCGGTAAGTTGACTTGATGCAGTATGGACGTTTGGTTTGATTCCTTGTCATGGTAATATTTTAGTGGCTATTTTTGTTACCTCATCAATAGACGCCACCCTTGGAGATGAGTAGCAGTAGTTTCCTTACTGAACTATTTGTTCCTGACCGTTGACCTATGACGTTTATCCGCCCAGTATCAGGTGAAGCGCGGTGTTGATCCTCTTTTGTTTTCATCCGTTACATCCACCATACTGTATCCAACGGTTTCCAATGATACCTACTCGTAAGACTCGTACAATTCCCTCTTCTCTAAAAATCTGATATCAACTGACAACCCGGTTTAAGATTATTTAATGATTATGGAGGTCAGACGTTTTATTTTGAGTTTGACTTGTCAAGTTTCATAGTAGTTTTATTGCTCATCTCCGGTACAACACTTGTAGGGTTTTAGTGATGTGATTTCCTTCGAAAAATAATTTTTTACTTTAAGTTTTTAACTTAGTTAAAGTTTAAATATCCTACTTTATTTGTGTAATTCAGGTATTTTTGCCTTTCCTTGTTTATTTCTCGTATAAAAAGTAGATAAGTCGAGGGTTTCTATATCCTTTTCCCTAACGCTAGACCTGCATCTGAGGTATATTAGCACACTTATCATCAGATCCCCACTTTTCCGCACGGATTCAGTGCTACTCATGCGCTAAGTTGGAGAGAGCCGGTATCGAACCCGGAACCCTGTGGTCGTAAAGGGATGCTCTCCCAAATGAACTAAACCAGCCCCATAGTAATCCATTATTTTCTCTTATCATTAAGTTAAATTGAATAAGTGTTTTTTAATATTTGTTCGTAAGGGCATGTGTGTTTTTTTTTTAATATTTGTTGGCGTGGGATGGTGTTTACTGAATATTTGTTTACAGACGATATTTTTAAAGTAATAATATTTTACAAGCAATATAAAAATAAAACAATAAAATAATTCATTTTTTCGCACCATTATTATAGGTGTTTAGACTAAATATACCTGAACCTTTTTTCTAGTATTGATTGAAATTTTGCTTATGTTGTATTTATCTCAAAGTGTATTTCATATTTGGTAGGGGAGAAGTGCTTATCGAAGTTTTAAGTTTGTAGATAATAATAGTTTGAAAACAAAGTGAGAATTAAAACAAATGAATAATTCAAAATTCGCTCACCCATTACGTTTTTTAAATGTGTTAGCTAGAAACAGAAAATATTGGGTCTACAATATAAGCTTATTATTCTATAAGTATTACAATAGATATCTGTCATGATTTTTGGTCACACGGGCTCAGTTATTTAGTTATTGGTTGGGGATTAATGTCTCTTTGTTTCCAAGACAAGTTTGGTGAAAACTAAATTTTCTCACGTCTTTTCACTTCGTCTTTCTTTTCCATTTTCTTTTCCTCTTCTCTTGAGAAGATTACCTTAATTATACAACAGGATATTTTGTTTTATCTAAATTTAGCCTTATTTTCTCCTTATATTGGGAGAAGAGGCGTTGATATTCCTTTATAATATACCAACCACGTCTTCGTGGGTGGAGACAATTTTCCTCCGGTCAGATAGGGAAAAAAAGACAAGGAAATAACTATTACTAAATCTAAAAGATACTTAGAGACAATTAGTATTTATGTTGTTCTTTTTGTATTATTTTTTATTTTGGATGCGTATGTTTTTCTCACTGATGGGGATAGTTTTAGCCCTTTTGATGTTAAGATATCTCGAACCATAAAAAAAGAGAATGATCATAGGGACAAGATTCTTTCTGAAATCTTTGTAAATTACAGATCTTATTACCATGAAGAAACTATATATTCACACAATGTGCACACTGTATACGATAAAATATATTCACCATCTGTCATGTTACCCATACATAAAATCAAGTTCTCATACGCTGTTAAATGTCAAAAAACCTATAAGAGGATCATTTTCCATTATCTGTTTCTTTCTACTACACTCAAATAGGAAGATTAAGTATGTTGCATGTTTGGAAGATTTTTAGTACTCCAAATTTAAAAAAAAAAGCTGCTCGGTCATATCAAATAAATTTAGATTTGGCGCCTTCCTTTGATGAAAAAAACTGATATCGACATCTGCTGCTGCAAGCGAACATTGAATATTGAACATTTAGTTTTTTTATATTTGAAATCCTTACAACTTAAATCATTAGAATCCTGTCCCTCCCAGCATAGGTCTCTCACCCTAGACCCCTGCCCTTAGTAGTTCCACCCTCAGAGCCTGGATTGAAAACGAGCCGAAAATGTAAAATGTTGTAATGTTATTTAATCCCTTTACAAGCTGTCAAATACTAAGTTACGAGATTCCATAGACAATTTAAAATACTATGACTATTCTACAGGGAACAACATAAATCTACACCATAACCATCTCTCCAGTTCACTGAATGTTCTCATCAATGTCCACCACTTATGCTTCCTCTTCCTGCGATACGCTTTTCCAGACTTTTTAAAAAATTTCTCTTTCCATTCATATATTTATACGCGGTAGTGCACTGTCTCCGTATTGTGCTAGAAGCCGCTGATAGTCCCTGATACTCCTTTCGACCTGAGTAATCGGGTCACTTTCTTGATGCATAATACTAGTGGAGAGGCCATATTTACACCTTAAAATCGTAATCAGGCTCAAACTTTGATCACGTGACCCCAACAGTAACAACTATAAGTAAACATGCCCAGAATGCAATGTTACAATAATAAAGATATGTTGAAAGTGTGGATCTATTCTTTTACTCTCGCTCGTATATAACATATAAAAGTGGTACATTTTTTATGATAGTAATAAGTGAATAGTTTACCCATTTTATAACACGATCTCTTCATTGATTGATTTTAACAGCCCGTCCAGGGTTATTCTATGCCTTAGGTTAAGAAATCCTATTTACTTTGCGTTCTTATTTACATTTTCTGTCAAGATATTTCTTAAGATTCGTAGTATTACCAAAACCGACGGATTACGAATATTTTTAAACATATCTATTTCAGCGATAGATGGAAACTTAATAGTTGCTACCATTCCACTCAGATTGAATTGGGAGTGCTGGCAAGAGAGGAGTATTCTACACATCTCAGATCCCCAGAACTGGAGCCTCTCCACCAGTGTCATGCTCAGAATATTTATGGGTATATGTAGAAGATGGTTAATATATAAGCTGTGTATTCTAAGCTCCGATAACAGATTGTTGACATGAGTTCTGTTTTACAAGTAATTATATTTAACTACTACTTTCTGGTTTTATTTTTCAACATAAAAATGAATTCGCTGTTGAGAATTATAATAACTAGATTATAGAGGAAAAAATAGAGAAATCGTTAAGCCTAAGTACCGGATTATTCAACATTGAAAATTCATCATCAAGTAACGCTGACGGCACGGACAATCATGACTCTCTCTCTCTCTCTCTCTCTCTCTCTCTCTCTCTCTCTCTCTCTCTCTCTCTCTCTCTTTCGTCAACCGTCCTCATCAGCGCTGGCAAGTCTACCGCATGGCATTCAGACTCCGTGCAGAGTTGATTTATGTAGGTTTTTGCTGGATGGCCTACACAAATGTGTCTATGAGTCGGTATCAACAGGATATTGTTGTTTAGGAGTTCATCCTTAATTCTCCAGTAGTGTCCAGTATGTCTTGTTCGTCTCATTTTGATGGCCTGTGTGATAGGTCACAAGGAGCGGTACTTCTCTTTGTGTGGCGCTGCTTCCAGAATTTGTTTGACGAAACGCAAAAATCATTGTTTAATTATAATATGGCTTTTGTCTAAGTGGTTTCGTTAGAGTCCAAGTAGTGCAGCCATACAGTAGCACTTGCACGGCCATAGATGGAAATCTAATCTCGCTGATAGAGATAAACATTGGATTATTTTTAAAAACTCGAAGAGGAACGTAAAAGTTCCTGTTCCAGATTGAACAGAAACTACTTTGAATTTTTAAAGGAATTTTATCTCGTTGTATAATTAGAGTTTTTTCCTGTTGATTATTCTAAAAGCATGCATGTTCATTGTATGTGTATGTCGACATTTATCGTTCTTGTAGTTTATATTCAGACACTATTTTTATTGCTATTCTTTACTTTGGTTTATAAAGCCCATCTGTAACATTTGATATTATTTCTTTCTTCAATGTCTGTCATATGAATTTTCTGAGTGGATTTTATTTTTATATCTTAGATTTTATTCTCAGACTGGTTGCCTTCAAATCAATTTGTCAGGTCGTTAACATCGTAAGCTTTTAAAATGGAAAATATATTTCTCTATAGAAATTCGTTGTCTCTTTTTAGAAAAGCTACACTTCATCATCTATTTTTGTTATTATGATAGGAGTGTTCTTCTTGTCTGCCAGTCCGGATACAAACAGAAAAATCATAAAGGTGGAAATGATACCAACCCTTGTTAACAAACAGCAATCCCATTAACCGGAAGTAGCTCGTTAACCGGAACTAGCTAATTATTCTGCTCGATCAGTTCCTGTCGAAATGGACAGCTTTTATCTCATCAAAGGAAGGCACCAAATTAAAAACCAAAAATGAAAGAAAAAATCGAACTGATATTATTGATCTGTATAGCATTTTACTGCGGTTTATATCGTCCCTCACCAGATAGAATTTCAGCTGCTCAATTCGATTTTCTGCTGAAAATGAGCGGCAAATGGTATGAAGATCCTTTTACGTAATTTTCGAGGCAACACGGAAAAGAATAATCCATTACAGATTTATTTTTCACAACCAATCATATGATAAAGATTTGAATTGCAAAATATCAATGATCGCGAATCTTGTGTTTAACACTAGATTTCTATAATCCATATACATAGATCTCACTGTTCCAACAAATCAATTAATTAATTAACGTCACAAATAGTGAGTTACATACATATGTGTAAAGGTATTTCATTTGTATATACATTTCCTGCTTTAAAGTTTTATATGTCTATTCAGTGCGTGCCGGCAATGAATAGTAGGGTTGGCTAGTCATGAGTACTATGTCCAAGTTAAATATAAAGTATCAACCAGTAATAAAAATGCGTATAGTTGGTACTGTTATTGTCTCATGATCGAAGTTTGAGTCTGATCCGATGTGTTAGTACCTGTCAAATACATCTGTTTAAAAATTATTTGTATTCGATTGGACCGTGTGAAAATTATCTGAAGAGATAGCTAGACAAACGTGTAAATATTAACGTACAATGAACGAAATTCCTCAACATATAGCGTATAAAATAAACTTAGAAGAGATAACATAACTTAAATTCAGTCAGTCATTCAATATATGATCATATATGCTGAATGGGGACTGAAAATAGATATCATTATTTTCGCATCATTTTTTTTCCATAGATCTTCTTTTCAGTGTCTATGATGGTTAATTCTGACGCGGATTGAGTAAGCCATTCTTAAGAGACTTAACATGACTTAAATTCAGTCATTCAATCAATATATGATCGTATCTGCAGAATGAGGACTGAAAATAAAACGAATCATTTTTGCATCATTTTTTTTTATAAAAGATCTTCTTTTTAGTAGTTAGGATGGCTAAATCTGACCCGGATTGAGTGAGTCATTCTTTAGAATCCAACCATTTGTATTCCCTTTCATAGATACTTGTTTCTATTAAATGTCACTCAATAGGGAGAAGAGAGCCACACTTATCTTAATTCCTGGCGATTTCAATTCTATTACCGTATGAAAAGCTTCAGTTTTCAACCAAATCCCTAATTCTTCCAGTATCAAATGACACTATTTGCGTTTATATTAATTTTTCCTTTCCAAAGACAGTTGATTGTTAGAGAATTTTTTTTCTATTCAGGAGAATCACTGATTTGTGCATATATCATTATTCTGCATGGTAGTATCACGGTCGTTTGGGAAATTCACAGTGAATCAAAATATCTCTTCATCACTTTAAAGAATGTTGCCCAAGAGATGCTTTCTATTGCTGACCACTAAAAAAAAGATGAAAATAAAAATAAATACTTTTAACATTCATGCTATTTCTACCTTACACATTATTTCTTAAAGTTTGTTTTTTCTGCTTTGGGTTTTCCCGCCCAGGGTTCCATAGTGTCATATATTCTTGGACCGATTCTAGGTTAATTTCCGTCATTCTCTTATTGTATGATTGATGGTTTCATCTCTGCAAAATAACTCATACAGATTTTTTCTCTAAATGTCATGGTCTCTTTCGCTCTTTCTCTGTCTATATCTTTCTCTTTTTCTTCAGAACTTTTTTTTTATCTGTAAACTGAACATTACTATGATTGTCATTGGGGGGGGGGGATAGTGAAGTTTTTTAATGTTTTTTTATCCTGTTGTCTTCACTATATTTTTTTCTTGTTTTTTTTTCTTTATCGGGACACCATCTCTTGTTTGCTTGGTTTTGAGACTTGGAATTCATCCGAACATTGATAGATATTACTATATTGTTTTTATTCCTACTGGGTTGCTAGGCACCATGTTCCGGCAAATCGAAGTGGGATGGGGGAGTCGGTTTTTTTTCTGTCAGACTATCCATCAGTTGAACTGATTTTATATGGCTAAAATAGGACTACACACAAACACACACACACATCGATACGTATACACACACACACACACACACACATATATATATATATATATATATGCTTGTGTGTGTGTGTATGTGTGTGTGTTTATGATTTAACCTCAGAAGCGTACTCAAAACTGTACGACAATATCACAATATATAATCAATAATGAAAATGCAAACCAGCGTACATGTTCATTACTGCGATTTGCGGCTACGATCGTCACCGGAGCTGGTTATTATATAGTCTTCCGAGACTGCAATGCCAATGATGATGATGAGTAGCTGAATTAGGTTTGTGGTATCTTTCTTTAATATTATCAATAATACATAGAGGGGAATAATGGGAATATATATTGAGGTTCTACTTCATTATTTAATTTTTTGAAAATTGAAAAGAAAACTTATAATTTTTGTTAGTTTTTTTATTTCTCAACAAAATGTTATTAATTTTCAGTTTCCGTTTTACCAAGTAGTTTCCAAGGGCGTGAGAATTTCATTAACACAAACTCTTACAGACCCCCACCAGCGGAAAGAAAGTCTCAGTCTTTGTCTTTCTCTTTGTCTCTCTGACTTTCCCTGGATCTGCGTGTGTATTTGTCTGTCTATAGGTCTGTCTGTTTTTTTCTCTCTCGGGACACTATGTGAGGTTATTCTTCACTACACTTGGATGGAGATTTGCTTCTGGTCTTTTTTTTCAAGTTCTTTCATCAATAGAAGTTGAGAAAAATTCTGAAAAAGTGTAACGATACGGCAGATAAGAAAAGCGACACATATTTTACACAATTGAATATATCCCTGTTGATTCTAGCTGTAGCACTTCTGATAGAGTTACCGTTTCTCCAGCACCGAGTTTATTCTCGCTTCAGACACACACACACACACACACACACACACACACACACACACTGATTGTAGCAAGTCTATTTTCGCATGATACAATTGCAAGTTGAAATTGAAAAGGACTCTATATAAGAACTGTTACCCAAAGGAGAAAAAGGAAAAATATGAAATCAAAATGTTTATTTCCTGGCAGTTTTGAATTATACAGCTACTTTCAGGTGAGACACGGTAAATTTCGGATATGTTGACAGTTGAATTGATTGATTAATATATCCCAATTCCCTTACCGTTTATACAGGTTATCCTCTCTCTCTCTCTCTCTCTCTCTCTCTCTCTCTCTCGTTCTCAATAATATATATATATATATATATATTTACCTCCGCTTCTCTCTCTCTCTCTCTCTCTCTCTATCTATCTATCTCTCTCTCTCTTCTCTCTCTATATATATATATATATATATATAGATAGATAGATAGAGAGAAGAGAGAGAGAGAGAGAGAGAGAGAGAGAGAGAGAGAGAGAGAGAGAAGAGAATAGCTGTGCCGGGATCTCTGACAAATATTTGTGATAAAGATATTATGGGACTTGAGCGTTATTATTTGATTTACTTAATATTATCATAAGATTTATTTTGATCTTTTTCACGGTTTCACACGAGCAATTGTGTCTTTAATTGAAAATCAAATTGTCAGCAAGTATTCTCAGCTCTCCAGGACTTTTCTCAGTATTCTAGCTCATCTGCTCAGTGCTGTAATCCAAAAGATTATTCCCATGTCCCCCAGCTTTTTTACTGATATTTTGGGACAATTCAAAGGAATCGCCTGTCATTACAATTAAGTTTAACGTTCAATAACTTTTAGTTATCTGGCAGTTTTATATATAGTTTTCACTTTGTTTTAATTTCAGTCTGTCATCCACAGAAATATCTATTATCATAATTGTTTTTATTATTATTATTTACTCCTTTTGAGTTTTCACATCAGTGTTAGCTGATGGTCTTTCACTGGAGTCTGAGTGACAGCAAGTCTCCTCAGGTCTCCAGGACTCTTCTGAGTATTCTGGCAGATTGCAGCAGTGCAGTGTTCTGAATGGTTTCAATCCTTCCTCTGATATCCAAATTTCCAAACCCTTTTCTAATGCTTTTGGGACTGTTCCAAGTGCACCAACTACAATTGGTATAACTTTCACTTTCATATTCCATAACTTTTTCAGTTCTCTGGCAAGGTCCAGATATTTGTCAATTTTTTCATTTTCCTTTAACTTCACCCTGTGATCCGCTGGCACTGCAAAATCCACCAGTTGACAAGTTCTTTCTTTTTTGTTAATCAACACTAGGTCTGGTCTTCTTGCTGGGATAAGGTGATCCGTTTTAATTTCAAAAGTCCAGAGAATTTTGTGCGTTTCGTTCTCAGAACAGATTCTGGTTTATGCATATACCATTTTGTTGTGGGGTCAAAATTTAATTTCTTGCATAATTCCCAGTGGATCACCTTCCCAACCCAGTCGTGTCTAGTTTTGTATTCTCGTTGTGCTAGTTTGCTACATTCGCAGAGTATATGGTTAACAGTCTCATCTCTATTACCGCAAAGTCTACATTTACTATTTTGTTGGGTCTTATCAATTTTCGCTTTGATGTAGTTTGTCCTTATGGCATTATTTGTGCAGCAATTATAAGTGATTCTGTTTCTCTTTTGAGGTTTCCCTTTCTTAACCATGTCCAAGTCTTTTTGATGTGCAACCTCATCTATTTGTCGTTTGAAGCGTCCATATAATTGTTTATTATTATTATTATTATTATTATTATTATTATTATTATTATTAATAATAATAATAATTTACTCTTTGCGAGTTTTTCCACACCAGCGTTAATGGATTTTTATGGTCTCAATTACTTTCTTAATATTCAAGTTGATCTGAAAAATGCTTAGTTTTCGATTATCTTCATTTTTCCTCTAATTTCCAATTCCCCCAGTCTATTTTCCCGCGGGTGCCATTACAAGTGCACCAATTACAATTTATATCAACTTTATCCTCATGTTCCACAGTTTTACAAGCAAGTTTTTCTGGCAAGGACCACGTGTTTGTCTAACTGTTTGCATTCATGTTCACTGTGAGATTTACCACTAAGGCAACATTCTTTTCTCCTTGTTAATTAACACTAGAATAGGTGATCCAGTTGTGTCTCAAAGTCCCAGAGAATTGTGTGCACCTCATTCTCTAGGATTTATTGTGAGTATTCTCGCGAAAATTCCCGCCTGTTTAACTGGTTGTTTTTTTTTATTAAAATCTGAGTGACAGCAAATCTTCTCAGGTTTTTCATGAGTTTAATGAATATTCTAATTGATCTTATATGTGTTTTGATTTGGATGG
>CM042159.1:66237373-66239873 GCA_023376005.1 Doryteuthis pealeii | reverse complement strand
GGTTTCTGGCCAGCTTGATAGGTGAACCGGCATTTGTTTAGGTCACTTTTTCTAGACACTTCCCAAATGGCTGGGTGAACAGTGTTAACCGGGGCTGCTCATTCACCCACAACCTCGCCGAGGCACGTTGCTGTTCAATCAGCAAAGCTGTGACGTTAAGTGCACCACGAATCACGCAGTATGTATGTAGATTCACATCTGCATGCTTCCATCCCGTCAGGCCTGCATACCACACCATTCCTACATCACTCGGGGACTTGTAGAAATATCTGCACATGTTTTTTGTTTTACATGTTGCGCGCTTGTGCGACACGCACCGCATGCTCTCCTTCCCCAAAGTCAAGTATCAGTGACAAGCCGAGGCAAGATGACTGGGAGACTTTGGGGAACGCAGGTGGATGATCTGATGAGATCTACGGGTCCACCACACCGAAAAAAAAAAAAAAAGAAGGACTAAGTTTTAACTTAGTATAAGTCCACATGTACCATTTTAGATTATCAAAAAGCAAAATCGGTAGTTAGTTCGAATTAATGCTTTTCAAAACACCTGCGTAACTGGCCGATTTGAATGAAATAATATTTCAGAAATAAATTGCTTATTTAAACAAAATAAAAATAAGACAAAGTTTGTTAGCAGTAAAACAATATGTAAAAAGAAATAAACATGTGTTAATTAATATGCATTTCTATTCTTTAAAAACATTAACTTAAAAAATACTACTTATCTGGACCATTCTTAACTCTTCGAGCCGACTTAACATTTGACAAAATTATGGTGCCTTGCTGGGACTTTCTTCTTTCTTTCTATTAGGCGGGGGATGGGGGGAGGGCTTTTAGCCGACGTGACTAGCCGGTTTGAATGAAATAATATTTCAGAAATAAATTGCTTATTTAAACAAAATAAAAATAAGAAATAGAAAGAAAGAAGAAAGTCCCAGCAAGGCACCATGACTTTTGTCAAATGTTAAGTCGGCTCGAAGAGTTAAGAATGGTACAGATAAGTAGTATTTTTTAAGTTAATGTTTTTAAAGAATAGAAATGCATATTAATTAACACATGTTTATTTCTTTTTACATATTGTTTTACTATATATATATATATATATATATATATATATATATATATATATTCCTGTATACACACACACACACACACACTCACACACACATATATATATACACACACACCACACACACACATATATATATATATATATAATATATATATATATATATATATATAGTAAAGTAAGTAAAGTCGACGGGGCGGCCTAAAGTCGGAATCAGCCATACAGCGAGGGAGTCTATCCCCTTTTCAATAGCGCTAGACCAAGGAGATTGTTTTAGCATCTGAGGTGGAGCGCCACACCTACCATCAGCTCCTTACTTTACCGCACAGATCCCTGTGCTACTCATACGCTGAGTTGACGAGGACCGGTATCGAACTAGGAACGTTGTGGTTTCTATCTGAACGCTCTACCGACTCTATATATTTGAAAAGCAGAATGGAATAGGTAAATGTGAGTAATTGTGAGTATTGGATACCCGCTGTAAAATTTTACATTGTGTATTTATTATGGTCAGAGAATCATCAATTTATTCGAATAGTTTGTTTTTTAAGGATTGATTCTTATGATTTTTGACGTCTTTGAATTCAAAGACATGAAAATTACTTGATGCAATCCTTTGTTTAAAAAAGACTATGAATCTAAATTGATTTTTTTTTCGCCTGGAATGATTACCTTACCATAGTGGAAAAGCCCAAACTACCATATTATTTGCCCAAAGATATGGATTTATGATGTTCCCAAGTAAATTAGCGTGTGAGGAAACGGCAACACGTTTGGCTTGGATTTGAACACAAGTCACCGATTCCATTTCATACGACGATAACCGTCACGCAAGAGCTCCTTAAAGTAGACATGTAGACAGTAAGAAAGGTGATAGAGTTCATTTAAAGGAATACTAAAGGAAACAAAACGAGAAATGAGGGAAATAAATGAATAAATAAATAAATAAATAAAATAAAAACCGACAAAGAAAGAAAGTGGAAAGTAAGAAAAACCACGAAGGGGGTAAAGAATGGTGAAAGAAAGGAGGAACCAAACACGGAAAAAGAAGAAAGATAGAAGAAAGAAGAAATGAAAATGAAAGAAAACGGAAAGAAAGAAAAAACGAGATAGGAAGGAGAGAGAAAGAGAGAAAAGGAAAAATGAAGAAAAAGGAATTATTCTGCTGGAAGAGACACACTTGAGTGATGATACTATTCACAAGGAAAGTTGAAGACACGTCCAGAAATTATGAACTGTCGAGGATGTAGGAAGAAAAAAAAAAGATTTATTAAAAGAAGAAAATTTAGGAATAGTTTGAAAGGCATCCAAAGAAAATTAGAGATCAAAGAAGACAAGAAAGATTATTTCATTAAAAAAAAAGAAAAGAAAAAAGAAAAACAAGTGAGAAAACCACTCCAAGGTGTTCCGGAAGTGAAACGGAAAAAGAAA
>CM042159.1:66224873-66234873 GCA_023376005.1 Doryteuthis pealeii | reverse complement strand
GTCCATGACAGATGCTTTCTGTTCAATGCAATTTAAGTCAACGTTTTGTTTATTTTCGTCACTCAGAATTGATGTATTCTTTCTTACATACTTTCATCGTTTTTTTTCTTGCCCCAAATAGACGTTTTTCTTTGATATTTTTTATATATTTATATGGCGTGATATTGTCACAATTTCCGAGACAGTATTTGTCTTAGTTGTTTTTTTTTAATAATATTTTTGTGTGTCAACATTTTTATTTCAAATTCATTTATTTCATTTGAATATTTTCTTTTTCTTCAAATTCTATTATTTTAAATTTTCCCTCTTGATAGAATTGACATATCTTCTGAAGTTATTCCGAATTATGTTTTTCATGATATTTTTTCATTCCCACATTCCTCTTTCTTATACCAAATATAGTTTGATATATCTATTGTTTTTGTATTAAAAAAAATTGATAGCTTTATATATCTGTTATATCCCGTTTATGTTTCTACGATATTATGTTTTTATAACTCTATTTTTGTAACACAACAAAAGGTTGTATGAATAGAGGGATAATGATTCGGAAAACAAAAAGAAATATAATTATAATTAGCTAAGGTACATAGCTATCACTATGATCAATCATTTATCCTTCGCATATATATATATATATATATATATATATATATATATATATATATATATATATATATATATGGCAGAGATATGAGGAACACAAGGACAAAACTCAGACAAACGTATGTAGGATATATTTCGCTAGAGCTTTGAGCTCGGCATCATCAGTTGCTTTATTGATTATCATACAAGTCATACCTTTGTGTTCCTCATATTTCTACCACATTCTGTCTGATTTATTCCAATCCTCTTTATATATATATATATATATATATATATATATATATATATATATATATATATATATATATATGAAAAAAGTATTATGAATATATGAAACTATTATTTACCCACAGATGAAGGGATAATAGTTGGGTTCATACTTTTGCTATGTGTATTAGTGCTATGTGAAATGCAAGCAGAGTCGTTCAGAATTTAAACTTAAGTAGCCAAGTCTATTTCGATATACAATATAGCACGAGCTACGATAAAGATTATAGATTACAGGAAATGAAATACATATGGCCCGACCCTTAAAAACATTTACAAATGGTACTCAAATATATCATTCATCTGAAATCATGATTTTTTTCAATTAGCATCGTTATACACTGTCCGGTTACGAACAAATAATATTAGGTTTTAGGCTCTAAATTACTACCATCAGATGCTGTTAAGAGGGAATAAAAAAACATTGGTTAAAGTGTAGCTAATTACCAGGCATCTGTTCGTACAAAGAATTCATACATAAAACTGATACGCCTGCTTCAGTGGACGATACAAAGATATCTGAATTCCAAAGTTACTTATGAACAATTATTAGATTAGACGGATCCCCTCAGAAGGCACAATGAAAGTAAATCTATCTATATCGTTAATCTAATAAAGCCTCAGTTCATATTTTCCAGAAGGTTACTAAGACATAAACTCGAAGAAAGCCAGAATATACAACGGCTAAATGATGTGGCTATAATAATAACCAAGATCGGAATACTAGTTTTAGTTAATCACTGGAAAAGTTAGAAAAGAATAAATATATTTTCTTATTGCTAATTGGAATGGATCCTTTTTTCTACTAATGGATATTCCTATCAATTCTCTCAAGCTCAAGATAAAAAGGAAACGAACCAAAATCAGGAATAGATAAGAACGAGCTTTCTTAGGAATCGGTGAGCAAATTAAAGCAATTAATATTTTGTGGAAAAAGAGAATTCTAACTGGCCACATAAAATATGTAAGATAGATTAGCCTTCGAAAGTTAGAATTTATCTGTGTATATTTTGTCAAGTGGGTACGTTGTATGTGGTTTAAAATCCTGATTTTGTAAGCGAATCATATGAATATATTTCCTCTATTATTACATTTGTCGAAATTCAAAATATATTCCCCAGAAGCTTGTCATTTTTTATCGCTATGAAGTTATTTTTCAATGGCTGACCGACATCTCATAGGAGTAGACAATTACCCAATCCATTAGCCACGGGTCAGATGAGACACAATATCACAAGTATGGGGCATCCAGAATGGGTAAAACTTACTATGTAGTAATGGATCTACTAGACTTGCTTATAAACTATTACACCACCACGACATCTCAAATAAGTACCAGTATTTAGTCCCTATGACACTGATAGCCTGTTTATACTTGATGTCCTATTGCCAAATCATTTTTTACTTTTCTGAGAAAACATTACGTGTTTCGTTTTTTATTTCCTGATAAATCACTCTATATCTTTACTGCACAGGAATCACTTGACGGTTTTGCTTCTCATCGTCGTAAAAGTCTACCGAGTGGTCGTTTGCGGTCACTCGGATACCAACTGAACGGGTCCATCTATCAACCATGAAACTTGCGACGTTTTTAGTCCAGTATGTTTTACTCCACTTCGCTCCCGAATTAACTTGCTTTCGGATCTGTTTATACAATGATATTCCCAGCATAAAACATTTCATAGTCCTCTGTATCGTAACTATTCTCCGCTCTTTGGGGTAACCTATGTTTTGATTGCGTATAACATCACAGAAAAATATTAATTGCCTTGAACATATTTTTTAACGTAGTAAATACTTTCCATCCGGGTCTTATTCTCCGCGAGATTCCCATGTCCATGTCTCAGCACATATTCACCATCCGCCAGGAATAGAACTATAGCAGTTTATATTTATATCTTTTAAAGAGCTTCGAGTTTGTAGAAATTGGTGATAAATAATTCCTAATAACATTCGTTCAGATTGTATAATGCGCCAATAGAAATAATACAGTTATGGTGTCTCTCGTTTTGGAGAAAATTAAATGCATAAATAGTTTATTGTAAGTTTTTTTTATGTCAGCATGTTTCATCACATTTAAACATAAAATTACACTTTCCTAGAAAAAGATCCTGATGTATCATGATTTTCCATATTTCCGCCAAAATCTGTCTGGGACAGCTATATCCTGTAGAGAGTATAAATCTGGTATTAAAAAAGAGCAAACCTCATATATGTGGCCAATGAACTGTTTAAATATCAGTTTCGAATTTCACGAACAATAAAAAAATTCAGGACTGCTACGTAAGAAAGTAACTAAAAATAATTACTACATTTGTAATTATTGATTATAACAAAACATACAAAAACATAAAAATACAATTTCTGTTCTACTTGTTATTTGTTTTTTGTTGGCATGTTTTATTACTAATATATTAACCTTTTATCAGTTGCATGGAAGATTCTTCTACTGCAATATTAACACTTTGCCAACCAAATTTGCTGAACGGTTGTACCAAATATTGTTGGCATAAAATCATGTAACAACGAATACATTATTTCACTTAACTAAACAGTGAATCAAGAACTGTATTTTCTTTTCTGTCATTTAATGACTTATTTCTTAGAACAGAATATGTTAATTTTTAATATGTGAAACTTAAAAACATAAAGAAAAGAAATATGCTATTCATAGAATAAATTAATAAGCTTCATTTGAATTGATACGTAACATTTTCTATCAACATTTTCTCTACCAAGGAAAATATTTAATTGTTTTTTATTACTTTTAAAAATTAAACGAATACATCTTTATCACTTAAATCAACGAGAAATTAAGAAAGGAATTTATACAAAACAGTTTTTAGAAAAATAAATTATGTTTTTTTTTTAAATCATGAATTAAATGAATCATTTTTAAAAGTTATATTCTAAATATGAACAAAAAAAAATCCTAAAATAAACAAACATTGCAATACGCAATTCTCAGTGATTAAAAAAATAATATGGAATTTGCTAAAATATTTTCCTCTTACTCATATCTTTGTCTGGTATTCCTAAAATCGTTTTAGTCTGGCTATGGACTTATTACTTCAGCTAATATATATATATATATATATATATATATATATATATATATAATATATATATATCAGTGTGAGATAAAGATGGATGAAAGATCAGTTGAGTGTTTTAGTTGACGTATACATTATTTCACTGAAATTATGAATGTTCCTCATAGAAGTTTGATATTAGTTTTGCCAAATGTGGATTTTTTTGTTGTTTCTTTTTTTTAATCATTTGATCTGCACAGACGGAATTCATCACTTCCCGCACTTTACTCGTCCAGTATTTTATTCTTCCCGCCCTTTAGTCTTCCGATTTGGTAAGCAATAAAATGTATTAATGGTGAAGTGTTATTAAAGTATGCGATATTTCCGGCAATTTTAGCCGATAGCGTCTCTGACCTTTGTCCATTTATATCTTAATAATCCGGAAAGTCCAGTAGATTTTGGCCGTTGGAAGAGTTCGTTTGAGACGGTCAGCTGTTTGTTTAGCAACGTTTGATTCAGCCGAGTGATGAGATTGCAAAGATTTTGCTTATTACAGACACCTATCTTGGGTTCCGCCAAAGGGGCTTTAGAGTGCATCTATTGCAGTCCATAGATCTTGATACCATTCCGTGGAGGCGCGTGTTGTAATGGTTACTGTCGTAGGAATTGGACTCGACGAGAGTTCCAATCCTGGACGCGGCTATTTGTATTTTTAATAGCTTTAATATCAATGGGAAATGTTCGAATCCAACTATTTTCTTTCAGCTGGGTAAATAGATGGAAGAACTGGGCTCTTTAATATTGGTATAGTAACCGGTCTAGGAAAAAAGAAAAACTCCGAATACAAACCAGTGGGGCTCTATTCTCGTCACTCGAAAAATTCTTTGAGAGCTCCTTCTCCCTCTTTTCAACCTATCATATCCCCAATAGATAGATACAAGATTGTCAAACATTATTGTGATTTTACCATGATTCACAAATGGATCTTTATTAATATTCTAATGTTCTTATTTTTCTGACACTCCAAATAAAGTATAACTATTCGGCGAGATTTGTTTGGTTGATTGATTTTAATGGCATATCAACGAATCTAGGACTATCTTATGCCTAACTGTTAGGGAATCATGTTCATCTTTACATTTTTGTGTATTTTTCTTATGGGACTTTCGTTTCTTTATTTTTTGCACGTGATCCTATCGAATACGAACATTTAGATATACTTGATACATCTACAAGACATTAACAAGTACTTTGGATTAGGGTCGACCTGGAAGTAAAGGTAATGATACCAAGATTTCTAGAACCGGAGACGTACCATCAGATCTAGTTTAATGTCATATCAACGAACAAACTTTTTGGTGGAAGTTAACTCTCTGCAGGAGACACTGTAACAGTATTCTAACCCCATCTACATACCGGGCGACATTTGAATTCAAATTCAATATTCTTGCAAGAGTATATTTTTGGGACAGGTTACTTAACTTTTTTTAATACAAGTTCAGACCTCCATATATGTCTCATTAATAATCTTCACTGAAGATGCACTGTGATTTTCTATTGTTGACTGAGCTCAAAACAATCTAGATGAATAATGTCTGCATTTTTCTCGGCACCTAATGTACTCGTCACTATCTTAAGATCTAATTGCAGAAACATTTTCGAAAAGTTGATGCCAATGTGTTGTCAGCTTCAGAGAAGAATATGAGTTTAAAAACTGGAAATATGATTTATTTATATTGTACAGATTGAATGATTCTATTTAACTCACAGATCTACTTCCGATTGGCTCCTTTTTAGCGACTTTATAAGAAGTAAGTAAATAGTTTAGTGAAATACCATTAATCCCCGATAAGGAATGGAATTAATTTGGTGGAAGGAAGTTATTTCAGTACACGTAAAAAAAACATAAATGAACGAATATTGTTGAAATTAATTGGAATAAGGAGAGAAATACTCACACAGATAATATATATATATATATATATATATATATATATATATATATATATAGAAAGAGAGAGAGAGAGAGAGAGAGAGAGAGAGAGAGAGAGAGAGAGAGAAGAGAGAAGAAAAGAGAACGAAGAATATATATACAAAATATATATATAGTGTATGTACATGAGAAACCCTACACACAATGAAACGGACGACAGTCTTACACATATTAATTAGGTATTTAATTACGTAAGAGTATATGCGTATATGTATTGCAACTACATCTATCTATCTCTCTATACATATATGTATATCCATCTATCTATCACATTATAAACATTATTTTTTCCGATCTTTACACCCAGTTGATGTCGCTTCCATTCTATCTCGAAATTATCTGTTTATATATATATATATGCAAATATATGCATAAGAATATGTATGCATATATATATATATATATATAATATATTATATATATATATATATATATAATATATATATATATATGTAAGGTAGGTAATGTATATATGCATATATCTATATATCTATATATCTTTGTAAGGTAGGTAATGTATATATGCATATATCTATCTATCTATCTATCTATCTATCTATCTATATATATATATATATATATATATATATATATATATATATATACATTCCGGTTAAATTATAGCATGAAAATAGATATGAGCTTTAAAATGTATATCTCTCTCTCTCTCCCCTCCCTCTCTTTCTCTCTCTCTCTCTCTCTCTCTCTCTCTCTATATATATATATATATATATATATATTGTGTTATGAGAAAACGCACGAAATTAGAGGCAAAGTGCATTCATTTTATAAATCTGAAATCATGGAATAACCCAAGGAAATTGCCGTGTTTTTCTTCGAGATTAGAAGTTTTCATATTTCGGTGTTTCTGGTTCAAACAAATTAATTTCCCCAGTCGTTTACTCTTCATGCTATTTAGCGTTTTTCAATCTCATCCATTTGCAGAAAATTGTGCACTTTCCCTGCGCGATTTTTCTTCAACCAACAACGCTGAAAACATCCCCAGGTAAAATCCAATGAGAATGAAAAAATGAAAAAAAAAAAAAAGCAAAAAGGTAAATAAGTAGGAATACGGAATCCCTCTGCAAAAATGGAGAAAGATGACGGTAATGATAGATTCATTAAACGTTTCAAATAAGAAATAAAACTAAATTTCAGAACTCATCAAAGGCGTTGCAAGCATAATGGGCATCGGGACATTTTTTCTTGATTATATCAAAATTGAAGAAAAGAAGGATAGAAGAAAAAAGCCCATTTTCTGCCCAAATGGTTTCAAAATGGCCATCACCAGTAAATAGAGTAGAACTATAGTTTTATCTTGCTTATTTGATTGCTCTATGTCATTGAGTGTACGCATGCGCACAGGTGAAAATATTCGTATATTACCTCTCTGCTTAAGTCTGATCCGTTCCGCACTTTTTCTTTATGTATATATCTAACTATCTCTCTCTCTCTAACTCTTTGCACACACACACATACACACACACACACACACATATATATATATATATATATATATATATGTGTGTGTGTGTGTGTGTGTGTGTGTGTGTGGAAGCGCGTGGTGTAATGGTTACCATAGTAGGAAATGGATATGGCAAGAGGAGATAAAATCCTGTACTTTACATTTCCCATGGCACTAATACACTTGTTAAAAAATATTCTCGCTCCAGTTATGGGTAAATAGTATTGCAGACTGGGCTCTTTAACCTTGATTCGGCAACCAGTCTAGGAGAAGAAACACTTCGAATTCAAACGTTAAATTCTGCCTAATAAAATGACCCTGTATCACCTACTATGTTTGTGGAGGTGTTGATATATATATATATATGTATATATACTTTTTCTTTATGTATATATCTAACTATCTATCTCTCTCTAACTCTTTACACACACACACACAACACACACACACACACACACACACACACACACACACACAGACAGACACACTCACACCTATTTAAATATATATATATATGTGTGTGTGTGTGGGTGTAATGGTTACCATAGTAGGAAATGGATATGGCAAGAGGAGATAAAATTCTGAACGAGACTTTACATTTCACATAGCGCTTATACACTTGTGAAAAAATATTCTTGCTCCAGTTATGGGTAAATAGTAGAGCAGACTGGGCCCTTTAACCTTGATTCTGCAATCAGTCTAGGAGAAGAAACACTCCGAATTCAAACGTTAAATTCTGCCTGATAAAATGACCCTGTATCACCTCCTATGTTTGTGGAGGTGTTGATATATATATATATATATATATATATATATATATATTGGTTTTATCCAAATAATTTGAGTTGAGAGAAGAGTTAATAGAAGATTAAAAACAAAAAAAAAAACAATAAAACAAAAATGGAGGATATACTGCAGAGTCAAATCGAGGATTAAAAGTTAAAATGTAAAGTAGGGAATTAGAATTGTTTGAAGGGTGAAAAATTTCTCTGCGAAAACAAACAAACAAACAAACAAAAAACAACCACAAAACTAACAACAACAACAACAACAACAACAACAACAAAAAGCAAGCCATCACAAAAAAAAAACAAACAAGGAGAACTATATTCTAACAACACTCAAGCCCAGAAGAGATTTTCTGTTAGTAGAGGGATGTCTTGGAAATTTTTATGTTAATAGTTTCAAGATACGAACATGCTAGAATGAGTGGGACCTGCTGATAACACGAAAGGGATCCACACTGTAGTCAGTGGCACAATTGTGACTATTTACAAGATGATCACTTAAAGCGGAACCGGAAGTAATCAGTTTATGTAGTCTATTTAGATAGTCTTCGCATATTAATATCTGACACGTACTACCTCCGCGCCACACGGAAAAGGAATATGTATATAACAGAATTGGAATGGTTGGGAGATACGATATCCTTTTAGCATTTAGATGTGAAAATTTATGCGGATTTTTTCCTTAATAAACAATTTCGGTCATGGAAAGTTATAATTTTCAATTTTTCCTCCAAACTCATTCAACCACATGTACAGACAGCCTTACGCCCGAACAATTTTTTCTGTCAATTTCTACTTAGCTATGAGATAGTGTCAATTTGGAATTCTCTATTCCGTGTTGTACTATTAATGTAATGCTTCCTCGTAAAATATGTTTTATTACAATAAAACATCTGCTTGTTAGATCTCAATGAAGCGTCAATATATGCCGTATTAGGCTAACTGCCACCATTAACAATGAGACAAATTTTGCTCCAAATATCCACCATCAACGGGGCTGTCAGATGAAAATATGGAGTTACCTCATTGCACAACACCATGCGGATAAACACATATATATTGAATATTATGTATGCGAACAGAAACGCAGGAAATATATCCAGCAAGCACACACACACACACACACACACACACACACACATATATATATATATATATATATATATATATATATATATATTACATTTTTTTAAAATTGCTCAACACCGGTCAATATATAAAACCTAAAATAAATGGATGCTTATTCTCATCTCTGTTTCTGCATCATTCCTGTCAGTTTCACGTATTAAAAAAGAGTATTATTCGAGAATAACAAACAGAACAGACGAAAGAGGTGAATAAATACTCACTATTCCTCGCTTAGGCTGTAGAGCAGAGATTGGAAGGTCGGAGGTAAAAACACTTTAGAGGCGATAAAGATATCATCCTCAAACATACAAAAATCTTCACATGAATTAGAAGTGGTAATAGTTCCTATGATAGATATGTTAAAAACAAGTATAAAATTAAGAAAGAAAGGGGATGGAAAATTGTCCTTTAGAGTGTGTATGGGGCTTCCTTGTCTAAAAAATCGACCTATTCTACTCAACAGAAACACCCCACCCCCCCCACATATATATATATATATATATATATATATATATATATATATATATCAGGATAGAAACGTATATATATATATATATATATATATATATATATATATATATATATATATATATATATATAATACATTTCTGATCCTGATAGGTAGTAGATATTTACTTCAAGTCAAGTTAAATAAAAATAAAAATAAGAACATCGAGCACATCATTATGAAAGACTCCGGGCGAATTGAACTCATTACACT
>CM042159.1:66204873-66217373 GCA_023376005.1 Doryteuthis pealeii | reverse complement strand
GTTTACCACTTAGTATCCGGTTGCTTACTTCTAGCACCAATACAATATAACGAAAAGCACCATAAAATAGGTCATCATATTCCACGAAAATGTGCAAGTTCTATGAAACATCGAAATTTGAAGAATGGTATAAAGGGCAGCCAGAACCAATAACAGAATCTAAAAATGTATTCATCACTAGGACTTCGCTATCAAACCTGATAGAAAAAGGAAGAGCAATAGACCAACTATAGCGGTTAAGGAATATAAAGATAAACGTGCCTTTTCATTGATATGGCAGTGTCACCAGATAGTAACATATCAAAGTATATCATAAAATAAGTGAAGACCAAACCCTGAAAATAAAAATTCCAAAAAATGTATCTACTTAAGTGCCAGTACTAGTAATAGCATTAGGTATGATGCAGAACTAGACGAATAAACACATTAAATAGATACCTAGTGTTCCAGGACTATGAAATATTTTTTAAAAGTACTTTATGGAACAGCTCATCTCCTTAAGAGAGTACATTCAATGTGAGTGGAAAACTCACACCAACAAAGGAAAAGCAAATAAAATAAAAAAGACAAATAAAATAAACAAACATAAAATGCTTATAATAACTTCTGAGGTAATGCAAGAAAGCTAAAATAAAGCTGAAAACTAAATACAGCCCAGCAACAACAACAACAACAACAACAACAATAACAATAACAACAACAACAACAACAATAACAACAACAACAATAATAATAATAATAATAATAATAATAATAATAATTTTGACTGATACTTTCTTATGTGGTTCGAATATTATCTTTAAGATGAAGATTTGTCAATCATTGTTATTAATTTGGCTTGTATTTTCTTTTATTCGTGATGAAAATAGATCTACTAAAATTTAAATAATGAAAGAAAATATTCGACAAATTAAATTGATAATTGGAGAGCGAGGTATTTTACCGAGAAAGAGAATCAAAATCGTGTCCTGTTCATGTTATATTAATAACAGGAACAAGATAATTCATACAGCCACGCTTGTATAAGTTGATCATTGCCAGATATTTCTTGATGTCGCATAAAATAATTGTTTTCCTCTAAGAATATTCGAATATTTGTTTACAATATACATCAAACACAAATGCACACATCTTCATACCCTAAACATATGTATATGTATGTGTGTGTTTGAGCCTGTGTGCCTGTATGTGTTTGTGTGTGTCTGTATATGTATTTGTATGTGTTGCTGTGTTTGTAGCCTGGTTTATTTGCTTAACGACATCTCAGCTCCTAATGGGTTATTCAATACTGAAATGAGATTCATTTGTAATCGGCTGATTGTATCGATGTCTATATGTCTCATTACATTTTTTAAATTCCACTCAATAATTTTCCTAAAAACATTTGTGTCTACTATGGGGCTAAGTTATGTTTGTTGGTACTGGTATTTTATCCCCAATAAAAGCTGGTTCTTTGTACTTGTGGGCTGGTATGCGGAAATGGAACTTAGGAACAAAAAGGCCCGAAAGAGGAAAGAGACAAAGGCAAGAGGTAGTTTTACGACCTAGGCTTTTATTGAACGGGATATAGTCGACCGTAGCCAAGGGGACATGCTATGAAAACGACTACACTCAGTTTCGACCTCAGTTCGAATAGCTGAGGTATTATTTCGGGGGTAGGGAGGTAGTCCCTTTTGTCATACATGCGCAAAGGGGCTCTTCCGGTCAAGGCCCCATGGGAGTCTGTTGTCTTTTTATTTCATTTTTATTTTCGTATTTTTTAATCCCCACAGTACACTGCTATATGATACCATGTATTACTAAGTAATACAGATAATTTGCAAACATTAGAATGCATTCATGTATTCCTATCTAATATTAATAATTCATACACATTATATATGATTAAAAAATTTGCCATTTAATGTTAATAATTTGTTTGCTCATCGTTATTTGGTGTCAAGTAAGTAATAATGGTAATTATTTGTAAAGTCTATATTCAAGTCTATATACTTAATAAAAATAATTTGCTCACAATTATATGGTATCGAATTTTTCTATCTAATACAAATAATTTCCAAAGAAATATATTGGACCCATTGATCGGACCAATATATGTACAAAAACACTTAGTCGGAGGGGACCTGCGTGTAATTGCAATAAAGGGATGACTTCAGGCTCACCAGTGCTTAAGAAATGGTGCCTCTCAAATACTTCAGTTTAGCGTCATGCGAAGACATTCATTTTTCTTGGTCTGAAGGGTATAGTCGGCGTATTCTAAGACCCACACACAGGGTATGTGTATGCATTGAAGATGTATATATATATATATATATATATATATATATATTATATATATATATGTTGTGGTGTGTGGTGTGTGTGTGTGTGTGTGTGGATATATATGTATATATATATGTATATATAAACATATATGTGTGTGTGTGTACATACACACACCCACACGCAGGGTATGTGTATGCATTGAAGATGTATATATATATATATATATATATATATATATATATGTGTGTGTGTGTGTGTGTGTGTGTGTGTGTGTAGATATATATGTATATATATATGTATATATAAATATATATGTGTGTGTGTGTACATACACACACGCACACACGCGTACACACGCACACACAACACAAACAAACACACACACACACATATATATACATAAATGTACAACGAAAATCTGATTACTTTATCATATTAAACACAGCAACAACCATTGTGATGGAGATTAAAACAACAAATACAACGTCAGCAAAATGATAAGAATAATCTTTACAATTGAAATCAGAACGAGGCTCCATTTACAGAACTATTCGCAAAGGAATTAAATTACGGGCGTCTTCTCCGCATTAAAAAAATAATATCAAATATCATAAAAGAAAAGGCAAAACAATTGTTTTCCTTTAATTTTTTTCTCAGCCTCTTTTATTTATTCCCAAAATTGTTGTGGATCCATTCTACAGTTCCTGATAATTCATCTCGTTTAGAATTGGAATTGCGAAAAAACAATTCCTCTGAAATCGCCTTATTGGAATCTACAAGCCATATAACGCAAAAGAAAAGAAAACAATGAGAAATATAAAAAGAGAAAGAAAATTATTCTGGAAATCTAAATGATTGTTGAAGCATTCCCCATTAGATGTTGATGTAGAGAAAGTAGCATTTAATATTATTTCATTAAATACATTATTTTTTTCATATCCATCAAAAATATATTTGTCGATATCTAACAGGAGTCTCTTTCATTTATGCGCATCATTTTTAGATTGAATGACTAGTTGCTTATATATATATATATATATATATATATATATATATATATATATTACTAAACCATTTATTCTTAACTTAAAAGTATTCCTTGCATATTTGTTGCTTATATATATATATATATATATATATATATATATATATATATATATATTATTTTATTTTACAATGTTTTCATAGGTCAATGTTCATTATCAGCGACCGCGGTTTCATGCCAAAGGCAATCATCAGGCTGAGGAGTAAGATCCTATGGTGTTTGTTGGAGTTCTTTACTCAATGTCACATTTAGGATTGTAAATAACGTCGGTTAGTTTTACGGACGCTGTTATTATTTTTAAAAATTTGAATTTTTTTTTAACCGACGTTATTTACAATCCTAAATGTGACATTGTGTAAAGAACTCCAACAAACACCATAGGATCTTACTCCTCAGCCTGATGATTGCCTTTGGCATGAAACCGCGGTCGCTGATAATGAACATTGATCTATGAAAACATTGTAAAATAAATAAATATATATATATATATATATATATATATATATATATATATATATATATATATATATATATATATAGCAACAAATATGCAAGGAATACTTTTAAGTTAAGAATAAATGGTTTAGTAATATATATATATATTCAATAATGAACATTGATCTATGAAAACATTGTAAAATAAATAAATATTAGCTCTTACAAACTGTGATTGAGCACTGTATTTTCTTTGTTTCATCGCAAAAAAATTTTTGTTTTTACATATACCTATATATATATATATATAATGTTGTGAACATGATTAGGACACACAACAAAGAATAATTTAAGAACCCTGTTACGATTCGAGTCGTTATTATAGGCGCTTAGTTCAGCCATTGTATTGAGTGCAGTTTCACTGTGGATATTACTTGTGGCGTAAAGTTTGATGTATTCCTTGAAGTAGAAAGATGTAGTATCAGTTTTAATCCATATGTGTTGATCTGTTGGTCCTACCGTGAGCCAGACCACCGGACAAGTAATATTAGGACAATTTATTAACGCCGTTAATTACATGTTTGGTGTTTTCTCATTGACCAATTAGTTTCCTGATGCTAATAACAGTCTAAAGATATAAGTGTGTTTATTTGTACAGCTTATATATAGGAGTAATCCAACGAACCACAAAACTACAAAAATATTACAAATGCATTAGTTAATGTGTCTGTAATTGTAGGGTTAACAGTGAATGTCCTCTAACAATTTATGCACCTATAAAAACACAGCACAATGTACCCCCAAAATATCCGAAGAAAAGGTAAACACTGGAATCTCAGAGAAGCTGAGATTCTGTACTCAAAAAGATTACTTTACAGACAAAATTCTAAGAAACCAAACTACACTTTCAAAACTATCCTGGACACTAAAAGACAATAACCTCAACTCACACATTCAATGATGAATTATTAAAGCTTTAGAACTACTACTAAGTTTTAGAATAAATGTAACCTATTGCTAGAAGAAAAATATTGACCATTAAATTTAAAAACAACAATAAACCAACGGAACCTGATATTTCTTATGTGTTGGCATCGGAATAAATTCTAAGTCACATAGGATGCATTCTTATATATATATATATATATATATATATATATATATATATATATATGTGTGTATGTGTGTGTGTGTGTGTGTGTGTTACCTATTTCTATGTATGCGTGTATAAGCGAGTTTACATGCATATGTACGAACAATGCAATTTCTGCGAATAAGGGTGTACTTTGTTATCTGTCTTGTGTATAAAATAGTTCATCAGCCCGCAACCATTTTTTAAATGTTACGTAATGTATATTTTACAAAATATAAAACTAATTGAACATGTCAGTATCTGACTTACTATAATCTTCAAACAGTAGAACCATATCCATTTTTTATTAATTTTACAGTCAAATCTGATAAGTCCAACAACAATCAGGAATACTTTTATATTTATTTTTCTTTTATTTGATAATATATATATATATATATATATATATATATATATATATATATAATATATATATATATATATAAATTCATTCAAATAAGAAAAATGATACTGTATAAAAAAACCTAATGATATAGACTGTAATGAATTATATGCTGTAATTTTTAAATGTTTATTTTTTTATAAATGATATTTTCTTTTGGATAATAGATTTTAAACAAATGCTTTTAGTGAAATTATTAGCATAATCGTATCTAAGCTCGCTTGTGTCTCAAGTTTTACCGGTTAACAAAAACAAAACAAAATCAACCGAGGGACAGTTCGCACCACAAAAACCCGGAAGTGTGGTACTCTGAAGTCAAAGTGCCAGTATATATATATATAATATATATATATATATATATATATATATATATATATATTGGTGATATACAAGGGGCTATTCAAAATTTCGGATCATTTAAACACGATGAAAAAATGGCTGATATTGATATATCTAGTTACTTATTGTTGCCGTGGCTCCGTGGTCATACTCGTTTCTCGAAATCACTGCAAGAAATAAAGAATTCCCACTCATCTCATCTATTCTATATTTGAAAATATATATCGACCTTAACTTGCCCTATCTTTTGCATAGGCATCATATATATATATATATATATATATATATATATATATATATATATATTTGTTTTCTTTTCCCGAAGTAGGCATGATATACATATATGTATATATATATATTATTTTTTTCTTTTTTACTTTTCACGAAGGTATACAATTAGGTTGGCATAAATTTTCAGTGAAACCATGTCATTATTTTTCTGCAAATTCAATGAGTGATTCTCAAGAAGAATTTTAAAAGTTTTGAGTCTGTTCGCTTGCATTAAATTACTTTGTCTGTCCTTTACTTGTAAGCAAAGTCGGCGCTTCACTCTGAGCCAAGTAGCTGTCCAGAATACCAACGAGATCGACTTAACTAACGTCGACGGCGGAAAGTAACGAAAAGCAAAAAAAGAATAGATAAAATAAAACGTCCACCGTGTTTAATTTTACATCACCCACGACAACAGCTACTACTGTTGTGACAGAGACGGAAACCACTTCTTGGCTATGATGTCTACTTGAATTCAAAGAAGAAGAAGAAGAAGAAGAGAAGAAGAAGAAGAAGAAGAAGAAGAAGAAGGAAAAGCTGGAAGAAGAAGAAGAAGAAGAAGAAGAAGAAGAAGAAGAAGAAGAAGAAGAAAGCTGGAAGGAAGAAGAAGAACAAAAATAGAACAAACGAAACGGAAAGAATAAATAAATAATTTTAGTAGAATATATATATATATATATATATATATATATATATATATATATATATATATATGATGAAGAGAGTGTTTTTTCTTCTACCTAAAACATGTATAGAAAATATAATAATTTGTTAAAAAAACTACAAAAAAAAAGATAACATAAAAAATAATAAGAAAGAAAAAAAGAAGACGAATGAAAGAAATACAAAGAAAGGAAAAAATTCCGTGCAGGAAAAGGGATAAAAGATATAAAAGACCCGTATATATTCATGGATTAATAACAAAGTGAGAGTTGAGACGGAGAGAGAGAGAGAGAGAGAGAGAGAAAGAGACAGACAGACAGACAGAGAGACAGACAGACAGATGCATTCACATAATATAAAATAAATAAATATTGATAAATAGATATGCACATATAGGTACATATATAGTAACCCACACACACAGACTCACAAATGTACACATGTTCATATATGCATTTTTGAGAGATTTTTTTCAACACGTTTCGATCGAATACGACTAATTTTTAAACTGATATATTTGACCATTGATCCCATCTAAATAGTTACTACTACTCCTGATTATAGTGTACTTGTGGGTGATGGCAATGAGTGGATACTTTACATTTCCCAGTTATACAGAAGTGTGTTTTTGTGTGTGTTTGTGAGAGAAAAAGAGAGAGAGAGTGAGAGAGAGAGAGAGAGAGAGAGAGAGAGAGAGAGAGAGAGAGAGAAAAGGTAGAGAGTGAGAGAGAGAGTGTGTGTGTGTGTGTGTGTTACAGAGAGAGTTGGGGGTTGTTTCCCCTCAGCATGGGATACAATCAGCGTATACTAAGCCCTGCTGAAAGGGCGTTAATCTTGATAGATGAAATATAATGATTTCGAATGATGTAAAATCGGTGGAGTCGCTTATTGTCGATACCAGCCAAAAAGCGAGGGAGTCTATACTTTTATGGTTAGGATTACCAGGGAGATTATTTTGCTCAGGTGGAGCGCCAATACAACTATCAGCTCCCATAATCTTTACCAAAGATAATATTTACTCAAGGTGTGCTACTCATGCCCTCAGCTGGCGAGAACCGGTATCGAGCCTGGAACATTGTGATTTCTAGGCGACTGTTCTATCGACTGAGCTAAACCGGCCCTTCCATTTATTTTATTTATTGCTGCGAACAGGATACGAACCTGTGAACGAAAACTTCCCTTACAGCATTATCTTATTTAGAGGATCTTTTAATGTGTTTTATCATGTTGGATATTAAATGTTGCTAACACATGGGTTACTAAGTAAAAATCGAAATTAATTGTAATAGCATTTGAGCATAGGTTATGACAATTACCCTACTCAGGTACCCTTGTTATTTGGTAAGGTCACCGCATTCTGGAATAAGACTGAATATATGGGACACACAATGACTATTCAGTTATAACTTATCCCTTACCTAAGCGACCCAACTCTAAACTAAGGTCGTTACCATGACGTAGTAGCTAACATGTTGAACTGCAACATACTATTAAGGGATTTCAAGTCCAGTCTCGCTATTCCGTTTACTTTTCAACTAATAGCATTAGTTCTTTGAAACACCTCATCCCCAGTAGCTATAGGATATATAGTACCACTTCTATTCTTCTACACTGGTGGCTTTGGCATTAAATGACCCAACAAAGTTGATATGCCGTTAACAAAGAAACCAAGTAAAAAGAAACCAATAATAATGGTAGTTTAGATTTGGTAGAAATCCACAATCACTCGATCATTCAGCGAGAACCGAACTCATTATTTACCAATTATTTGTCTACAAGACTAGTTTACTGACATATGTAAAAGTACAATACACTCATGAACACTCACACACACACACACACTCACATACATACACATACACACATACGTGTGTGTGTATATGTGGGTTATTGTGTGATTTGGTGTATATTTGTGTAGTGGGTGATAGGTTTATAGACACATAAACAGATAGATATATCCATTTATAAGTAGCTAGCAAAACGTATAGGTTATACGTATAAAAGAGTTTTAAGAAATATAAATGTATTTCCTTGAAAGATGGACAGAATTACGAAGCTAAATTATATGGACAGAAAATAAAACTCTTTATCTTTCTATTTTTTATTGATTTTTTTTAGAAAGAAAAAATTACCTGAAATCATCCGACACCAGAGCCTTAACATATCGGTAAAGAAGTGTAGAATAACTGTTGAGAGAATCGTTTTTCACTCTTTTTTTTATTGATTCTTTTTAGGATTTTTTTCTTTTTATTTTGCAAGTCCGTTTCCCAATCCACCTCTCACTTTTATAGGGCTATCGGTGACAATACTTCGACGCGTGAGTCGAATACTTAATTTCTCATCAAGATACTGTCTGCTCCAAAAGTGTTTTAGATTGAGAGAAGGGCTTCAGGAAAAATCTCCGAAGACGGTCGCATCAGTAAAGTAGATCTTATTTACTTGGAACCAAACTTTAGTGTTTTTTCATTGCCAAGATTTTGTCTTTTTTTCTCTCTCTTGTTTAGTGATGTTACGCACGAACTTGAATTGTATGTTACAACTTGTTAATGTTTTAAGGTTAAAACAGTAAATAGGTGAGAAATTCGTCTCAAGTTACACTAACTGGATTGTCTTAGTCTTCGAAAGAGTCATTCTACTTTGGTGAGTCAAAAGGTTTGTAATATTTTGGTCACGCGAGACACAATTCGGCAGTTCCATATGCTTTTGTTGAGGTCGTAAAATCA
This sequence comes from Doryteuthis pealeii, assembly GCA_023376005.1. Lineage (NCBI taxonomy): Eukaryota > Metazoa > Mollusca > Cephalopoda > Myopsida > Loliginidae > Doryteuthis > Doryteuthis pealeii. The sequence goes on along the minus strand of CM042159.1, from coordinate 66,208,098 downwards.
GCACCGGACTAGATGCTGACTTCCCTGATACTCTGTGAGTACTACTCCTGAGCGATGTTAGGCTTACCTTACGTTGTTTGATCGTCGAGGTTCTTGGCAAATTCTTTGAACCATATGATTACTGTATTGTGATCAACTGTGCATTCAATATCCTACCATAAATATTTTTGGTCGCTTCCGTAGTCTTTTCGAAACTAAAATATTGTAAAACGTTTAACTCACCAACTACTGCCCTTAAAAGAGAACCCCATTTTTTAGAAGAATAGACTTACTAAAACTACTTGATACCTTCTATTAACTCTGTAGAATTCATGTTAAATATGCTCGTATTGGAATCTGTTTGTATTGAAAATAGATATCTTGATGCGATTTGAATCAATATGATAATAGCATATCAAGACAGTTGCTTATATATTCAGATTTACACGCCCCTCCATACGTGTAAGATGTTACACAAGGTCAATTACTTAAACGGAGTTTAACAGTTTTGAATTCAGACGTTTCATTCTCCTAGACTGGTTGCCTAAGGTTAACTACCCCTGCCTAGCCTACTCTTTACTCATAGCTGAAGAGAGAATAATTGGATTCATACCGTTCCCAAGGGTATTAGTGCTATGTGACATGCAAAATCCCTCGTTCAGATTTGAACTATTAATTTGACTGTTCCTTATATATCTATTAAAAATAAGGAGATGGGTATACCCAGATATCTGCGTAGGCACCAAGCAGTAAAATTACAAAAAGAATATTATGTTATTATTCCATGAGTTAAGCTTCGTATGATACAATATTAGTTTGAATTAAACATGCATGTAATCTTGTGGTAATCTTCTTAGTCGAGAATGTTAACATCGAAGTAAGCGAGTAGGAACCCAAGTCATAATATTATGTTCACATTCTGACTAGCACCATTGAAAAGGATATGAACCCTCTTATCCCACAGCTATGGATTAATAGTACCAATACCATTCTTCTAAAAGAGTGGCTTTGGCATTGAATAACCCACAAAGTTTGATATGCATTTAAACAAAGATAGCAAACCAAACAAAACCAAAGAGAGTGTCACTTACTTAAAAATTAACGGCTTTAATTCTTGTTTTTCTTTAATCGCTTTTTTCTTTAATCATTCACCTTTAAAATTGTAGAAAATTATTCGAGCAATCTGACAACGTAATGGTATTTATTGTTTAACGTTCCAGAGCATATATAAGATAACTAATATATATAAACTGCTAATAGATTGAGAGTGTCCCATCGTAGTATAATGGTTAGTAAGATATTTTTGCAGATCCATTACTACTGAATAGAGAGTTCCATCCTCATTGGATGCCTTATACTTGTGATCTTGTTTCACATACTCATCTGTGGCAAACTCAGAGTTGTAAAATTCTAGGTTTTATGCAAGAAATAACAATGACCTATGAATAAAATTATAGTTGTTTTAATTTTTACTATTTTAATTAATTTAATTGTTACTTTTTATTTGTAATTCAAGCACTAATTCAATAAATTAATGATTGACGAACATATTTTAAGGTTGACTTCTGTAGAAGATCAACTTATACACGATCATATTAAAAAATTAAAATTCTTCTGACAGACAATCTAGCAGCTATTTTCAGTAATAAAGTCAAGTTGTAACTTGTCTGGACAAGGCTGTTTGCATTTCACATAGCGCTGATACCTTGGAGAAAGGTATATATCCAGCAATGGGTAAATAGTAGGGCGGACTGGGCACCTTCATCTAAAAAGAAATCTCTGAATTTAATACTGTTAAAATCCGCTTAAGAAATTGGCGATGTGGGGTGTTGGTAGATATAAATATAAGTATATTAGCAGCAAACATAAAGGGTTTATCTAGTTTATCTCGAAAACTCTTGATAATGATTTTTGGTTTCCTAGAATGACGATAATCAGTCTTCATATAAAAAAGAAATTCATTTGCTATTTTTTATGGTTTTAAAATCAAAGTCAGTAATAAAAAATCAGATTTTCGTCATCGGTGAAAAATTAGCCAAAATATTTTCAATTTTGCTATTTTTGTTTTCACTGTTAAAACCTGATGTATTTATCAGTTGATATTAACGGCATTTCATCGCCTCTATGCTTATTTTATGTCAAGAGGTTAGGTAATCGCGTTCTACCTCTTCACGTCAGAGTTGACCTGAGAGTAACGTCAATGAAGAGGTACTTTACACTCTTCAGATCTTCAGAACTGGAATCTTGCCATCAAATGCAGTTCAATGTCATACCAAGGACACCTCTTGGGTGAGGGTCTTAATCCTCTGCAGGAGATACAGTCAGCGTGTTCTAAGTATCACCAAAAGAACTGTTTACATATTGGCGACATTTTGTACAAATATCTAAGAAATAGGAACAATTGTCAACAACACATCATTTCCTTGCACGAGGATCTTCATTATTGGTTTTTCAACAATTACTTCCCAGCGAACCAATATTATTTTTGAACTTAGCAGAATTATTTTTTCTCTTGATATGATTAGCCAGCTGAAAACCAGCCCGACGGGCCTAATTTTAACCTAATAACGATGAACTATGTTTTTGTGATGAAGTATAAGTTAATAGCTGTCTTCAAGAGATTAACATTCAGCACCGCCTGGAGGCTGTTTCTCTTACTAAAGTAAACATATCAACAGGATTATTTTCATATTTGATTTACCAGATAGCCATGATATTACGGGAAAATCAGTTGGAAAAATCTTTAGCAAAGTTTTAGCTATACGTCTAGTTTATGGGGATTCTGTTGAGCTAGCCTAAGAGAAACAAATTAAATGTACAGCTTAGTATTATACCGACGTTGTAAATAGTAAATTTCACTAAGAATATTAAAATCTATTTTTCAAAACGCACTGGGGTAAAATATGCTGCTGTTTACCTTTAATTATCAGCGAGAATTTTATGACCATATCTAGTAACAAACTTAGTTTTCTGTGAACAATAAAGCAGATCATTATTACCATATTTCAATTATAAAGTAAAGCAAGGTAAATTCATATAAATCAAGAGTTCCAAACACATAATCATGAGGCGACATTGTATTCATACGTCTAAAATCTAATATACCTTGTTATATATATATATATATATATATATATATATATATATATATATATATATATATAAAAAGATATTAAAAATAAATAAATAAATAAATGAATAAAATAATAGATTTATACGGTGTTCCGTCTTTTGTCTTTTTCTTTT
>CM042159.1:66179873-66197373 GCA_023376005.1 Doryteuthis pealeii | reverse complement strand
TGAAATGCAATTACCACATCCAGGATTTGAACTCGGGGCGCTGAGTCCATTTCCCATGACTTTAACCATTACACCACTCGCTTCTATTAAGAATATAAATATGGTGAGCAAGGTAATTAGCAATTGCTAGGTTGCACAGACTTGGTAAGTCCATGCAATCTTGTTTCTCTCTTACGATTTTTCGTCAGATATCATATAGGAAGACATACGATTCTATTTTCAGTATTTAAGTACTATATGCCAGTATAAAACATATAGCCGAAATAGCTTGTTTATATAATCATTACAATTTTACTACAACTTAGTTTAACGAAGAAAACACTTGATAAATAAGGTATAATAAATTATTATTTTCATAAGCAATACACTTGTATAAACAATACACTTGTGTAGATCTTAGTATGAATAGGAATTAGTTATTTTGATTTTCATTAGTTTTTAATGAAGAAGATGGAACTTGCAATGTATGTTAATATTTGGGCTTTTTCATTGCCTTTAAAAAGTGTGCAGCCTACATCGACGTGTATGCGAGTATATAAACGCGAAAAAATTGTTTTGCAAGGAATATACAACAAAAGGAAAAACATGAACAATCACACATATACACTGATATATGGTAACGGCTTCATTATTGTATAGCATTGGTCTATACTTATGCTGAAGGGGGGTGGGGGTAGTATGAAGCCGAGAATAACGCACACAGTAATCAATTAGTGTCGAGATTTTTGTTTTTTTAAATTTTGTTGGGGGTATGATTTTTAATTGAAATCATATCTTGAAAAACAAAATCACAACAAAGCTCGAATACTATGGCTTATATATATATATATATATATATATATATATATATATATATATATCAATTATATATAGAATTGATATATATATATATATATATATATATATATATATATATATATATATATATATCATTCTTATATATAATTGATATATATATCTATATATATATATGTATGTATATATATGTATACGCGAGAGAGAGAGAGAGAGAGAGAGAGTGAGAGTGTGTGTGTGTGTGTGTGTGTGTGAGAGAGAGAGAGAGAGAGAGAGAGAGAGAGAGAGAGAGAGAGGGGGGAGAGGAGGGTATATCTAGCAGTGTTTCTAATTGCAAACAAACACCTTTTCCCAAGGGAAATGTTTTAAAGAAGATAAAATTGATTCGTCGATTTCTAATTAAGTTGGTAATAAAAAGATTTTCTCAATCACTCTCGTTAAATCTACCCGATTTATCGATATTTCAGCATTGGTGACAGCTGACAAAAAAATCTGACCGAACTTATATACACTTAACTGACCTCTACCCATTTTGGTGCTTTAGACAATTTCATCAATATGGAAATTCTTCATGACAAATAACTTGGGAATTTTCCCAGGCACAGAGCTTTGTGGAAGCTTAATATTTATCATCAAACACACACACACACACACACACACACACACACACACACGCACACGCACACACACACTTACACACGAAAGTATATACACTGGCACGCATACATACACACTATTTATATGTTTATATATAATTCACATCATCATATATCTATCTATCTATGTATACACACACACACACACATATATATATATATAATTCACACCATATAACAAACACATACACACACACACACACACACACACACACACACACACACACACACACATATATATATATATATATGCTCCCCATCCCCTAGGGTTGATCACTCTGGGGGGGATCTTGCTGACGGCCGCCAACTCAAGCGTAAACGCAACGCTCTTCTAAGGAATGGAGCCCTTTGTGACGGCCTTTACACGCAAAGCGATGTGTGTATTAAAACAGTTAAAATCCCCTTCCCATTCTGTAAGTGAAGACAGCCTAATGGTTACGGTGCCGGACTGACACCCAACCGATCGGATTTCAATTCCGGCAGTAGGTAGCTTACAAAATGTCTAGCCACACTGAGGAGACTTGATAAGTCGAAACACGTGTCTGTGGATGACCCTATATATATATATATATTTATATTAATTTGAAAGCAATTACAATGCAAGTAAAAAATAAAAACAAATTTAAAAGTAAAACTTTATCTTCAGGGACGAAAATCGTCTCTGAAGATAAAGTTTTACTTTGAAATCGATAAGACAAAAAATAACATCTTTTTGTTTTTATTTTTTACTTGCATTGTAATTGCTTTCAAATTAATATATTATAACATACTTAACAATGCTTCAAGCAAATTACCAATTACTGGGAAAGGACTGCATCAATCTCGCCCCCCCCCCACTCACATAAATGTACATTTTTTAGTAGACCTGGTCTCGTTTAGGAAATCTAAAGATTTATCTAATGCCAGATCTTTTTTGGTATATATGTTTCTAAGCAAATATTGTTTAAGTAGATGTATATCATCACCCTGGTATAATTTTTTATTCCCTCTATGTATCAATAAATTATAAGTAATAACTTTATGTGTATTAATAAACTGCTTATTGACCTCCACCATCATCACATTCTATCACCTATGCTTTTTCTTATCAGAGAGATCAAATTGCAACATGATCGATCGATAGTATTTTTATAGCAGTCTATACATTTCTTATGCGTATATTAACATCGTTTTCTGTAGATGAGATATTACTATGTAGGTATGGTTTACTAATTTCGTGTCGAGATGTTTCCATCTTGTTTTATCTTGATTCACATGAAGTCCAATGCCTCTTGCTACATGCTTTAGGAAACGTGGTAGTGATTCTGCTTGTGCCGGTGTATATGCTTGAAGTGCTGGATCATCACTGTAATCCACATCTGTAATAGTCTCTGCTGGGTATCTTCTGCTTATTGTCTTTTTTAAAGCTTTGAGCCATTTTCCTTCATTAGATTAAATGATGTTTGTGGTGCGTGGTCTCGGCAAATTATAGATAATACTGCTAATGTATATCAATAGAATAAGATGTAGGACTGTTTTCTATAACAACTGACCAATTAATGACAGTGTTAAAGTTATGAGATTGTTTATTGATTTAATCAACAAACACTTGACTTGAGGCAACAAATTACATAAACTATTCAACAGGGAGAAAATGAAATGACACAGTGAAAAGAGAAGAATCAATTATAGCGAGTTATAGTGCGAAAGGAAACTAGTAAAGCAGTGCGAGAGAGAGAGAGAGAGAGAGAGAGAGAGAGAGAAGAGAGAGAGAGAGAGAGGGGGGGAGAGAATGTGAAAGAGATAGAGATAGAGAGATAGAGAGAGAAAGTAAGTGTACTTTATCTAGTTATCCTCTCTCCCTTTATTACTTCAAGTGGCGTCAAGTCAGGCCTCACATTAGCTTAACACCAGAATTGTAACCAGTTTGGCCGACACGTATATATATATATATATATATATATATATATATATACTAAAGAATCTAAAGAATGTGACTTACTGCGGAATAGAATGTCGAGTTAATCTATATATAATTTAGGGTAACAGGGCCGCTTGGTAGCTGACAGTTTCTCGCTGATGGGATTTTCAAAGCAATTAGTTTGAAATTCATATACGTGAGAAACTGTCAGTAACCAAGTATCGTTGACTTAATATCTAACTTAGATATTCACCCTCTATCAATGATACTGAGCCTATTTACTTATATCACACTATATTATAAATATTAATATATATATATATATATATATATATATATATATATATATATATATATAATGTGTGAAGGTGTGTGTCTAAATATATATATATATATATATATATATATATATATATATATGTGTGTGTGTATATGTATGCGTTTACATACATATGTGTGTCTGTGCATATATATATATATGTGTGTGTGTGTGTGTGTGTGTGTGTGTGTTTGTGTGCGTATATATGTGTAAAGATGGTCATATAGATATTTAAGAAAGAATGTACTAAACTAACCCATTGTTAAAATTGGGAAAAGGCACTATATTATACATATAGGAACCACTGAAGGAAATTAGAAATGGTTTTACAATCATAGTACTTTTTATGTGGAGGTGTTATGTGTATAGTGCAACTTGTGAATGTTTGGATAGGAACAAAAAGATAAGAATATCTAATCACTCTTAGTCGAGTAGAATTCAATTATTCACGATATAACAGGTAGTGCTTGGAGTAGAAGTTACGTATAATGATTCTTTCAGACCTAAATCACGGACCTTAAAAAGAAAGTCGTTTCCAAGTGTAGGCACGAGAATAATTTCCTATTATGCCTCCAAGCACCTGAATGAAAAGGGAGAAAGAATATAAATGGAAGAAGAGTGTAAGAGACAAAAGGGAAGAGAATAAAAATGATATATGGAAATATATTTATTTGAATGATGTTTGGAAATCTATTTTTACAATGTCAGAGATTAAGTGATTTTTAAAAAAATAATGAGAATTTATTCATGTATTCATTCATTTATTCATTGGACGAAAAGTGATATTATCTATTTGTATATTAATCTTTCCAGTATTTCGGATGAACCGTTTAAAAATGTAATGTAACCGACATTATCTTTATTATTTTTAGATTGACACTAGAGACTTTATTTCTGAATGATGTAATCGGCTTGAGGTGATTATAGATGTGGAGAGGTAACAAATACGATAAGTGAAAAAATATTTAATTATCGCGTAATAATCTTGAAAACGTGACAGTTGCAGTTAATATGTTTATATATATACATATATATATATATATATATATATATATATATATAGAGAGAGAGAGAGAGAGAGAGAGAGAGAGAGAGAGAGAGAGAGATATTTAGATGTGTGTACGTGTGTGTATGTGTGTGTGTGCACGCGCGTGTGAGTGTATAGAATAACCGTAACCCAGTATAAACTGTACCCCCATAACGAGTAATACAAAAATGGTTTACCTTAAGGAATAAAGCAATTTTCAGTTGTAATCTAAACAATAGTTCATTATCGTCGTAGGAAAGGGAATCACTGACCCAAGTTCAAATTCTGGACGGGGCTGATTGTGTTTCAATCAAGTTTATGCCTTTGGGAAAGACATGATTCCATCTCTCTCCAGTCATGGGTAAAACATAGGTCATACTGGGTTCTGTAGCAATGAAAAAGGCAACTATTCTAGAAGAAGGACAAGTGAATTCAAACCAGTTTTACTCTACTTAAATATACCATATATCGCATCCTGTCCGTGGTTGAGGGGTTTCGTAAATATATGCTTATTTCTTTAAATGGGGGTAGGGTTCAAGTTAGTAAAAGTTATCGAGCTAGAGAAGCAGACTATAAGATGTGAGTTCAATTCTAAGTGTATGTCTTATATCGCAGGCCTTGAACCACTAGTAAGCTATCTTAGCAAATAACTACTGTTTTTCCCCTCGCTAAATAAAGCATGTTTCTACCATGTTTCTACAATGCGGAAATATCAGCATGACAGAAGTGCTGGTATTATACAGACCAACGGTGAATCATAAGAAAATAAATCTATTTTTTATTCGGTTTCATTTGTTTACAAGTAATTCAGTTAATTAATAATGCAAGCAATATTAATTAAAGGATGGGAGGTTTTTTTTCGTTGTAAAATTAAATATATTCACTACAAAAATGTAATTGATTATATGAAAAAGAAGAATATTTCATATTTCTGTTTACGCATATTTTCTTCTATTCTCTTTTTGCTACCAAAATGTAATGTTTCCCTAGATTGTTTTTATTGTAATTAATTAATTTAATAATCAATTGGCTGTTGTTCTTAATATTTTCCACACTTTTCATCCCCATGGGTTCGGAGGTCGAAAGCCCATATTTATTTAGAATTGCGCTTGGCCCATTAAGTTATTCGCAATACATTTTGGAATATATTTTATAACATTCATGGTGAGAAATTAAAGTGCATGCTTGGAAAAAAACAATTAAAAGAATACGATAAAAAAACAATAATTGTCTGTATTTTAAGTCGTTGATGTGTACAATTTATATATGAAGGCCTATATATGTATAATTTTACATAAGAGATAAAGTTTTTTGCTTGGAAATCGTCGTAGCGAATCGCCGAGTGAAAAGGAAAGAAAACGAAAAGATAAAAAAATACTTGAACCTCGCCAAAGGACTGAGAAAGCTGGGAATATGGAGGGGAAATCGTATTAATTGTGCTTGTTACTCTTGAACGGTCCCCAAGTTTTGGAAAGGAATCTGGATGAATTGGAAATTAGAAGAAGAATGGAAGCCACCCAATGAGCAGCATTGCTAAGATTGGCCAGACTACTCAGAAGCATCCTGGAGACCTGAGGAGATCTCCAGTGACATGTCTCATCCTTAAACTATATTAGATGGTATCCAGTTCTTATCTCAAAACCTCACAGAATTGTGTGTCTCAGCTTTATCATTAATCTAGGTGCTAAATTTAGTCGTTTGCACAGTTGGCAGTGGATCACTTTCCCCACTCATTCGTGCTTGCAGCCTGTACTTTTGGTCAGTATAGTTAATCGTTTCCTCGCTTTGTCTACAATGGCCAGAATATTTAGTGTTATGTTTTCTAGCTTTTACGCAATTGGTTTTTATGGCGTTTCACAAGCTAATGTTAAGGGCCCCTTACTCTATTTAAATTTCCTCTGCGTATTATTATTATTATTATTATTATTATTATTATTGTTGTTGTTGTTGCTGTTGTTGTTGTTGTTATAATAGTTGGTGTTGTTGCTGTTGCTGTTGTATCTTCGAACTATATATATATATATATATTGTTAGCACCTTTCGGTCCACTAAGGAAGATGGCGTAGTGTGAAATTAAATATATAAATAAACAAAATATCTGCATCTGCACAAGTATTTGTGCAACCCTATCCCTGTGTGACAGTCTTTGGTGCACTGACTGCATATAAACTATGAGGCTTTCTGGGACTGCTGTTTGTTTTCACTCTTTATGGCTTTCTCTTTCTGGCTGTCTTTGCTGTCGAGGCAACTCTCCGTTCCACTTCACTCTTCTTCATGCCTTGCTTAACGTTAAGGCTCCTGGCCGCTCGATTTTCTGCACGTACCTCTTACGTTTGGCGTTAATCCGACATATCCCCAAGACTCTCCCGCATACATCTTTAAAGCGTAGGCGTGGTCTACCTACTGATCGGGAGCCTTTTACTAATTCGCCATACAAAAGATCTTTGGGATATATATATATATATATATATATATATATATATATATATATATATAGCGAATGCCCTTTTAAAAAGTAAAATTAATTGAGACCAACTAAGATTGATGAAATCTACACCCTATTATTGTTACATAACTTTTTACTCTTCATTTTCCATTAGAAAAGCTAAATATAAATATAAGGGTATAAATCATTGGCATATTGAATATTTTTAATTATTAAAGAATAAAGCTAATTAATAATGGATAAAACCTAATAAAAAGCTAATAAAAACGATACAAAAAAGAAAATAAACTACTTCAAAATAAGAATATATAAAGAATAACAAATAATAATAAAGAAATATATAGAAAAGTATGTTTTATTAATCTATATATAGATATAGATAAGTGATTTCCTTTTAAATCTTAGAATTCTGGGCGACGCCGGGTAGCTCTGTTATATATTTAATATTAGAGCAAAGCGGAGGAACGACAAAACATGTTTTTTTAGAAATCGGGACTCATTTACATTTCGTATGCAAATGTTCATAAAGCACTTTATTGAAAACCTGAGTGGAAGTATACAACTGAAAACCACTTGTTCCTGGAAAATATATCACACATCTAATATTATTATCTTATTATTTAACGGAAAAACGTTAGGATGAAAATGAATTGTCGCATAAATCCCGAGAATATGAGATGCAACGTATATTAATGTTATTTATATTGAGAGTAGAAATAGTATTTCTCCATCAAATCGTTTTACTTTTAGTGGTCTGGGTAATAGTATTAATCATAATAATAAATTACTAATATCAATTCGGCATTCCGATAAAAGTTTGCAATAAATGAATGACCTGTTTCCAATAAATCATCGATCAATTTGATTAACTTGCCGCTTCTCAATATTAGTAGCAATTCGCCTTCTGGGTAGAAACATTTTGAAATGAGGCTGTTTTACTTAAGAGGGAAATGCAAAATTCGGTCCAAAAATGAACGCTAGGGATTTTATATAAACAATAATGCACCTTTACTCTACTTGTCTTTCAAGGTTTTTTACCAGTGCAAAAAAAGTGTTTCTGTCTCTGTCTCTGTCTGTCTGTCTGTCTGTCTCTGTCTCTCTCTCTCTCTCTCTCTCTCTCTCTCTCTCTCTATATATATATATATATATATATATAATATATATATATATAAAAGGCTCCCCTATAAAACGGACGGAGCACTCTCTGGTGGCCTTTACATATATACATGTGCATGTATTTATCAGTTAAAATCCTCATAGGTACTGATTGCCGAGTGGTTGAGAAGTCTGATAAATAGATTGGGTTTCAATCCCGGCTTGGGTAGCCACACTGAAGAATCGTGATACGTCGAGACATTGTGTCTGTGGATGACTATATATATATATATATATATATATATATATATATGCTCGGAAAACTATATGAAAAATCAGATGGATATATTTCATTTTAATAAAATTAGATATGAAAGGAAGAAATTATATTCTAAAAGTAATAAAAAATATATATATATATATATATATATATATATATATATATATATATATATATATATATATATATATGTGTGTGTGTGTGTGTGTGTGTGTGTATGTGTGTGTGTGTGTGTGTGTGTGTGTGTGTTGATACAAAGAACATATTAACATAATAGGGATTTGAAATGTGGTTGTATACCATGGAAAATCTGTGATCATAATTTTGAATTCATCAAAGCAACATTGATAAACAGAACATAGTTATCACTACAAATCGCTGCATCTGATACTGTCAATTAACAGTTCTTTTTATTCTATTTCTTCACTCTTTTTAAAACAAGAATTAATAAGAAAAAATTGAAATACTTAAAGTTATAATCAACAAAAAATGAAAGAAATATAAAAGAATATATAACGTTTATATCTAACAAATTCAGTGTATAAAGAAAACACGCTTATCTCCCCTACAATTTTATTTCGATTTCTGCGTTATAATTAATACTAACAGGACCTGCGGATATACCACAGATTGATAATTTAATCATTACAAGTTCGATATTTTTACTTAAAAACTATTGCGAAATAGTTCAATATGTAAAAAGTATAATAATCTTGATTTAACTCTCTCTCTCTCTCTCTCTCTCTCTCTCTCTCTTTCTATCTCATTCTTTTTTCATTCCTTCTTTTCCTATTTTCATTTTGTTCAATTGAAACAGATTAGTGTTATCTCTTCCGCGCACTCACCCACTCTCTATGTCTCTCTTTCTTTATTTCTTATTATATTTTTTAAGTAGCATGTCCCTTTTCTTCCCTTTCTTTATGATAAAAAGGAAATATTTAGCTTAGGGGACGACGCTAATAAGAAATAAGAATTCAGCTGATAAGTGACAGCAACTAATCAGTATTTACACTTTTGCATTTCATCTTGGACGATTTGGACGGTCTCATTTCTAAACGGAGGGTGTTGTAAGATGATACAGGTCGTGCAATAAAGGAACTCGAGTAATAATATATAAATATTCTGATGACCCTGTCCCTATAACAACAGAGCTTCATTTGATATTCCATACTGTCTTCATTATATATATATATATATATATATATATATATATATATATACACACATGTATATGTATATAAATCTATCCCTTTCTCTCGCCCTCTCTCTCTCTCTCTCTCTCACACACACACACACGCACACACTCACACACACACACTCACACACACACAAACGCAGACTCTATCTCCCTCTCTGTATTAGTTTTTCATTTTTAGATTAAATTTGCTGATGTGTGAAGATTTTTGTCAGACTTAACATACGTAAACCACTATTTTACGTGGTAATTTTTTAACAATTCTTGTTCATTTTAAACCGTAATTTTTCTCTCCGTTGTCGTTCTCATTCGATGTAAATGTGCAGATTTTTAATCTCGTATATGAATCACATTCTTTTTTGTATTTAAGTTGCGAAAATTATTAATATTTTATTATATTTCTGTTATCCGTTTCAGGGGAAAATGTTATTAATTTTATGTTGTTTATGGTGTATATATTGGAATTCTTTTGATTTAATGGCATTCGTTTTCAATTTGTTTGGGGATATCAATTCTACCGAAAGGGCCGCTATTCATAACAAGGCTTGCTCATTCAAATTTCAGGGAAACGCTAGACAATGTTATTATGGTACTTATGACCTCAATCTTTTCACGAAAAATGTCATTTACGGTCTGCACAAGTCAGCCTCTTAAGATCATTGAAGGAATGCCAATACATTGTTGGTACTATTTTGTGGAGAGTCGCCATGTTGAAAAGGGAATAGATTGGTGATACATTATCATCATGCCCATCAAGGCGTCCCAACAGCACGGATTCGTTTCACACACACACACACACACACACACACACACACACACACACACACACATACACTATTTCTCTCGATCTCTTTCTTCACTCTCACTCTCACACACACACTTTCTCTCTTGCCATCCGTCCCTATCGTCAATCACTCTTGTTAAGACCTCTAGACGGTACTGAGAGTCCGCACAGAGGGGATAAGTGTAAGATTTTGCTAGTCCGCCAACACTGGTGTGTTCATGTGTAGGAGTCTATAGGAGAAGGTCATGTCTAACAGTGTTCAGTATGTCTTTGTCTTATATCTATGTTTTGTGAGATGGGAAATAAGTAGCCATACATCAGCAGTTTTTAAGGTAGTTTCCAGGATTTTTTCAAAATAGCAGTAGTTCTCATCTAACTTTTCTACCAGGTATTTTTGTTAAAGTTCAAGTGCTGAAACTATACAATAGTACTGTCACGGCTACAACATGAAAGTATATAGCAGGAGGTTATATTACGAGAAGCTAGTTATGTTGAATGCCAACACATACCGCAGTAACACAGACCATTTCTCATATTAAGCATAAGTAGCATTATTTTTGTTACCCTCCCCATAACATGATGAATCATCATCAACATAGCAGTCATTGATGACTATGATACATTCGTCCAAAACCTTTCGTTCAAATGTATTGGAAATTGTTAATAACTCGTGTAGACTATGTCTAGGGAACTACCTAGAGGTTTAAACATCATTCATTTATTATAGATGGTGTTCAGCTGCGCACGTCTTCATGAAAATGTTGAACTTTAAGATCTAGAAAAAAGAAAGCAATAATATCCCTCCTTTTTTCATTTTACGTCGTATATAAATAGAGATCATTTATGGGAATTTTTATGTTTTTATTATTTATTCATTTTTTTTCCATCTGTTCGAGATTCTCTCAGATTCTATTAAAGCATTGCATCATACAATTACTCGTACCCTTAAAAACATATACAATCTTATTAATATATGTATAAGGGAGCTCCAAAATGAAAACGTCTAATATATTTTCTTTGCATTTAAAATAGGTCGAGGTAGCAAAATAACACAGCTGGATAGAACACGTTTTCAATTACAAAACATTATTTTTTTCAAATTAACACCACCGTTGGATAGACATTTTTGTCAGCGATGTACATGTCTTGACTAGATGAAAAAAATCATATTTTGCAGGTGAAACCTGATTTATCCAATGGTCATCGTGTTCCCTGAATGTAGTTTCCATATAAAGTTTGACCTTTAGACATGCAAACAAATGATTATCATAAATACAAAATACCACTAAAATGATTGTAATGGAACATTGAGAATATAAAACAATGATTATAATCAAACATTCACGGATAAATCAAATATTGACGTTAAATAACCCATATGAGGTTTATATTCCCTAAAATATACCAAACCAAACCGTATACATAGTGGTGTAATGGTTACCGTCGTTGAAAAGAAACACAGCGAGATGAGTTCAAATTCTGAACGAAGTTTCACATATCGCTAATGCCTTTGGGAAAGGTATGAATCCAATTATTCTCCCTCCAACTATGGGTAAATAGTAGGGCTGACTTGGCTCTTTAACTGTGGTTAGGTGACCAGTCTAGGAGATGGAAAACTTAATTCAAATCTGTCATACTCTGCTTCAGAAATTTACCATGGGTCACACCCTACTCGGGCGGAGGGGTTGGTAAATATATATACATAGGTTTATTTACTTTCAACGCGCCTTTTTTAACCTTTCATATTTTTTAATCTACTTACAGAGCATCGTTTAATCCAACAAAAGACAAAGAATATGACATTTGCTAATTGCAAGATTGTGTTTCACTCATTTACCAAGAGGAGAAAATATCTCAAAAAGAAGAATTCAATTGTTTTTTGTATCTGTTATTTTAATTAGTCATAAGGATTTAAAATATTATTGGGACAATTGAATCACTTTCTTTCAATTGACTTTTGTTGCAGATTAACTATTTTTCAGTTTTTTTTGCGCGGGAAGTTCGAAAAGACAAAGGAAAATTGAACTGAGAAGACAATGGCTAAGGTAGACAGAGGGTCTGGTGTAACAAAAGACTTCATCTGGACAAACGCGAATTTGAACAAAGAGAAGGACTTCCGGTCAAGGAACAAAAGGATGTGTGGGCGGTCATCAATACTTAAGCGGTCATCAGGGCAGCCCAGAGGAGACCCCAGGAGACGACGAAGAGAGCACAAGGACTGACTGACCGTCGACACGGTCGAGCGCTGCTGCGGGCAGTGAGGCTTGGTCACCACCTTCCACCACACCAGCAGTAGTAGTGCCCCATTATCCATGCCCGCCACTCACCTACCACACACCGAAGAAAATAAAGAAGAGTCATCTTTTGTATACGCGTATCTGTTGTTATTGAGGTTCAGTAGCTGACTACTACCATACATCGCTTTTGGGTTAGTGACGATATCCGCTACTAACATACACGAATTCGAAGCCAGTATACAACATATACGAAATGGAGCCGTTGACCAATAGAATTCCACATGAATTCAGAAGAACCGAGTTACCACCATACACAACAAAATAATTGGACGATCATGATGCAACAGGAAGACAAGGCCGAGATTTTTGGTTGCTGGTATGAGAGAAGAGGAAACGAAGACACTGCCCACAAACACTGGGCGATGATAAGACATCGAAAGGTAGGTGACCTGTGATTTTACCTGTGTGTTTCTGCTCGTGTAGATAAAAAAAAAAGTAGTTCTAGTATAAAGAAAAATATATAGATAGCTGAAATGGATCAACGTAATTTCGTTCGGAGTCTGACCGCTGTGTTGACGAAAGAGGCTTGTTTTTGGAGGGGGTCGAAAGTAAAGAGTGAGATACCGAGAGAGACAGACTAGTATTGTACAAATCCTAGTAGTAATTTAGTAACGCACGTGTTACCCCCCAGTGAAAAAATTTTTTTTCCGTTTAACCAGTATGAGTATAATGTTTAAATTTTGAGGCTTAAGGTAAATGATTTTTACTCATGATTTTATATTGAGAGGGGCTAATTTAATAATTTTTAAATAGTATATCCATGAATAAAAGGGAAATCTCTATTTTGTAAACTTTTTATTTGGAAATGGAATAATTTTTTGTGCTAAATCACCATGCTATATTTTTTTTTCGTTCGGATTTGAGAGTTCATGTTGGGTTAACTTGGTTGGAAATTTCGCCTGAGTTGTGTCGCATTTTTTTTTTTTTTAGAGAAACGGTACTAAAGAGGTTTTTATAGAGAAACCCACCGATTTGTGATATGTTGGTGAATGTCCTATGGAAATTAGGTACTTCGATAACTTTCGAAAGTCTTTGGAAACTGCATTCTCCCGATTTTTGTCGTGCAGTAAGTACCCGAATTGATTCGACTATGATCAGAATATACGCGAAAGGTTAAAAGCCCTGCTTCGCACGTGATTTTAGTAATAATTTTTTTCCGTGATTTACAAGATGGCGATCTCTTCATTATTTTGACCCGGGTTGATGCCTTTTGTTCGAACGATAGCAGTAGGGTGAATGCATGGAAATTGTAAATTGGTAGATTTGAATTTTAGATCTAAATTAAAAGAAAATACTTAAGAGTGGAGCCCAATAGAAAGGAATAAATGATACGGTAATTAAAAAAAAAAACTTTTTGTCAGTATGTTCGGTTTTTGGAATTTTTTTTCCCCCGAAAGTTTAACATAATTAATCAACGGTTGGTCTGGGTAATTTATTGTGTACCTAAATTTTGGTGAAGGTTTTAGAAAATTTTATTTGTGAATTTTGTGGACTTGCTATAATTATTTTTGGATCGAGTTCGGAACTCGTGCTTGATTGTATGGAGATTTTTTCCCCACGTGTGTAAGGAATCTGTGTAAATATGGTACAGAAAGTAATCGTATTGACGGCTCACCATTACACTGATTACGATTCCTTGATGAGCGTCCCATGTGGTTACCGTATTTTCGGAAAATTATTCTGCGCTCATGTTTAAAGATTCCGATGTCGGAATGAGTTTTGGGGTTCTGAAAAAAATCAGAATAAGAGAAATGGCGAGTGACCTGCCCCTGTGTTTTCTGATGAATAATGTTGAATCATAATGAGTTTGGGGTTCCAAAGAGGAATATAGATAAACGGTAAGATCCGTGTCCCGGTATTTTCTGTAGTATTTTGAGGATTATGAGTATTTTGGTTTATGATTTGGGGGAATGGTCTCCAGGAAATTTTGGTTGAGAGATGTCTCGGATCCGAATGTGGATAGCAAGGTCAAGGAAGAGTAGAACAAAGCGTATGCGAAATGAAGGCGCATCACAGCATAGAAATGCTGCAGTTAGAAGTTAGTGACTGGAAACGATAAAGCTAGCCAAATAAAATAGCATACCTTCACCAATAGCTAGAATCGGGCCCTTATGAAAAGAAAATGTAACTCATCCCCATCTCGTTTTATCACCAGACTCTTTATTAACAACTATAGGTAATGTTCTTGTTACATGAAAAACATAAAATTAGGTGTCGTACTCGAGCGGAGATACACATGGTTTTGTCGAGGGTCATAAAAAAAAAGACGACCTTTTTTGAATGAAACAAAACTAATGAACTTTTCAGTAAAAAAGGAAACCGTGACAAGACGGGATTTTGGAGGGGAAGAAAAAAAAATGAACGTGAACACTCTCTAAGTTACCAATTAAAGGTAACCGATTTGTAAAATGTATGTTATATTTGATGTATTTTTTTTCTCTTTTACTTTTGTTAATCCTGTATTTTGCGATCTACTCGGTGGTTGGTGTGAGTGACGGTGGTTCGGGGCATTGAAGAAAGTTTTTTAAAAATATTCACATGTGAAAATTTTTGAAAAATGGGGTGGTGAGGGATGTTGCAGATTGACTATTGTTCAGTTTGTTTTGCGCGGGAAGTTCGAAAAGACAAAGGAAAATTGAACTGAGAAGACAATGGCTAAGGTAGACAGAGGGTCTGGTGTAACAAAAGACTTCATCTGGACAAACACTAAATTTGAAGAGAAAGGACTTCCGGTCAAGGAACAAAAGGATGTGCGGCGGTCGTCAATACTTAAGCGGTCATCAGGGCAGCCCAGAGGAGACCCCAGGAGACGGCGAAGAGAGCACAAGGACTGACTGACCGTCGACACGGTCGAGCGCTGCTGCGGGCAGTGAGGCTTGCTCACCACCTTCCACCACACCAGCAGTAGTAGTGCCCCATTATCCATGCCCGCCACTCACCTACAACACACCGAAGAAAATAAAGAAGAGTCATCTTTTGTATACGCGTATCTGTTGTTATTGAGGTTCAGTAGCTGACTACTACCATACATCGCTTTTGGGTTAGTGACGATATCCGCTACTAACATACACGAATTCGAAGCCAGTATACAACACTTTAACAACTTTCGGTGGATCCATTCTTCACCATTTTTCTGGTAGATATATATGCAATCCGTTTACCACGGTTAGGATGTAACATAAGCTCGTAAGTATGGGGCATCCAGCGAGTACACAAATTTCAGGTATCCAATTCTTAATAAGTTGGTTTGAATTTAGTACTTTTTTCCTAGACTGGTTGCCTTACCAAAATTAAATAACACTGTCTGCCCTACTATTTACGTATAGATGGATGAAGAAAAATGAGATTTATGCCTTTCTCAGGGGATTAGAGCGAATGAAACATAGACATATTTTTTAAAACTCGTGTTGCCTATTCAATATCCAACTGCAATAACCGTCAATAATAGTCCTAAGTACCAAGAAAATTCAAGTTTCACAAACAGCCACATGATATTGATATACTTATTAAACTGGCTTATGACAAAACGTTGAGGTGCGATTTAACGAGATTGGTTAGAAGAATCTTAGTGAGTTCGATTTTCAGGGAATGAATCAGACTTCTGTCCTTGATATTAACTATTCTCAGTAAAATAACAACAGGCGAAGTTAACAACAATGAGGTATGTGGGTATAGTAGACAAAATGTAGTAATTTTTAAGATGAGTGATGATAGGACAAGTGGATGTGTGCAAATATATTGGAAATGGACTCGTCGCCCCGAGTTCAAATCCTGGACGTGGTAATTGCATTTCACTTAGCGCTAATACCCTTGGGAAAGGTATGAATCCTACTCTCCCTCCAGCTATGGGTAAATAGCACGGCAGACTGGTTCTTTAACCATGGCTAGGTAACCAGGTTAGAATGAAAACTCTGAATTCAAATTTGTTGAACTCCGCTTAAAAAATTGACCTTGTGTCACATCCTGCTCATGTGGAGGGGTTGGTAAATATATATATTGGTGCAAATTGGTAAGCGGAATACAAGAACATATTTACCTCAGTCGGTAAAGCACCCGCCTAAGAACTACACAATTCCGAGTTCAATACCGGCCCTGACCAACTCAGCGCATCAGTAGCACATATTGGATCTGTTTGGTGAAGTGAGAAACTGACAGTATTAATGTTATTATCCCCCAAGTTATTAGTCAAATAATTCTAGTACAGGTCTTCTACGAGAATGACTTTGGAATTAAAGAGTGGTGCTCACTCCAGATGTAAACTCAATCTCCCTGGTGTAGTGCTAGTGAACAGAGGATAGACTTCCTCACTTTCCGGCTGATTCCGACAATTGTCCAACCCGCCGCCTTTGCTTACTGTCAGTGTTGTTAATAGCTGTGACAATTTTATAGATTTATTACTGTCTGAATATGGTTGTTCATACATTCTTAATATTATTCTTAGCTGAATAATTATTATTGTTAGCTGTTCCACATATCTCATATATGAGGTATGTGGAACAAGTTCAACAATAAAAAAACAACGATGGAATTGTTATTTTTCCTTGGTGAACAACGTTTGTTTTCTCTTGTTTCGGAAAAGAAAGTTATCTTTTAAAGATCTGGGTTATTAAGATAGAATGACTCCGATGGCGTAAAGGAAGGAACACATTTCAAAGGAAATTATCATGAAATCTTCACAAGTGTTAGTTCCAGAGAGAGAGAGAGAG
>CM042159.1:66169873-66177373 GCA_023376005.1 Doryteuthis pealeii | reverse complement strand
GTCACACCTAGAGCTCCCCTTTGGGGGGTTTACTCCCCTTGGGGATACAGTCAGTATATTCTAAACAGAACCGACGGGAGTAATATAAATCAATAATACGTCGTTATATTTCATAATTTTTTACAAAACAATTTTTTTCTATTAAAAACTCATTGAAAATTCTTTTCAAATTAGCAATTAATTTTTTACGATTCTTTTTTATTTTATAGGAGTCCATATATTTTCTATTTATTTTATTTCTATTGATTTTAGAAATAATAAATCACTTTCATCTCTGACCTTTCTTTAATCATTAAATACATTAGTTTACAGTAAGGGACGAATAGTTGAATTTCTCTTGTTTTCTTCTTTTCTTTTTTTTTCTCTTTTTTTGTACTGACGCCAGCCAATTGTTATTTTCTGGTAAATTATAGAACTAAACTTAGACACATTTTTATTTTGTTACTGGCCCATAATAAAAAAATAAAGAAATGAAATAAAAAAAGAACTATTAAATTCGGCTTAGTCCCACTGACCTGCAGAGAAAAGTACTGGACCCCTGACATTTCACGCATCTTTTGCAATAATGTGGCTAGCCATCTGCAGGGCATATTGTTTGTAAGTTTCCTGGCCATCTCGAGAACGAGACAAACGTATCACTTCCGCAAAAGCACAAGGAAAGGTCGCCAACAATTCATGTTGTCATAAAGGGGATTTTTGCAACGGTTCGTTCGTCTTTTTAGCAAGAAGATTTTCGTGCAAATATTTGGTACTAGTGTTTTTCTGCTTTGTTGCAAAACAACTGTGAGAATTTGGACGGCTCAGGAAAAATTCAATCGGCTTTTCAAATTTGAGTAATCATTGCAGAACTTTCTCCTCTTGTAAAGCTTCTACAGAAAAGTATATACCATACAATGCCATTTGTATTGTTAATAAAGTATGTTTGAGTTTACTTCGAATTGGGTCACAAAAGACTAGGGTCAGATTTTGGATATTTTTGAAGACTGTTAGTGTAACTGATTGTTTGATTTTTTTGTTGTTGAATGGCCAATCAACTTCGTAGTTATTAAAATGCCAAAGCAACCCTTGAAGAAGACCAGTCCTGAGACTAACCAATAGTTAGGGGGATGAGAAGTTTCATACCTTTCCTAATGGTATTAATCCGAACGTGAACGTATTAGCGCGACTGGAATTCCACCTCACTAACTAAGATGTCGTAGTGCAGCACGTTATCCATACACCATGGAATTCCTTTGTTAGTATGACAAAACATGTGCATATTCTTAATCATGAATGTTTGGACCAATACACAATTTAAAATTATATTTCTCTCAGGTGATTTAGTGTTGACAGTTTTTATCCAAATATCAATGGTAAAGTGAATGTGTGAAAATGTATCATAGAAATTTAATGAAATCTTTAAAATAACTTTTAGACTTTTTGTAGCTTTAAAATAGATGTTTAGGTATATGCGAATTTAAGTCGGACATCGGCTAATGGTTTCAGAAATCTGACTTTTTGGACGGAAAGGTTTAGTAAATGCATTTCCATGATTATTTCTGTAAAATTCTATGTTTTATAACCAGATCAGAAGTAACATATGTAAAAAAGCCTATTCCTTCGTACAAATACGACATATGTTACTTATATCTGGAATATGAATGACCTTACGCTGAGGCATGACATATTACCTCCCATCTCCTCTCTCTCTCTCTCCTTTCTCTCTCTCTCTCTCTATATATATATATAGTATATATTATATATATATATATATATATATAATATATATTATATAATATATATATATATTCATATATATATTTCTTTAACTTGTTGATATTTGTCGCCAAACTTAGTTTCCTGTATAAATAACCAAGTACATGACATGAATAATTCTCAAGAAGAAAAAATTTATGTCAAACTATGTTTGTTCATTTTATTCAGTTTTTATAACTGCCGATTGTTTATAATTTTTTAGATGTAATTTTTTTGATTTTACGCGTGTCAAAGAGTCTAATGAATATAAACTTATCTCTAACATAGGAATATTTGGGGTAAATAAATGGTCCCTAAACACGTGGCCATTCTATCGTTTCATTATATGTTCTGATAAATTTGAAATGCTCAACCAAATGTCTATTAAAAATCAAATCTATCCTATTGTTGTTTGCCCATTATATCAATGTGTGGCTGAATCGAAATTATCCTTCAAACATCGACAAAATGTCACTGATATCCTGTTATTAAAACTTGTTACTGTGCTATAAAATAATTATCATTTTCAAAGAGTGGTTTTTGCTAGGTTTTCTTTTACTCTGTGGTGTAGTGTTTTACACTGACTTATGAATCAGGACAAAAAGACCGCATTTGACATGCTATAAGTCTTCACTCTCCACATAACCAAGAAAATTCAATGCTGGCATGGATTTGAGAAGCTGAGCAAAATTTCCATAACTAGTTGAAGCAACTTACATCTCCTGCTCTTTTTTATTCAGTAATAATTCTAAACTAGGAACGAACTAAATCAATACCGTCTTGTTTGCGCTATAGTTTACACACACCGGGAATTATTGTTATTTATAAGGGTTGAATAAATAATGCTGACAAGAGTTTGCTAGAATATTTATCTTAAATAGATTAAACAATTTTATCGACAATATAAATTGCCAGTAGCGAGTTTTTAAAAGTACAGAATAAATGTTTTATCTCTTTTAGTCTAAATAATTTTGTTTAGGTGTCTATATTTAAAACCTTTACATTTCAAAAACTTGAACATCTGCTTTCAATATAAAAAAATAATGAAAATCTAGTTACCAATACAGAATAAGAACTAAGAATCATTGGGTCAACGGAGCGAATAACACACACATAAACACATCACTGCTTCTCTCCTCTCTTCTTTCTCCCCCCATCTCTCTTCACACACACACTCACACCACACACACACACTCTCTCTGTCTCGCGCGCGCGCACACCACACCACACACACACACACCACACCACACAACATATATAATTATATATATATATATATAATATATATATATATATATAATTCAATAAGTGTATTTTGACAGCATTTTTTCTTTTATACAAGTTTCGTTAACTGTACAGACAATTCCTGTCGGACAAGTTTTTTCATTGATCCGTCCAATTTTCGGGCCATCTTTCTGGTTTCAGGTGTAACTGGTATAACAGTCCCCAAAACGAGACACGAAATCAACCATCGTTTCAACAACCTGAGGATGGCAATTGATTGCAAGAAAGTGCTCTTTGGAAACCTTTGCCGGGACTGTTATACCAGTTACTCTCGAACACTAGAAAGATGGCCCGAAAATTGGAACGGATCAATGAAAACCTGTCCGACGGAATTGTCTGTACTGTTTAAACGAACTTGTGGTGTATATATAGTATATATATATGATATATATATGTGTCTGTGTGTGTGTGTGTGTGTGTGTGTGTGTGTTCTAGCTTATATAAATGTTTTTGCTTGACGAAAGAAAATATTTTGAGATAATAGCTTGCTAATGAATTATGTTTTCTGAGAATTTTTGATTGACATGCATGCCGGTTTATATTGCTTCGGTTTTCATTAGCAATTATCATAAAGATGTAGAGTGTGGTAGTCGTGTTGTAACAAACTTTGGCCACTACCTATAAAACTTTATAAATTATTCCCTTGTGATTTTTTCATTTACCACTCTTCTCTAACCGGTTGAAAGCATGCGGTTTACATACTATACATTGGCGGGGAAATCTTATCCTAACATCGTTGTTGTTTCCTTCCGATTGAACACTGGTGGGGTCACTTCTGTCTGAACATCCTATTTGGGTAGGCACTGCTTACAAAACTAATGGGATGGTGTTTAAAAAGCTGTACTAAACTTGCCTGTAACCTCACCATGTTTGTTTTTCCTGCGGCTACGGTAGTTCATTTTTAGCAGGAGGTATGTAAGATTATATGACGAACCAGTGATCTCAAAAGAAAATGCGTTTACTATATATATATTATATATATATATATATATATATTATTATATTATATATATGTGTGTGTGTGTGTGGTTGTGTGTATCTATATGTATATTTATGTATATGTTAGCACATGTATATAGGTGAATATATATATATATATATATATATAAATATTTATCCATTATATATATATTTATATATACATGTTTATATGTACATATATATGTACATATAAGTATATATACATTTATATATACATGAATATATATATATATGTATATAATAATAATATTATTACATTTATATATAGAGATATGTGTATATGATATGAATTTATAATACATCACTACACATCACACAGCACACAACACATTCATTCACACCACACACACACACACACACACTATATAATATATAATATATATATTATTATATATATATATATTAATAAAGGAAAGAGGATTGGAAATAAATTGGGAATAAAGTAGCAGAGAATAGAAGGAACACGACAAAACGTTTTTAAAAAAATGATGACCGACCGTAAATATTTTACCAACCCCCCCATGAATAGGATGTGACACAAGGTCAAATTATTAAGCGAGTTTAGACAGGTTTGAATTCAAAGTCTTTCCTTCTTCTTAGACCGTTATCTAACCAAGATTAAAGAGCCTAGTCTGTCCTACTATTTACCAATAGCTGGAGGCCAGAGTAGGATTCATATCTTTCCCTAAGGTTAAAATCGTAAGTGAAAATGGCAATTTCCACGTCCAGGATTTGATACTCGGGCGACGCGTCCATTTCCATGACTTAAACCATTACACCAAAGCGCTTCCACAATAATTTATATTGATATAAATGTTTTGTTACGCGTATGTACATGTGTATCATTGAAAAAGTTCTATATTATTCTGGGTATGTCCCGTAGAGATGGCACTATAGTCAAACTTTCCAATGTCTGCTTCATCACATCCTTTACATTTTTAGTCCCCGTTATCGGTAACACTCTCCTGAGAGACTCTATACTAGGAATATTATCCAAACAATATAATCCTACCTTGTCCAGCACCCTTTTTCCCCGATGCTAGATACACCTATAGACAGTTTGTGTCGCCATCAACAAAACTGATAATACCCAACTTTCCCTGGTGTGCTCACAGTAAAGAGTCCCGGACATACACACTGATCCTCCAAACAAATAATTAAGAATGTTCATCTGTGTCGTCTCCTAGGAAATCTTTTCATGTTGGACAAATCCCAAATCTTTATAATATAGCCACTTTCTTATATGCTTTCAGTATATGATCTCAAAGCTGATAGATTTTGTATACCCCTGTATGTCCTAATTCCCATTATATAGTCTAAAACAAATGTTTTGGTAGATAGAAATTTGCCTGAACTCCCCATCCTTGTTAGAGGTTAATGGACTTTGGTTCCCTAAACTTTGCTCCTTTCTAATCGGTTAGAGTTGATCACATTATTCTGTGATGTCCTTATCATCAATTCTTGGCAACCGATTCGAATTTTCAACCGTTTCGGTATTCTTGACAGGAAATCGCTCAGGTATTTTCCCTTTCTTCGACGGTACTTTATCGTTACCACAGCCCACTGCTCGTTTCTTGTTAGTAATATTATGACCTCAAAAAATTATGCGTCGTTTTATTGGTTCGTATATTACACAAAACCCCCACTCATAAACTTTTGGAGGTGCAGCAGCATTGGAAATGAATTTCTCTAATTACTAATCACTTCGAGTTGGGCATGATTCTTTGGATGAGAATGTAATATTGGCCACACATCGAAACTCAGTTTGGCAAAATGTCAACTTGTAATATAAAGAACGAAAGTCCAGAAAAGTACAAAGCTCGTTACAGATATTATTAATCGATTTATTTATAATACGGTAGTTATGATCATGATTCATATTGCCGTTGAATGATAGACGAATTTTATTTAAAATAATTAAGAAAAAAGGATTTTTATCATGTATTTCTTATATAATGATCCGGCTAGAACTGAATAAAAACAACTCTGGGACTTGAAATTTTAGGGTGTTCAGGATAAATTAGACATGTTTTTATATTTGGTTATTTTTTCTGCCGTATGTTGGAGGTAATTGACGCACACTACACAGTTAATTTAAAGCTGGAACCATATTCATTCATGAATACGGTGTGACAGAATGGATGACTGGCACCAACCTAAATCATAGAAGAGACTATTTTGTATGCATGATGACCTGGCGCCGGCTCAAAATATAGGAGATTATGTTGCTGCCCAGTATCCCTGAACACTGTAAAAGCAATTAGGCATGCAAGTGTATGAATTCCAATGGAGACTTACGGGCTGAGGCTAGAAGAAAGCAATCATAACATACCGATTTATTGTGTTTCGTAGCAGCATCATTCCTCGAACATGACTGCTAGAATAAAATGTTGGAGACCTGGGCATTGAAATTCGGCCTGCTTTGTCACGGAATTTGAATGTTTCAAGGCCTCTACGAATGAAGTTTGCACACTTAATGAATAACCTGTGCTACTACTACAATTACAAGACGTTGGCATGAGGTTAATTGCTCCGGATAAAAGCCCGTGATTGTCTGTACAAAGGTGAAGAAACTTCTGAGAAAAGTGAAACATCCTGTTGAACCACAAACATTGATTATGTTTTTTTTCCCCCTCTTTGAATGAGAAAAAAACTTTTTGTCAAGTCAACAGCACAAACACCAGTAATAACGGAATGGTTGCATACTGTCAATGAGGGACACTCCTCCTGTCATGCAGACCAAATTTTCCCCAAACGTGGTGGTTTTCAGATGGGTGTCCCTCTGAGGGTGATGTGAATACCTTCAGCTTTTTTCAGGGAGGGTCTCTATGTTGAATTATCAATTGTATTAACTGTTTAGGGTCATCTAATAGTTAAATTAGATGATAAATGAGGGGAAATTGAGTTTAGGAAAGGAGTTAAACATTCGAATACACAACAATATTAAAACAACGTCTTCGGATTAAATAATGCAAGGTATTGTCATGCCGTAAAATCTACCACCAGCAAGAAATGATAGAAACCAACTTAAAAATTTGGTGCAGTTTGTTCAAAGATTAAGAATGATGCCCATGATTCTGTTGCACTACAAATTTGAGTAGTTGACCGTAGTTACGAGTAGCATAAAAATTGACCCATATTTAGATGACAAAGGATTGTGGAATATTCTCGTGAAGAATTCCTGGCAATGAGAGTATGAGAGGAGGAATTGGGGATTCTGACGAATTAAAAAAAGTTTAGTCAGTAGTTTTGCTGGACCTGAAGAGAAGTTAGTTTTCTGGACACCGTAGGAGTGGCATCGAGTTGTTGGACACGCAGAGAAGATCAGTTGAATTGCCCACTAGAAGCTTAGCCTTACATGAGGTCCCCAAAGAAAAAGGGGGTGTCCCCCCATCTCGACAAGCGATGGGAGCAGATGAGTGACTGTAGCCGATAGGAAATGAATTTAGAAGCAATGCTAAGTTGTATTACCTCACCTCTGACCATTTTATATGTTTTCAC
>CM042159.1:66163187-66169773 GCA_023376005.1 Doryteuthis pealeii | reverse complement strand
AGGTCTTCTAGGCTATTTCTGTCCAAGGAATGCTACAAGAGTAGTCACCCTCGACCAAAATGAACACGGGATAAGTATTATTTATTTATCTTTTCTTAGATAACTCTTTTTCTTTGGCATTTACCGTATTTGACGCCATATAGGAAGCACTTTCCAATATTTTGGCTAGAAATACGATTGCGTCTTATACAAATCGGAAGTGAATATGATAACTCCGTAGTCTGCCTAATCTATTGATCTATAACTACCCACCTTACGCTCAGTACTTTTACCTACCCAACTACATGCACCCTTTCTATTGCTGGATTGTTATAATCAACGTTAAAGAAGCGTATGTGGCGAAGCAAAAACAATATATGCTTAAATAACTAAAAAAAAATTCCTGAATCTGACCCGGGGGTGTCTTATATGCCCGTGCGTTTTATTATGCTGTCAAATACGGTAATCGCCACATACAACATACATAGATACACTAAATCATTGAATACATATACATAAGCCTGTAATATTGACGATACTGTAGGTTGTGATCTTGACTATAAACAAGCCAAACAGTTAGCTATGAGTTCAGATACCTTTGCATTTATAAAGCTAGCCGGATGTTTCGCTTAAGTGGACCAGTAGTTTTCAATGTGACCTAAAGATGTTTGGGCAATAGTTACGAACGTTTGTGTGTGTGTGTGTTATTTCCTGATCTCCTTGCTTATTTATGGGTTGTCCATGTAACGCCGGTGCGTGATATATGGCCGGAAATACAGTAATAGGCCTAATTTCGATCCTGCTAAATTTGAGACATTTTAAAACAGTGTTTAAGTACTAAAAGAAATTGAAATAAAATAAGAAGAGAGAGGATGAAAAAAATCAGTGGATCGGGGAAAAACGACACGCAAGAGAAAAACCTTCCTGGAATTGCGACCTTGATGACGAAAAAGACAAACTTTCTGAAGATGAACTCTGGTATATGTAAGAAAAGATGAGGGAACTGAATAAGGAAAACTGTCATGAAAAGTTAAAGGAAGAATAGAAAAACAAGAACAAAACTCGAATGAAGAAAGGTTAGTCAAAGTAAACTATAAGCAGATAAAAAGTGAATTTTGTCAAGTTAAACAAAGGGAATGTCTATTTACACACTCTCTCTCTCTCTTTTATATATATATATATATGTGTGTGAGTGTGTGGTGTGTTGTGGTGTGTGTGTTTGTGGTGTTGTGTGTTGTGTTGTGTGTGTGTGTGTATGTGTGTGTGCGTGTGTGCATAAGCAAGAGGAGTGTAGGATCTCGAAATATAGCAGATAAAAACACATTCTCTATGTTTCATTCTAAACAAAGTTACGTATGTATGTTTATCGTATTTTTTTGTTGTTGTCTTTTAACTATATATTAATTACATGATACAGGCTATTTCAATTATATAAGAAGCATACATGGAATCCAATTTTCAATAAACCACACCACACACACACACACACACACAGACATACAACACACACACACAGACACACACACATATATATATATATATATATAGAGAGAGAGAGAGAGAGAGAGAGAAAAAGAGAGAGAGAGAGAGAGAGTGTGTGTGTGTGTGTGTGTGTGTGTGTGTGTGTGGGATTAGTTGAAAGTTCCATAGGACTGACCAAGATATCTATTGAATGGGATCAAAGTTGCTTATCTTTTAAATGTTCGCTCTTGTGCTAAACTCATTTCTTCTCGGAGTGGCAGTGCTTGATCTCAACTTAAAAATTCAGCATTATATATAACATCATTATAGGAACTTTCAACCCCTTATATAGAATATATATATATATATATATATAATATATATATATATATATATATATTTAATTGCTTATTCATCTGCTTATAATCTACGTTTTATTAATTTATTTGTTTATTTATCTTTACATCGTTTTAGATTCTCTAGATTATTTCTCTAAGATCATATAATTAAAAAATCTTATAATTCTTTATATTTTCTAAAATCATTTTTTTATTCCATTCATTTACCGTATTCAATGGCATATAGGACGCACTCTTTTTCCATAAACTTGGCTCAAAAATTGCCCTGCGTCTTATACATCGTAGGTGAAGTTTGAGACCTCGCGTAGGCTAGACTAATCGTCTCTATGATGCTCATTAACCCAGCTTACACTAAGACTTTTACCTACCCTAAACTCCATGCATCCATATTTTATTGCTGGTATTGTTTAATCAAGTTAACGAGGGCGTATGGTAGACTGTTTTCAACAATTATATGTTAAATACACTAAAATTTTTTCCTGGAATCTATGAACCTGCTGAAATTGGGTGCGTCTTATATGACGTGGCGTTTATAAGCCGTTAAATACGGTATTTGATTTAAATTTTGATATATCTGGACTAGACAAACTATTTCACCGGTTTTAGGCACAGAGCATAGCGACCGTTAACAGATCCGTCCATCCAGATATATTCTGCTACTGGAATGGGTGCTTGATATTCAGAACTCCAAATCCAGCTAGTCCACATCGGAGCTATGTTAAGACTGTGGAAGTTTTGTCCAGATATAAAACCGGATTTCGATTTTCCATCGCAAAACAGTGAATGAAAATGTATGCTCGTACAGTGGTAACTATTATACGAGTCTCCCAATGTACGCGTTTTCCGACTTACAAGGCTGTCACTCGCTTCAATTTCTTGTTTTGTGCTGAGAGATAAAATGTTATGTACGAGTGAGATTTCATCACTGTGTTAATTTCACCGAAAACCTTAGTTTCAAATTATTATGCAAAAAAAAAAATATCAAATAAATAAGATATAAAAAATGCATTAAAGATCATAGCATCATCTCAATACAGTACAATCTATTCATGTGCTTTCCCTAGATTGGAGTGCTATTTACTATTAAAAAACTAACACAATAATTAGGTGGCTCTCTAGTAGGTTTTAGGCCGGGTAGCTCAGCCGGTAGACGTTCGGCTAGAAACGTCAAGGTTCTTAGTTCATACCGCCCTCACACTAGCGTATGAGACATAGGATATGTGCGGTAAAGTAAGAAGCTGGTGGTAATGTGGCCTCCCCTCAGACGTAAAAACAATCTCCTTGTTTAGCGCTAGTGAAAGGGATAGACTCCTCGCTGGTTGACTCTGATACGAGCTTACGTCACCCCGACGATTACTTTTTTTACTTAGGAGGTTTTAACGAATTTTACTGGTATCAGTTGTATTTTCAATGGGAAAATTGTTTGAATACGAGAACATTGAGTTATGAGATGACCATAAACTCGTAAGTAGGGATACCATGTTGTGATGGTTTTGCCGGAATCAGGACCTCAATAATGCCACTAAGTCCCTGGCTTAATGCCACGAATATAGATATATTAAATATATTGATGCGCGTGGTGTAATGGTTAAAATCATGGCAAAGAGGACTCGTCGCCCCGATCAAATATGGATGTGGTAATTGCATTTCACTTAGCGCTAAAACCCTTTCGAAAGGTACGAATCCTACTCTCCCCCAGCTATGGATAAATAGTAGGGCGACTGGGCCCTTAACATTGGTAGGGAACCGGTCTAGGGAGAAGGCGCTGATTCAAACTGTTGAACTCTGCTTAAAAAATTACCTTGTGTCACATCTGCTCGTGCGGAGGGATTGGTAAATTATTTTAATATTATTGAGTGAGTCAGATTTTCTTTTCATCCACCGACGTCAAGTTCTGGTAGAATGGTTTTTAGATAGGACCGTCAGGGGAGAACAACCATTGCAAGATATGTACAGTTTAGAGTGATTTCATTGGCTTTCAAATGCCCAGGAGTATTTCAACAATATTGTGAATAATGTTGAAAATGGATGAAGCGTTCTCCATGGAATACCTGGAAGACTATAATGCTCTTTTGAAGAAGTGCTGCCGAGCATTCCACAACTAGACGAATTCCTTTGATCGATGAAGAAGCCTGACCTGAGCTGAAATTTCCAAATGCCATTCCTGCGGAAGGACACCAACTATCTATGTTTTGTGATCAATAAAGAAGGGGTCAGCAGGTCAAGGATAAGGTGGAAGTAATAGGGCGATATTTGAACTCCCGAAGAGAAAGATTCATTGAAGCGATTGGTATTATAGGACGTTAATTGCAAATTTATTTCGGATAGCCATCCTCATATTGTTCGGGCTTGTTTAATGAGCCAGAGGACTCTCGGAAATATTTTCATACATTGAGGGAAAAATGATAGTCGTACTCTATTAACTGACCAAATCCATGCGTAATGTAAGAGGATACAAATAATAAGTGCTTAGAAACCGGTGTTACCAAACTGTATCCTGATAAGGAGTTAAACATCTTACAAAGGGCTAGAGTGTGACACCACCGGCGGGCTGCGAGGCCTCTTTGCACACCTCCGATCTCTCTGCATTCTGCATTTCGCCTGCACTCCTAACTCATCTCGCTGGCATGATTCCGTGTCGTCTGCCATGTTCTCAGGACCGTCCACGTTGCAAACATATGCTCAAACACCTCACGCCAATGGGGTGCACAAACAAACAAGTATCACAAAGAGCAAGAGAGACGAAAGACAAAACAATTTCAGGTGAACATTAAAATGGTCAGAGGTGAGGTATACAACTTGCATTGCTTCTAATTCATTTTCCTATCGGCTACAGTATCATCTGCTCCCATCGCTTGTCGAGATGGGGGACACCCCCCTTTTTCTTGGGGACCTCTGATAAGGCTAGCTTCTAGTGGGCAATTCAACTGATCTTCTCTGGTGTCCAAAACTCGACTGCCCTCCTCGGTGTCCAGAAACTAACTTTCTCTTCAGGTCCAGCAAACTAACTGACTAAACTTTTTTTAAATTCTCAGAATCCCAATTTCCTCTCATTCTCATTGCCAGGATCTTTCACGAGATTTCCACAATCCTTTGTTCTAAATATGGGTCAATTTTATTGCTACTCTAACCTACGGTCAACTCTCAAATTTTTAGTGCAACAGAATATGGCATATTCTTAATCTTTTGACAAACTCACAATTTTTAAAGTTTGTTTCTATCATTCTTGCTGGTTGGTTAGATTTTACGGCATGACAATCCTTGCATTATTAATGCCGAAGACGTTTGTTTTATTTATTGTTGTGTATTCGAATGTTTAAACTCCTTTCTAAACTCATTTCCCCTCATTTATCATCTATTTAACTATTAGATGGGACCCTAACAGTTAATACCAATTGATAATTCAACATGAGACCCTCCTTGAAAAAAGCTGAAGGTATCACATCACCCTCAGAGGACACCCATCTGAAAACCACCACAGTTTGGGGAAATTTGGTCTGCATGACAGGAGGAGTGTCCTTTGGACAGTATGCAAGCCATCCGTTATTCTGCGTGTTGTGCTTTTGATCTTGACAAAAGTTTTTTTCTCATCAGAAAATAATCATTGTTTGTGGTTCAACAGGATGTTTCACTTTTCTCAGAAGTTTCTTCACCTTTGTCAGACAATCACGGGCTTTTTCCGGGAGCAATTAACCTCTGCAACGTTTGTATGAGTAGTAGCAAAGGTTTTCATTAAGTGCAAACTTCATGGTAGAGGCTGAAACATTCAATTCCCGTGACAAAGCCCGAATTTCAATGCCCAGGTCCTCCAACATTTTATTCTGCAGATGTTCGAGGAATTATGCTGTACGAACACAATAAGATCGTATGTTATGTTGCTTTCTTCTAGCCTCAGCCCCGTAGTCTCCATTGGAATTCTACACTTGATGCCTAATTGCTTTTACAGTGTTCAGGGAGTACTGGGCAGCAACTATAATCTCCTTATTTTGATGGCCGGCGCAGGTCATCATGATACAAAATATTCTCTTCTATGATTTAGGTTGGTTCCAGTCATCCATTCTGTCATCACGTATATGAATGAATATGGGTCCAAGCTTTTAAATAATGTGTAGTGTGCGTCAATACCTCCAACCTACGGAGAAAAATAACCAAATATAAACATGTCTAATTTATCCTGAACACCCTAATTCAAGATTCCCAGAGTTGTTTTATTCAGTTCTGCCGGAATTATTAAGAAAATACATGATAAAAATCTTTTTTCTTAATTATTTTAAATAAAATTCGTATCATTTCAAGGCATATGACATGATTATAACTACGTATTATAAATAATCGTTAAATAATATGTAAGAGCTTTGTATTTCTGGACTTTCGTTTATATTACAGTTGAATTTTGAAACTGAGTGATGTGTGGCCAATTATATACATTCTCATCCAAAGAATCATGCCCAACTCGAAGTGATTAGTAATTTAGAAGAAATCATTTCCAATGCTGTATGCACTCCAAAAGTTTATTGAGTGGGGGGGGGGTATTTGTAATTAATACGAACCATAAACGACTGCATAATTTTTTGAGGCATAATATACTAACAAAGAGATCGAGCAGTGGGCTTGTAAGATAAAGTACCTGTCAGAAAGGAAAAATACCTGAGCGATTTCCTGTCAAGAATACCGAAACGGTTGAAATTCGAATCGGTTAAGCCAAGAAATGATGATGTAGGACATCACAGATAAATGTGATCAACTCTAACCGATTAGAAAGAGCAAAGTTAGGGAACAAAAGTCCA
>CM042159.1:66145687-66153187 GCA_023376005.1 Doryteuthis pealeii | reverse complement strand
CCATTTCAAAAAATTTTCACTGTGAAATTTTTTAAAAAACTGCTTCAATGCCCCGAACCACCGTCACTCACACCACCACCGAGTACACCGCAAATCAGGATTAACAAAAGTAAAAGAGAAAAATACATCAAATATAACATACATTTTACATCGTTACCTTTAATTGGTAACTTAGAGAGTGTTCACGTTCATTTTTTTTCTTCCTCCAAAATCCCGTCTTGTCACGGTTTCCTTTTTTACGAAAGTCATAGTTTTGTTTCATTCAAAAAAGGTCGTCTTTTTTTTATGACCCTCGACAAACAGTTGTATCCCGCTCGAGTACACACCTAATTTTATGTTTTTCATGCAAAGAACATTACCTATAGTTGTTAATAAAG
This sequence comes from Doryteuthis pealeii, assembly GCA_023376005.1. NCBI lineage: Eukaryota > Metazoa > Mollusca > Cephalopoda > Myopsida > Loliginidae > Doryteuthis > Doryteuthis pealeii. The sequence goes on along the minus strand of CM042159.1, from coordinate 66,152,810 downwards.
AGTCTGGTGACAAAAAAACGAGATGGGGATGATTTACATTTTCTTTTATAAGGCCCGATTCTAGCTATTGGTGAAGTATGCTATTTTATTTGGCTAGCTTATCGTTTCCAGTCACTAACTTCTAACTGCAGCATTCTATGCTGTTGTGATGCGCCTTCATTTCGCATACGCTTTGTTCTACTCTTCCTTGAACTTGCTATCCACATTCGGATCCGAACATCTCTCAACCAAAATTTCCTGGAGACCATTCCCCCAATCATAAACCAATACTCATAATCCTCCAAAAATACTACAGAAAATACCGGACACGGATCTTACCGTTTATCTATATTTCTCTTTGGAACCCCAAACTCATTATGATTCAACATTATTCATCAGAAAACACGGGCAGGTTCACTCGCCATTTCTCTTATTTGATTTTTTTCAGAACCCAAACTCATTCCGACATCGATCTTTAAACTATGAGCGCAGAATTATTTTCAGAACTCGGTAACCACATGGGAACGCCATCAAGGAATCGTAATCAGTGTAATGGTGACCTTCAATACGATTACTTTCTGTACCTATTTACACAGATTCCTTACACACGTTGGGGAAAAAAATCTCCATACAATCAAGCACGAGTTCGAACTCGATCCAAAATATTATAGCAAGTCCACAAATCACAAATAAATTTTCTAAAACCTTCACCAAAATTAGTACACATATTAAATTACCCAGACCAACCGTTGATAATTATGTTAAACTTTCGGGAAAAAGAAAAATCCAAAACCGAAACATACTGACAAAAAGTTTGTTTTTTAATACGTATCTTTAATTCCTTCTATTGGGCTTCACTCTTAAGTATGTTTCCTTTAATTTAGATCTAAAATTCAAATCTACCAATTACAATTCCTGCATTCGCCCTAGGCTATCGTTCGAACAAAAAGCAATCAACCGGTCAAAATAAGGTGAGAGATCGCCATCTGTAAATCACCGGAACAAAAAATTATTAGTAAAAGGAAATGGCGACTACGCCTTGATCAAGATTTGGTCGTGCAGCTAAGTCCCGAATGGTATACGCGAAAAGGTTAAGCCCTCCTTCGCACGTATTTTAGTAATAATTTTTTTCCTGATTTTACAAGATGGCGATCTCTTCATTATTTTGACCGGGTTGATGCTTTTGTTCGAACGATAGCAGTAGGGTGAATGCATGAAATTGTAAATTGGTAATGATTTTAATCTTAATAAAAGGAAAATTACTTAAGAGTGGAGCCCAATAGAAGGAAATAAATGATACGGTAATTAAAAAAAAAAAACTTTTTGTCAGTATGTTCGGTTTTTGGAATTTTTTTTCCCCGAAAGTTTAACATATTTAATCAACGGTTGTCTGGGGTAATTTTATTGGTTACCAAATTTTGGTGAAGTTTAGAATTTTATTTGTGAATTGTGGACTTGCTATAATTATTTTGGATCGAGTTCGGAACTCGTGCTTGATTGTATGGATTTTTTCCCCACGTGTTAAGGAATCGTGTAAATATGGTACAGAAAGTTAATCGTATGAAGCTTCACCATTACACTTGATTACGATTCCTTGTATGAGCGTCCATGTGGTTACCGTATTTTCGGAAAATTATTCTGCGCTCTGTAAAGATTCCGATGTCGGAATGAGTTTTGGGTTCTGAAAAAATCAGAATAAGAGAAATGGCGAGTGACCTGCCCCTGTGTTTTCTGAATGAATAATGTTGAATCATAATGAGTTTGGGGCCAAAGAGGATTAGATAAACGGTAAGATCCGTGTCCCGGTATTTTCTGTAGTATTTTGAGGATATGAGTATTTTGGTTATGATTTGGCGGGACATGGTCTCCAGGAAATTTGGTTGAGAGATGTCTCGGATCCGAATGTGCGATAGCAAGGTTCAAGAAAGTAGAACAAAGCGTATGCGAAATGAAGCATCACAGCATAGAAATGCTGCAGTTAGAAGTTAGTGAACTGGAAACGATAAAGCTAGCCAAATAAAATAGCATACCTTCACCATAGCTAGAATCGGGCCCTTATAAAAAGAAAATGTAACTCATCCCCATCTCGTTTTATCACCAGACTCTTTATTAAAACTATAGGTAATGTTCTTGTTGCATGAAAAACATAAAATTAGTGTCGTACTCGAGCGGAGATACACATGTTTGTCGAGGGTCATAAAAAAAGACGACCTTTTTTGAATGAAACAAAAACTAATGAACTTTTCAGTAAAAAGGAACGTGACAAGACGGGATTTTGGAGGGGAAGAAAAAAAAATGACGTGAACACTCTCTAAGTTACAATTAAGGTAACCGATTTGTAAAATGTATGTTATATTTGATGTATTTTTTTTCTTTTACTTTTGTTAATCCTGTATTTTGCGATCTACTCGGTGGTTGGTGTGAGTGACGGTGGTTCGGGGCATTGAAGAAAGTTTTTTAAAAATATTCACATGTGAAAATTTTTGAAAAATGGGGTGGTGAGGAGTTGCAGATTGACTTTGTTCAGTTGTTTTTGCCGGGAAGTTCGAAAAGACAAAGGAAAATTGAACTGAGAAGACAATGGCTAAGGTAGACAGAGGGTCTGGTGTAACAAAAGACTTTCATCTGGACAAACACTAATTTGACAAAGAGAAAGACTTCCGGTCAAGGAACAAAAGGATGTGCGTGGGCGGTCGTCAATACTTAAGCGGTCATCAGGGCAGCCAGAGGAGACCCCAGGAGACGGCGAAGAGAGCACAAGGACTGACTGACCGTCGACACGGTCGAGCGCTGCTGCGGGCAGTGAGGCTTGCTCACCCCTTCCACCACACCAGCAGTAGTAGTGCCCCATTATCCATGCCGCCACTCACCTACAACACACCGAAGAAAATAAAGAAGAGTCATCTTTTTATACGCGTATCTGTTGTTATTGATCAGTAGCTGACTACTACCATACATCGCTTTGGGTTAGTGACGATATCCGCTACTAACATACACGAATTCGAAGCCAGTATACAACACTTAACAACTTTCGGTGGATCCATTCTTCAACATTTTCGTAGATATATATGCAATCCGTTTACCACGGTTAGGATGTAACATAAGCTCGTAAGTATGGGGCATCCAGCGAGTACACAAATTTCAGGTATCCAATTCTTAATAAGTTGGTTTGAATTTAGTACTTTTTTTCCTAGACTGGTTGCCTTGCCAAAAAATAAACACTGTCTGCCCTACTATTTACGTATAGATGGATGAAGAAAAATGAGATTATGCCTTTCTCAGGGGATTAGAGCGAATGAAACATAGACATATTTTTTAAACTCGTGTTGCCTATTTTATATCCAACTGCAAATAACGTCAATAATAGTCCTAAGTACCAAGAAAATTCAAGTTTCACAAACAGCCACATGATATTGATATACTTATTAAACTGGCTTATGACAAACGTTGAGGTGCGATTTAACGAGATTGTTAGAAGAATCTTAGTGAGTTCGATTTTCAGGAATGAATCAGACTTCTGTCCTTGATATTAACTATTCTCAGTAAAATAACAACAGGCGAAGTTAACAACAATGAGGTATGTGGATAGAGTAGACAAAATGTAGTAATTTTTAAGATGAGTGATGATAGGACAAGTGGATGTGTGTGCAAATATTGGAAATGGACTCGTCGCCCCGAGTTCAAATCCTGACGTGGTAATTGCATTTCACTTAGCGCTAATACCCTTGGGAAAGGATGAATCCTACTCTCCTCCAGCTATGGGTAAATAGCAGGGCAGACTGAGTTCTTTAACCATGGCTAGGTAACCAGGTTAGAATGAAAACTCTGAATTCAAATTGTTGAACTCCGCTTAAAAATTGACCTTGTGTCACATCCTGCTCATGTGAGGGGTTGGTAAATATATATATTGTGCAAATTGGTAAGCGGAATACAAGAACATATTTACCTCAGTCGGGTAAAGCACCCGCCTAAGAACTACACAATTCCGAGTTCAATACCGGCCCTGACCAACTCAGCGCATCAGTAGCACATATTGGATCTGTTTGGTGAAGTGAGGAAACTGACAGTATTAATGTTATTATCCCCCAAGTTATTAGTCAAATAATTCTAGTACAGGTCTTCTACGAGAATGACTTTGGAATTAAAGAGTGGTGCTCACTCCAGATGTAAACTCAATCTCCCTGGTGTAGTGCTAGTGAACAGAGGATAGACTTCCTCACTTTCCGGCTGATTCGACAATTTTCCAACCTGCCGCCTTGCTTACTGTCAGTGTTGTTAATAGCTGTGACAATTATAGATTTATTACTGTCTGAATATGGTTGTTCATACATTCTAATATTATTCTTAGGAATAATTATTATTGTTAGCTGTTCCACATATCTCATATATGAGGTATGTGGAACAAGTTCAACAATAAAAAAACAACGATGGAATTGTTATTTTTCCTTGGTGAACAACGTTTGTTTTCTCTTGTTTCGGAAAAGAAAGTTATCTTTTAAAGATCTGGGTATTAAGATAGAATGACTCCGATGGCGTAAAGGAAGGAACACATTTCAAAGGAAATTATCATGAAATCTTCACAAGTGTTAGTTCCAGAGAGAGAGAGAGAGAGAGAGAGAGAGAGAGAGAGAGAGAGAGAGAGAGAGAGAGAGAGAGAGAGAATCAACTTAGAAGAAAGAGGGGAAATACAAGAGAAAGCAAAAGAAAAAGAAAAGAGGAAAAAGAGACCAACGTGAAAGAGAGAAGAGAGAGAGAGAGAGAGAGAGGAGAGAGAGAAGAGAGAGAGAGAGAGAGAGGAGAGAGAGAGAGAGAGAGAGAGAGAGAGAGAAGAGAGAGAGAGAGAGAGAGAGAGAGAGTCAAATAAAAAGGAAGAGGAATATAGAACAGAAAGCAAAAGAAAAAAAACAAAAAGAGGAATATAAAGCGAAGCAAAAAAGGGAGAAAAGTGAAAAGAAAGAAATTCTAGATAGAAAGAGACAAATGATTTTTAAAGAAAAAGATGAGTGAAAAAGGTAAAGACAAGATGAAGGAAAAATAAATTAACAGAAGAAAGAGACATCAATTAAAGAAACGTAAACGAAAAAAACTAAAAAAAAAAAAAAGGACAAAAACAAAACAAAAACAAGAAATTGATAAGGGAAATAAGGATTACGAAGAAGAAAGAAAATGAACTGAAGTAAACGAAAAGAAAGAAAGTAAGAAAGTGAGAATTAAGAAAAGAGAATACAAAGAGAGAATTCAAAAGAAAAAGTCACGTGAAGGAGAATAAGCCAAAAGCGTTAAAATGATTGATGAATAAATGACAAAAGACCGAAGTAAAATAGTTTAGATGTTTACAGAGAAGAATAAAAAGCAAAAAGAAATAGGAAATAAAACAAATTATGGAAGGAAACGAAAGAAAAGAATTGAAACGGATGGAAAGAACAAAAATAAAAACGAGAGGAAGGACAAAAAGATTTAAAAAACCCGAATATAACATAAATCAATGTAGAAAATAAATAATTCGTTACTTAATATTTCTGATTTCCTCATTTCTCTATTCAGTTTTTGTAAGTGATATTGCTCATTGTTACGTGGGTTTGCGTCTTTAGGGCTGATCTCTCTCTCCTTCCTTCTCTCTCTCTTCTTTCTCTCTCTCTCCCTTATATATATATATATATATATATATATATATATATATATTTATTTTCAAATTTCTCACTATCTACATATATCATATCTATCTATCTCTCTCTCTCTCTCTCTATATATATATATATATATATATATATATATATATTATATATGTATATATATATATGTGTGTGTGATATATATATATATATATATATAATATATAAATAGAGAGAGAGAGAGAGAGAGAGAGAGAGAGAGAGAGATTATTAAATATAGCACACTATATTATAAATATAATATCAAATAATATAATAATAATAATAATAATAATAATAATAATTATATATATATATACAACATACATATATATATATAATTATATATATATATATGGGAGAAAGAGAGGGAGACAGTATGATAGATATTGGATATGAACAGAACCAGATAGATAAATAAATAACTAGATATGAACAGACACACGGACACATAAACACACACACATATATAATGCATGTATTGAGAGAGAGAGAGAGGGAGAGAGAGAGAGAGAGGAACAGACGCAATTAGATAGATAGATAGATAGATAGATACGTAGGTAGTATAAGATGTATCTATAATTCGGCACAGTATTTACAGATGACTCAAATTCACACAGGGAAGGATTAGATGTAAATTACTGTATTTCCAACAAAGTGAACTAGTGAATAGTCGACACCTATAATTTGGCCAATAATATTTAGAAACAATGAACAGAATTTTCATAAATTTCCTTGCCTTCCCCTCTACTCTGTTTTTGGTACAAGATTTTAGGCTACTGAATGCTCTCCTACTAAACTATCTAAACAAAACCTGCAAGTAATCTCCTAAATAGCGATGCATCTTCAGTAATGGCTAACTGGTTTAATGTGGCTTATAGCTTATAGGCTCGGTATCCAATTACAACATTGACTTAACGGTTGGACCCTTTGAGTCTATCACTGATGGGGACTCATCAACTGAATATTATATACTGATTCCTGAATTCATACATCATTTTCTCATATGATGAGTTGTTTCTGAGGTGGTTTAAAAGTTAATCGTGTAGCCTAGGCCAACGTAAGTGTAGGTGTATCGATACCATGTTAGGGCCCCGTGCCAGAGTAATTATCAACCAGTCTAACGTAATTTTATGCCTAGAGGCTAGAGAATTGTGTCATGTACGTTCATATTTACATTTATGTGTAGTTATTCTTAAGAGTTATTTCTTAGAGTTTTCAATCGTTCTCTCGAATAGAAATACTTTTTAAACAGATCAATTTGACTAAAAAATCTGACCTGTTCAGGTACTACCACTCCGGTAGAGTGAACAAATAATAATAACAATGATTTCCAGAAATGTAGCTTCACATTTAAAAACAGTTTAGTGTCACACCTAGAGAACTCCCCTTTGGGGGGTCTTACTCCCCTTGGGGATACAGTCAGTATATTCTAAACCGAACCGACGGGGAGTAATATAAATCAATAATACGTCGTTTATATTTCATAATTT
>CM042159.1:66050687-66140687 GCA_023376005.1 Doryteuthis pealeii | reverse complement strand
ATATTTCCTGAACTCCCCATCCTTGTTAGAAAGGTAATGGACTTTTGTTCCCTAACTTTGCTCTTTCTAATCGGTGAGAGTTGATCACATTTATCTGTGATGTCCTATCATCAATTCTTGGCTTAACCGATTCGAATTTCAACCGTTTCGGTATTCTTGACAGGAAATCGCTCAGGTATTTTCCTTTCTCGACAGGTACTTTATCTTACAAGCCCCACTGCTCGATCTTCTTGTTAGTATATTATGCCTCAAAAAATTATGCAGTCGTTTATGATTCGTATTAATTACAAATACCCTCCCACTCAATAAACTTGTGGAGTGCATACAGCATTGGAAATGATTTCTTCTAAATTACTAATCACTTCGAGTTGGGCGTTTTTCTTTGGATGGGAATGTATATAATTGGCCACTCATCACTCAGTTTCAAAATTCAACATGTAATATAAACGAAAGTCCAGAAATACAAAGCTCTTTCATCTTATTTAACTATTATTTATAATACGTAGTTATAATCATGTCATATGCCTTGAAATGATCCGAATTTTATTTAAAATAATTAAGAAAAAATATTTTCATCATGTATTTTCTTAATAATTCCGGCAGAACTGAATAAAACAACTCTGGGAATCTTGAATTAGGGTGTTCAGGATAAATTAGACATATATATATTTGGTTATTTTTCTCCGTAGGTTGGAGGTATTGACGCACACTACACATTATTTAAAAGCTTGGACCCATCTTCATTCATATACGTGATGACAGAATGGATGACTGGAACCCACCTAAATCATAGAAGAGAATATTTTGTATCATGATGACCTGCGCCGGCCATCAAAATAAGAAGATTATTGTTGCTGCCCAGTGCTCCCTGAATACTGTAAAAGCAATCAGGCATCAAGAGTAGAATTCCAATGGAGACTACGAGGCTGTGAATAGAAGAAAGCAACATAACAGACGATCTGATTGTGTTCGTACAGCAGAATTCCTCGAACATCTGCAGAATAAAATGTTGGGGGACCTGGGCATTGGAATTCGGGCTTTGTCACGGGAATTGAATGTTTCAGCTTCTACCATGAAGCTTGCACTCAATGAAGACCTTTGCTACTACTCATACAGGCGTCGCAGAGGTTAACCGCTCCCGGAAAAAGCCCGTGATCGTCTGACAAAGGTGAAGAAACTACTGAGAAAAGTGAAACATCCTGTTGAACCACAAACACTCTGGTTCTTTTCTGATGAGAAAAAAACTTTTGCCAAGATCAAAAGCACAACACGCAGAATAACGGATGGCTTGCATACAGTCCAAAGGACACTCCTCCTGTCATGCAGACTAAATTTCCCCAAAATGTGATGGTTTTCAGATGGGTGTCCTCTAAGGGGGATGTGATGCCTTCAGCTTTTTTCAGAGAGGGTCTCAGGTTGAATTATCAATTGGTATTAACTGTTAGGGTCCCATCTAATAGTTAAATAGATGATAAATGAGGGGAAATGAGTTTAGAAAGGAGTTTAAACATTCAAATACACAACAATAAATAAAACAAACGTCTTCGGCATTAAATAATGCAAGGATTGTCATGCCGTAAAATCTAACCAATCAGCAACAATGATAGAAACAAACTTTAAAAATTGTGAGTTTGTCCAAAAGATTAAGAATATGCCCATATTCTGTTGCACTAAAAATTTGAGAGTTGACCGTAGGTTAGAGAAGCAATAAAAATTGACCCATATTTAGAACAAAGGATTGTGGAAATCTCGTGAAGTATCCCTGGCAATGAGAATGAGATGAGAATTGGGGATTCTGAGAATTTAAAAAAAGTTTAGTCAGTTAGTTTGCTGGACCTGAAGAGAAAGTTAGTTTCTGGACACCGAGGAGGGCAGTCGAGTTTTGGACACCAGAGAAGATCAGTTGAATTGCCCACTAGAAGCTAGCCTTATCAGAGGTCCCCAAGAAAAAGGGGGGTATCCCCCATCTCGACAAGCGATGGGAGCAGATGGTACTGTAGCCGATAGGAAAATGAATTAGAAGCAATGCAAGTTGTATACCTCACCTCTGACCATTTTAATGTTCACCTGAAATTGTCTTGTCTTTCGTCTCTCTTGCTCTTTGTGATACTTGTTTGTTTGTGCACCCCATTGGCGGGAGCCCTGTGATGTGTTTGAGCATATGTTTGCAACGTGGATAGGTCCTAGAGAACTGGCAGACGACACGGAATCATGGCCAGCGAGATGAGTTAGGAGTGCAGCGAAATGCAGAATGCCAGAGAGATGCGGAGGTGTACAAAGAGGCCTCGCAGCCCGCCGGTGGTTTCACACTCTAGCCCTTTGTACATGTTTAACTCCTTATCAGGATACAGTTTGGTAACACCGGTTTCTAAGCACTTATTATTTGTATCCTCTTACATTACCATGGATTTGGTCAGTTAATAAAAGTACGACTATCAGTTTTTCCCTCAATGTATGAAAATATTTCCGAGAGTCCTCTGCTCATTTAAACAAGACGAACAATATGAGGGATGGCTATCCGAAATAAATTTGCAATTAACGTCCTATAATAACCAATCGCTTCAATGAATTCTTTCTCTTCGGGAGTTCAAATATCGCCCTATTACTTCCACCTTATCCTTGACCTGCTTGACCCCTTCTTTATTGATCACAAAACATAGATAGTTGGTGTCCTTCCGCATGGAATGGCATTTGGAAAATTTCAGCTTCAGGTCAGGCTTCTTCAATCGATCAAAGAATTCGTCTAGTTGTTGGAAATGCTCGGCAGCACTTCTTCAAAAGAGCATTATGTCTCCCAGGTATTCCATGGAGAACGCTTCCATCCATTTGAACATTATTCACATGAGTTGTTGAAATACTCCTGGGGCATTTGACAAGCCAAATGAAATCACTCTAAACTGGTACATATCTTGCAATGGTTGTTCTCCCCTGCGCGGTCCTATCTAAAACTATCTACCAAGAACTTGACGTCGGTAGGATTGAAAAGAAATCTGACCTCACTCAATAATATTAAAAATATATTTACCAACCTACACGAGCAGGATGTGACACAAGGTCAATTTTTTAAGCGGAGCTAAACAGGTTTGAATTAATAGTTTTCCTTCTCCTAGACCGGTTCCCTAACCAATGTTAAAGGGCCCAGTCTGCCCTACTATTTATCCATAGCTGGAGGGAGAGTAGAATTCATACCTTTCCAAGGGTTTTAGCGCCAAGTGAAATGCAATTACCACATCCAGGATTTGAAATCGGGGCGATGATTCCTTTCCCATGACTTTAACTATTACACCACGCGCCCCAATAATATTAATATATCTACTATTCGTGGCATTAAGCCAGGGACTTAGTGGCATTATTGAGGGTCCTGAATTCCGGGCAAAACCATCACATACAGTGGTATCCCGACTTACGAGTTTAAATTGGTCATCTCATAACTTAATGTTCTCGTATGTCAAAACAATTTTCCCCATTGAAATAACTGAAATACTAGTAATTCGTTAAAACCTCCTTAGTAAAACAGTAAATCGTCGGGGTGGCGTAAGGTTGGTATCAGCCAATCAGCGAGGGAGTCTATCCCCTTTTCACTAGCGCTAGACCAAGGAGATTGTTTTTACGTCTGAGGTGGAGCACCACACCTACCATCAGCTCCTTACTTTACCGCACAGATCCCTATGTTACTCATACGAGTTGGTGAGGGTCGGTATCGAACTAGGAACCTTGTGGTTTCTAGCCGAACGGTCTACCGGCTGAGCTAACCTGGTCCCTAAAACCTCCTAGAGGACACCCTAATTATTTGTTAGTTTTTTAATAGTTAATAGCACTCCAATCTATGAAAGCACAATAAAATAGATTGTACTGTATTGAGTGATGCTATGTAATGCTTTAATGTATAATTGTTATATCTTTTTATAGATAATTTTTTTTTTTTTGGCATAATAAATTTGAAAATTAAAAGTTTTCGGTGAACATAGCACATCAAATTTTATCTCTCAGCAAAAAAATTGACCGAGTGACAGCTCGTAAGTCGGAAAACGCGTACATTGGGAGACTCGTATATCAAGTTACCACTGTACGAGCATAGTTTTCATTCAATTGTTTGCGATGGAAAATTCGAAATCCGGTTTTATATCTAGACAAAACTCCACAGTCGTTGTAGCTGCAATGTGCACTGGCTGATTTGGAGTTTTGATATCAAGAACCATTCCTGTAGGCAAGAATATATCTGAGATGGAACGGATTCTGTTAACGGTCAGCTATGCTCTGTTCCTAAAACCGTGAAATAGTTTGGTCTTAGTCAAGATTAATATTACAATTTAAATAAATACCGTATTTGACGGCTTATAAGACGCACGGGCATATAAGATGCACCCCCATTTCAGCAGGTCAGATTCAGGAAAAAAAGTTTTTAGTGTATTTAAGCATATATTGTGGAAAACAGTCTACCATACGCTCCTGTTTGATTACTTGATTATAACAATACCAGCAATAAAATATGGATGCATGGAGTTTAGGGTAGGTAAAAGTACTTAGTGTAAGCTGGGTTAGTGAGCATCATAGAGACGATTAGTCTAGAACTACGCGAGGTCTCAAACTTCACCTACGATGTATAAGACGCAGGGCAATTTTTGAGCCAAAGATTTGGAAAAAGGGTGCGTCCTATATGCCATCGAATACGGTAAATGAATGGAAATAAATAAAATGATTTAGAAAATATAAAGAATTATAAGATATATAATTATATGATACTAGAGAAATAATCTAGAGAAATAATCTAAAAACGATGTAAAAGATAAATAATCAAATAAACAAATAAATTCAAATAAAAACGTAGGATTATAAGCAGAATTAGCATATCAAAATTATATATATACATATATATATAAGAGTGGGTTGAAAAGTTCCTATAATGATGTTATATATAATGCTGAATTTTTAAGGTTGAGATCCAAGCACTGCCACTCCGAGGGAGAAATGAGTTTAGCACAAGAGCGAACATGTTAAAAGATAAAGGACATTTGATCCCATTCAATAGGTATCTTGGTCAGCCTATGAACTTTTCAACCCCCCCACACACAATCTCTCTCTATGTATATATATATATAAATATATATATATATATATATATGTGTGTGTGTGTGTGTGTGTGTGTATTGAAAATTGGGTTCCATGTATGCTTCTTATATAAATTGAAATAGCCTGTATATATGTAATTAATATATAGTTAAAAGAAAACAACGAAAAAAATACGATATACGTACATACGTAATCTTTCTTTAGAATGAAACATAAGAAATGTTTTTTCTGCTATTATTTTGAGAATCCTACTCCTCTCCTCTGGCTTATGCACACACACACACACACACACACACACGCACATACACACACATATATATATATATATATATATATATAGAGAGAGAGAGAGAGAGAGAGAGTGTGTGTGTAAATAGACATATTACCTTTTGTTTAACTTGACAAAATTCCCTTTTTATTCTGCTTATAGTTTACTTTGACGTATCTTTCTTTATTCAGTTTTGTTTCTTGTTTTTCTATTTTCCTTTTAACTTTTCATGACAGTTTCCTTATTTCAGTTCCCTCATCTTTTCTTACATATTACCAGAGTTTCATCTTTCAGAAAGTTTGTCTTTTTCGTCATTCAAGGTCGGCAAATTCCAGGAAGGTTTTTCTCTTGCGTGTCGTTTTTCCCCGATCCACCTGATTTTTTTTCATCCTTCTAATCTTATTTTATTTCAAATTTCTTTTGTACTTAAACACTGTTTTACAAATGTCTCAAATTTAAGCAGGATCGAATTAGGCCCTATTACTGTATTTCCGGCCATATAACACGCACCGGCGTTACAATGGACAACCATAAATAAGCAAGGGAGATTCAGGAAAATAACTAAAAAGCCTACAATTTCTACAACGTTCGTAACTATTGCCCAAACAATCTTTAGGTTCAACATTGAAAACTACTGGTCCACTTAAGCGAAACATCCGGCTAGCTTTATAAATGCAAAGGTATCTGAACTCATAGCTAAACTGTTTGGCTTGTTTATAGTCAAGATCACAACCTACAGTATCGTCAAATATTACAGGCTTATGTATATGTAATTCAAATGATTTAGTGTTAGTCTATGTATGTTTGTATGTGGAGATTACCGTATTTGACAGCATATAAAACGCACGGGCATATAAGACCCCACCCCCCGGGTCAGATTCAGGAATTTTTTTTTAGTGTATTTAAGCATATATTGTTTTTCTTCGCCACAATACGCTTCTGTTAATGTTGATTATAACAATACCATAGTTTAGGGTAGGTAAAAGTACTGAGCGTAAGGTGGGTTAGTTAGCATCATAGAAAAAATTAGGCTAGACCTACGGGAGTTATCATATTTCACTTACGATTTATAAGACGCATCGTAATTTCTAGCCAAAATATTGGAAAAAGTGCTTCCTATATGGCGTCAAATACGGTAAATGCCAAAGAAAAAGACAGTTATCTAAGAAAAGATAAATAAATAAATACTTATCCCGTGTTCATTTTTGGTCGTAGGGTGCTACTCTTGTGGCATGTCTTGGACAGAAATAGCCTAGAAGAGCCTATCCATCTCTAGGTCTGGTTTTCAATTCAGGGTTTTCTTTCTCCTCAAACGGTTTCCATAGCAAGATTAAACGGGTTTGGCTATCCAACAATTTACTTGGAGGGGGAAAAGTTGAATCAAAACATTCCCAGGGCTTTAGAGCTACATGAAATGCAAGTAATCTACTTTTGGATTTGAAATCAGGTAACCAAGTCACTTGCTACAGTGATAACTGTTACCCGACGCACCTACCTTAAGGAATAAGGTAGAATAGACATCTTTATTTAAAATATAAAAATACAATGAAAATAATATTCCATGAAACAAATCTATGTTGAAAAAGGAAGGAAGGAGTGAAAGAAAACATACTCATGTTTTTGTTTTATTTTACATGAAAATGTTACTACACACAGAATAAAAATGTGGTTGATTGCTATAGATATATAGATATATAGATATATAGATTATTTTATTGATTGATTGATTGTCGTTAACGGCATGTCAACCCGTCTAAGTTTATTTTTTACGCATAAGTTTAGGGAATTGTGCTCATTGTACGTTCATTTTTACATTTTCTTTGTGTAGTTTTTCTTAAACGTTTTTCTTCAAACATTTATGTGATATCAAGTATTCTATTAAATACTAATCATTTAATAGAAATAAACTGATGTTTGTTATTTTTCAGCTTTTTCCTATAATTCTCCTCTCCTCAAGAAATTAAACACTTAACTTTAAGTTTTATTCTTGCTGTGATATTATTTTTCGGAGAATTCTACATCATTTTTTATTTATTTATTTTTTGTAAATCTTTTGATAGCCGATAAGATAAGTAAAAGCGATAATTCCTCCAAACTTTAGGCGTAACTGTGCTACGGATTGTCTGCACCATTTGGATTTTCAGGAGACGATTGGGGAAAAAAACCTAGATGCGAAATACATTAGAATGCTGCGTGTTGTTCTTAATAATATTTGAAGTGAGCACACTCATGTACTCACTCCAAATTCTTTATTTAAAAAAATAAGAAGTGAAGTGCATGAGTGTGTCATCACGACTCGGCATATAAGCTGCGTGCTGTTCTTAATGAAAGCTTGGAACATACCACAAAAAAGCAGCTATATGACCATGTACATATTATCGCACGAACATCCTATTAAGAAGAAACATTGGATACTGCTGGAGAAGTAAGAGCGAACTCATAAGTAACGTATGGACACATAAATGTGGACACGTCAGAGTGGAATGACCAGCAGAAAACTTACATCAGCTCTGTGTCGTTACTGGATGTCGTGAGGAGGACTTGGCAGAGGCGATGACCGATAAGAACGGGTGGGGAAAGAAAGTGAATAAAAGAGTGAATGAAAGAGAGAGAGAGAGAGAGAGAGAGAGAGAGAGAGAGAGAGAGAGAGAGAGAGAGAGAGAGAGAGTGAGAGAGAGATGGAATCTATGATGTCAGGAAGACATGATGATGATGATGATGATGATGATGATGATGATGATGATTCTTTCTTTCACAACAACTTTTTCAAAAATTCTTATGCTGTCTTGAACAAGAACTTGACTTTATAAATAAAAAAAATAGTCAAACTACAATTTTACTATATTCTTAAAATCTTTTTTTTAAATACACTACGGAACACCTGGCTTTTTGTAAACAAAATCTTCAGAGAAAGATAATAACATAATTACATCGCATATGTTCTCAATTGTGTGCTCAGCAAAACCTTTCGTCGAGGCCATACCTCATATTACATATCCCTATTCTATTTCAAGAAATTTCTTTACTGTGAACAGAAAATATATTATGACACCATGAAGTGGAAAGTAATGTAACATCTAAGATACTTCACTTAAAAACTTCAGAAAATATCTTTTCATAAAAACGAAAATGAAATCCTTTTTCAACTGAACGTATGAGAACAAAACTATAGATTTTCCAACTAGAGTCAGTTTTATGAAACATTTGGAGTCATCTTGATTGCTTATTTGAACAAGACGTACTTTAGTATTATCTGCGTTATTCGGACTATTGTCCCATTGTTATTGTTATTTGTACAACGTTTCGGTCGATATGCCCTCCGGCCTTCTTCAGGTATTTCTTGTCGGACGCTGGAACCTTCTCGGATTCGGGAACCTTCTGAAGAAGGCCGGAGGGCATATCGGCCGAAACGTTGTACAAATAACAACAAAAATGAGGACAATAGTCCGAATAACGCAGATAATACATCAAGCCTCATCTCAAACATTCAGAGAAATGAGACGTAATTTTTTCCTCATTAAATGAGAGTATATTTTGCTTATTCGTCAATCAATCACTTTTTATATTTTATCAATATTTTTGTTTTCCAATTTCATTTCGTCTTTATCACTTTTGGCTTTCCATAATGGTCAGTACTACTTATATTTACTGTTCATTGATATTCTTTGTTATGAATCTCTCAAAAAGATAGAACATCCTTCTTTTTAAAATGCCTTTATTCTTGTTTTGGACTTTATTTGACGCAAAGTATGCAACCATCGTCAATATTTTTGCAAGCAAAACGACCGTATGAAAATCTCATTTCAATTTTCTAAAATCGACTTCATATTCTTATCTGATCTTCATGGACAGATTTTATGATATGACAACTAGAAAAAACTGATCTGACGCCATTCGTATAGACCAGTTGGGAAATGGTGAGTTCTTGAGTCCGGTTTTCTTTCATTTCAACCCCATTAATAGACTTAACAAATTTACTATCTTGAAAAAGGATGGCGTAACAATTTATCAATTTAAATGATGCAGCGTCTTCTCAGAGAGATATACTTTTTCATTTCGTATAGGAAAATGAAGAGAAAAAAGGAGAGGAGTAGAATATTGCTTAAAGTACAAGAAAAGGAAAATAGTTGGAATAACACTAAAAATTATTATTATTATTATTATTATTATTATTATTATTATTATTATTATTAGTAGTAGTAGTAGTAGTAGTATTGATTTTTAAATCGATTAATTGTTTTTATTTTTTCAATTTGCTATAGCTATTTATCATTTGTTTATTTATCTTATCTTATTTTGAAAAATTGTTTATTTATATTCTATTCATTTATTTTATTATTTTATATTATCTCATATTATTTATAATATCTATTTTCATTCATTTATTAGTTATTATTCTATTTATTTATTTTTCAGTTTTTAATTGAATATTTTTTTTTAATCTTTGGAGTTGTTAGAAGCTTAATATGAATTGTTTTCATGTCTACGTTTGGATATGAGTTTCGATCGTTTTCAATAGTTTTTTCTTCTCTGATTATTGCAATTTTATAAAAGTCGTTTCTTTAATTAATGGTATATAATATTTTTGTATAGTCGACTAGAATATTTCACATATTTATTTTCTGGACACTATTGTGTTTATGTTTATGCGTTTGCCACTCATGTAGGATAATGACTCGTTATTCAACAGGAAATAATATAAGAAATTAATGGTAGAAAATGAATCTAAGTATTGAAAACGAAATTCATTCAGGATAGATAGCCCACATTGAACATTATCTCTTTTAACGTAGAAGTGGAAGTCTTAAATTTCATTTGATATAGATACAACCTTTCGTCTTAGTAGATCCACACCTCATATGTGTTATATGTACACCCCAAACCAGCAACAATGGCCAACACTTTCGAAGATGACGTCATGCCCACTTAAAAATTTGAACACATAATCAATCCAGGTCTCCACAACATAGGAGCATGAAAATGACACACATATTTATACACGTTTTCTTAACATATAACGAATGCTTCATTGATAGAAATGAATGAATATCCAATAGTTTCATATTTTGTGAATTTGGCGGCTAATAAAGAATTACATTTCCCAACTAGATTATATTTTATTTTGTTTTGTCTCATCTTATTTTAGAGTGTTATCATACAAGAAGTATCAAATTCAGGATTCCTCTCCTTGTGAAATGCCTTTTGTTTCGATGCGAGTAATCCGATTTTGAATGTGACGATTGTAACACTCTGCAGCAAAATCTTTATCATGAATCGGCAACTTGTTATGCAGTACGCCTTTCAAATCTTATCAAATACAAAACAATAACGTTTTTTCCCAAAAGAATGTTAGCTTTTTCAGCTAATATTGGAGGCTGATTTGAATCCACCTATTTCTCTTGATAATTCAGACTATCATGGGTAACACAAATTTCAGCTGTTGAAACACAATGAATATTTTTTTATGTCTTGCAAGAAGTGAAATGCATCTTGTGATAGGTAGTCCACAAGTTCGTTTTTACATTTCATGTGAACCCGATTTTAAATCTTTTTAGTGTTTTTCCATACTTTAAAAACCTATATTACTATTGAGTTACTGAACTAATACTGTGATACGGTCGATATAACATATCGGGTCATCATTTTGGGATTCTTGCGGTCAGTAGATTCATAGTTTGTCTTCAAATAAATACATGTTCTCAGACGGTGTAGATTACTCATGACATGATAAATGCTTTTTTTAAATTTTATTTTATAAGTTTTTCACCACCTTAAAAAAAACAACAACAAAAAAAACACGCAGGATGAGAGCTGTTTCTTGTCCGCTGCTATTCTAAATAAAATATTTTTCCAAGCGTTAGCTGTATCAGTACTACCTGTGTGTTTTCACCTCTGGGATCTAACAAAACGTTTGAAAAATAAAGCTAGATGTAAACAACAAAAAATGCTGCGTGTTGTAGTTAAAAATTCTGGATGCAGCACCCTAAAAAAGCAGTTGAAAGGAAATTTACCTTCCATTTCGCAAACCACGAAAGAAAGACGAGCAAATCTTGCTGAGCACTGCTGGAGAAGTTGACTGAACAATAAAAGCTTACTTTCATCAGCTCTTACGGACATTGGATGCCATCTAGATAGGTTATAAAGTGTGATAGCTGATAGCAATGGATATATAGAGAGGTTGGTAGGGAGAGAGGTTGGTCGGTATGTAGATAGATAGATAGATAGATAGAGAGAGAGAGAGAGAGAGAGAGAGAGAGAGAGAGAGAGGAGAGAGAGAGAGAGAGAGAGAGAGAGAGAGAGAGAGGAATCCATGCTGTGGACAGAAGTTGATGATGATTATATTGAATGACTTCTGAACAGAATACTGGAAATCGGTTTTGAACACACCACACACACACACACACACACACACACACACACACACACATACATATATAATATATATATATATATATATATATATATATATATTCCCAGATGAATTGCTCCGGCATGAAACTCGTGTAGGAATTTTTCTATAAAACTCACTTTTATAACACTCGCTTCTAAAAAGCTCTTTCTATTGAGCACTCTTAAACTCGATTTTATTTACCCAGAAGTAAATCCATTTACCGAAGTCACAATAGTTATTTACCAATAATAAATATTAATATTAAATAATTTAATAAATATGTGCTTATATTATTGATTTCTATATTTTATATATAAGCAAAAATCTCTTATCTTAAATATAATATAACTGTCATTTTATACTTCCTCTTATAACTAAATACTTAAATTAGAAAAAATAACAGTGTGATGGAAGAGTGTTTCATGTGTAGTAGTTATATTAGTACATTAAAACTTAAATACTTGCACCCGGAGGGTGATATATTTGCTAGTATAACTAATGTAAATAAAAGAAAATGTTGAGAAAATTAATTGTTCTTACAATTAAGAATGAACCATGAGAAAAATGTTTATACTGCTATATTTCAAGATAACCTTGCCCCTATTTCTGGTGAGAAAATAAAATAAAAATGAAACTGTCGCATTTTCATGAAAATGATGTCCAGTTTTACCTGTTGATTTTCCCTTCGGAGATGTTTGACGATATTTGAGCACTCAACTGTATCCAAGGTGCAACCATTATATTTCCTTTTTCATTATGACAGTTTTGCCGTCCCGTGACTTGTATATTATCTTGAGGTGTTTGTAGCTAGAAAAGTGTATGTTTCTTTAAGGAAATATCATTTCATATATATATATATATATTCAAGTGATATATATATATGTGTGTGTGCGTGTGTGTGTGTGTGTGTGTATGTGTGCGTTTGCGTATGTTTCTGTGTGTAGGTGCGTGTGTGTGCATGTGTGCTGCGCTCTACGTTAGATAATTTACTCATAAAAAATTCTATATCAGATAGGTCTCATCATATAACAAGTTTTCTCTTCTACTCACAAACGGCAGCGGCAAATACCAGACCAACATTTAGCGCACCCAGTGTTTAAATTTAATCGATTTTTCATAGCATCGTATCTCTATAGCGGAATTTATGTATATTATTTGGGAGATAACGAAAACAAAAGTGTGTCAGCTCGTCCAGGACTGATGATCGAACGGGGAATAAAACACGCCCACTGTCTCTCCTGCTGAGGTCTTGTGGGGATGAAAAAAAATAAAAAAAATAAAAATAAAATAAAAAACAACAAACTCCCATGGGGCCTTTCACCGGAAGAACGCTCTGTGCATGTCCGACAAAAAGGACTGACTCCCTACCCCCAAAAGGATACCTTGACCATTTAAATTCAGCCGCAACTGAGTGTTGTTGTTTCCTGGTCAAGGGGGATATCCCCTTGCCACGGTCGACTATGCCCAGTTCAATAAAGCCTAAGTCATAAAACTACCCTTGCCTTTGTCTCTATCCTTCTCGTTCTTTGTCGTTCCTTAAATTCCATTTCAGCTTACCAGCTCACAAGAAGAACGAACCAACTTTATTGGGGATAAGATACAAATAAGAACGAGCTAATCTTGTCCCCATAGGTTAAGACCCTTCTCCAAAAATGTGTCCTGGGTTTGAAACTGTTGTAATGGAATATTCCGCACTCTCTCTCTCTCACCCATGTGGTCTGACAAAATATATAGTGAGTACGGCATTATGCTAGCGTGTCTCACTATTCATTGTTTGTCTTATTGTATCTCTCTGCAATAAAAACACTATCTTAAATCTACGAACGTGTTGACTGGTCCTTCCACTCGAATACAACCTTTTCTGATTATATACCTTTTAAGGACACAAAAGAATCTAATCTGCATCAGTTGTTGAGGTTCTACTGCTGGATCTATTTAATACAATTCATATTCATTAATTCCATGTACACTCTGATCCGTTCCTCTTGTAGTCAATAGTTATGTAGTTTGTTAGAGACCCATGTATAATTCTTTTTAAATAATTGTATCATGTGCATCTCTTAAGAAACGAACACAAAAATATAAATATGAACAATTTCCTAACATCTAGGCATCACATAATACTAGACAGGGTGAACATGCCGTTAACTTCAGTCAATTATAATATATCGAACCTTATATTCTACAAATGCCTTGTCGAAAAGCTTTTCTGAACCCATTATTTTAAACTAGCAGCGTCACCTGAGTAAAGCTTTTTTTAAAGTTAGTTCCGCCGATCCATTATTACTGAATCGTGAGTTGAATCCTCGTGGGATGCCCATTTGAATCCCTATGTAAAAATAGACCTTGCATTGATCCAGCTATTCTGAAATGAAATGTTAATATCTACTGTTTAAAATGTTAAATGAAAAAAAATCCATGCTGTTATCAATTTTATTTTCAATTATCTTCACGAATATGAATTAAATCTCTATTATTTTTTCTATAAAAACAATTTTGGTGATATTTAATGTGTATATATATTTACTTTGTCGTTAATTGTTTTATTTTCAAAGCTTCTTCCGGACATACATACATATATATATATATATATATATATATATATATATATATATATATATATATATATATATAAACAACTGCCCTTTATATATGTATAGATAGATGTAACTTAAAGTTATTTTACATTTAGGGTAGTGAGGTAAATAGTGTCATTAATTGGGCATTGAGTTCAGTTCAAGGAGAGCTCATAAAAATATAATTTCCTTTTAGATGGGCACCTTTAACTTTCATAGATAAATTGCAATGTTATTTTCAACATTGATTACTGTCTACTCAATGTGCGTGTGTGTGTGTGTGTGTGTGTGTGTGTGTGTGTGTGGAGATAAGTGCATCCTTTGAAAGTAGACTTGTATTTAGCCTGATTTTAGAAAGAAAAAAAATCAACCAAACAGAGAAACAGTGATGTCCACTGTGTCTGAACAAAGATGTTTTTCCTTTTACTTGTATTAGCTTTCATGGGAAATCAACAACGAATCTTGTTTTATTAATGAATATTGATTGTTTGAATGTGTCTTATACGGAGTTAATTTTATCTGTTATGACTGAAATTGTCTGATGACCAAAGTTTCGCATTGGCTGAAATTGCATCGATGGAACTTACGAATTGAGTCCGTTGCATCGTTCAAATAATTGTTTAACAGAAATAGGACTTTCTGATTTGTTAATTCTTATGTCTGACCTTATGCTTCTGCTCGTAATTCTATCTCTATTACAAGTCTGATAAGTATACAGGAGGAATAGTTGCCTGGAGACGTGCATTTGGTGATCTAAATTAATACTAACGAACAAATATTAAGAAGAGAATCAACAAGGCACTTGTCAGTGATATCCAATAATGAGACAATTATCAGCAATCTCTATTACTAGAAAATAATTGTTTTTTATCGATTAGAAAGCAGAGAAAATGTATCATTATAAATCAATCAGAAAGCGATTTCAATTTTAATAAAAGACACTCCAGAACGTTGGGGATAATTTAAAAAGAAATATTGGAATTTTTATACTAACTTAGAAATATGGAGAAACATTTTAGAATGGTACCCGTTTGTAATATCCACTAAATATATCAACAAAAGTCATATATATATATATATATATATATATATATATATATGTGTGTGTGTGTGTGTGTGTGTGTATATATATAAACATATGCATATATATACATATATACATGCATACACACATGTATATACATAAATATATACACATTCATACATATATATATATACATATATATACATGCATGCATACATACATATATATATATATGTGTGTGTGTGTGTGCGTGCGCGTATGTATATATATATATGTATACATACGCGCACGCACACACACACACACACACACACACACACACACATATATATATATATATATATATATATATTATTATACTAAAGCTGAGATGTTCAGCTTTCAATGTCTTAAGGCTTTTTGCTGGTGACCTTGATCACACGAAATTTGTCATAAATTATTGCTTAGTTTTAGAACTACTTAATGTTTAAAAAAATCCACTTTAACTGGTTTAATTAGTCGTTATTTGCAATTAAGTCAAATCTTGACCCGTCTCTGTTTTACATTCTACGTAACTCCCCTTCTTACCCCCTAATCGCCAAGGAAGGGGGGTGGGGGAAATTGATCACACGTAATAGTTTTATAAGTAAAAAGCCAGCAGTCAAACCCATCCCCTCCCCTTCGCTTGTCTTACTTGACTTTCTTTTCCACTCTCGACTAAAGGCGAGATGAAAAACACCCACCCCGCAATAAAAATTCGAATGTCTATTTCAACTGTCTAGGTCAATTCATTGAAAAATCCGTGTTTTTTTTTTAATACAATTCTAACCCACACGTTTGAAAAATGTACCAAAACTCAGGGAAGTATTCGATTTTAATTAAATTTTCAGTGTTGATTTAGCAATGAATTAATTTTTATTCTGTTTTAAAACTTTGACTTCCCTGTTTTTCGGGTACAAAATAACGGTGTGTATATATGTGATTGATACTATTTTCTGCATAAATAAAAAGACTTAAGACAGAAGGTGTGAACAGAAGAAAAAAAATGTTGGTACTCTTTGCGAAGAACTGTTCCAGCCCCCTGCCTCAAAAAATGCTTGCCGGTGGCTGCTGTAAAATAAAAAAGAAAGAAAAAACACCAGCTACGATTGAAGTCCATAGCCGAAGCGGTGTTACTTGAATAAAAAAAAACTTGGGAGAGGGTTTGGGTTTGAGGTTGGGGTTGGGGTTTAATGGGAAAATAAATAATTTGGGCTCTGTTTTTTCTAACCCAGAAAAAACAGAACCCAGACATTTTGTAATAAAACTGTTGATTTTAAGTAGGGGTGGGATCAGATTTTGGGTTGGGGTTGGGTTTTCGGGAAAAACGCCCTAAGTTGGTTGGGATTTTTTTGTCTTGTTTTTTGCAAGTGACACCGCTTCGTCTATGGACTTCAATCGTAGCTGGTGTTTTTTTTTCAGCAGCCACCGGCTAGTGTTTTTTTGAGGCGGGACAGTTCTCCGCGAAGAGTACGGTTTTTAAAAATTTTTTTAAAGAATCTGCTCGAGTAGTAAATAAGTACCGAAAATCGAAAAATAAAATGAAAATGAAAACTAAAAAATAATTTTTGGAGTATTATTTGGGTAATATTTGCAGAGTTCTGTCCTGGAATCCTGCCTCAAACAATGGTAGCCAGTGACAGCTGAAAAAAGAAAACACCAGCTACGATTAAAATCCGTAGCTGAAGCGGTGAAAAAAATAGAGTTAGTGTTTAGGGCTTGGATTGGGGTTGGGGATGGGGTTTAGGGTTAGTTTAATGGAAAATAAATAAATAATTTGGGTGACCCAGGAAAAACAGAACCACAAATTTTGTAATAAAACTTAATTTTACTAGAGGGGGTTGGGGTTGGGTTTTCAGGAAAAACGCCCTAAGTTGTTTTTTTTCTTCTTTTTTTCAAGTGATACCGCTTCGGCTACGGACTTCAATCGTAGCTGGTGTTGTTTTTCAGCAGTCTGCGGCTAGCAGTTTTTGAGGCAGGAGGCCAGGACGGAACTCTGCAAAGATTACCATTATTTGTATTATTCAGACTATTGTCCTCATCTTCATTGTTATCTGTACAGCGTTTCGGCCGATGTACCCTCCGGCCTTCTTCAGGTATTTCTTGTCGGACACAGGAACCTTCTTGTAATAGGGGGCCATCACAGAACTTTGAACCTAACTCTTTATTCAGCCCACGGGGGTATCCTGTTCTCATTCCACTAACCATAACTGGGGTGCAGGTGTTAAGCTATGTTAATTATTATTCTATGTTACTGCTGCCAGTAATTGACCAGGATTAAACCTGCAGTCTAGAGATAACTATCATTTAGAACTGTCTTAACCTAACTCATTTATCTACTAACTTATGTGTCTAATTGGACAATCCTGTGTCATTTTTTTCAATCGCAAAAGTTAGATTTTATTTTGTAAAAACGGATTTTAAGTAGCGTCTTGGCAGATCAAGATGATCGAAATTGACCGAAAACATTGTTTTAAATGTATCAAAAATAAATTACATGTGTAATATTATTTTGCTTTTTTGCTTATGCTCATTATCTGACTTTTTCGACTTAGACAAAAATTTGACCTTCAATAATCGGTTTAATAAATCTTAATTCATTTTTAAAATGAAAAGCAGACGATATTTTGGCAGATCCTACCCTTTTTCCTAATCCCAATCATCTAACGAGAGCTTAACGGGTGACCCAACGGGTCACTTTTTGTCTAGTATATATATATATATATATATATATATATATATATATATATATATATATGCCAACCCCTTCGCACGAGCAGAATGTGACACTGGTTTAATTTCTCAAGTTTAAGTTTCATGATTTTAAGGGGTTTGAATTCAGAGTTTTCATTCTAAACTGATTATCTAGCCATGTTTAAAGAGCGCAGTGTGTACTACTATTTACCCATATCTAGAGAGAGAATAGTTGGATGCATACCTTTCCCAAGGGTATTAGATTTGAACTCGGGTAAATATTGGAATACTTGAAACCATATGATTAGAAATTGATATTTTTAATCAGAAGGCAGAGAAACTGCATGAGTATAATTCCGTCAGAAAGTGATTTTGTTTTTACAAAAAAATATGCATCAATAAAAGGCTTAAAATATTTTAGAAATTGTATAATAAGCTCATAAAAATCATTTTGTTAGATAAATGACATGACAAATAATAATATTTGATAACCTATCAGACGTAGAAGCTAGAAGGTATTTATCCAACCCGTTCACCACGGGTAGGATGTGACACAAGGTCACAAGTAAGGGCATCTAGCGAGGACCGAACTCGCAATTCAGTAAAAATATATCTTTGAGACTTGCTTATAGACCATTACATTACGATGGGATGACCCCAGACTTATAAACTAGTATCCTCAAACATATAAAGATAAGTATACAATAAGTATTTTAGATTTTTAGGACTTTTCCCCTCATCTTTATTTCTATATAAACAACATTTTGGACGATGTACCCTTCTGTCTTATTCAGGTATTTCTAAATAAATCTAAATCATATATCTAAATAATACAAATAATTAAGCCTCATCTAAAAAAATCAGGAAAACAATTTGATAATTCATTGATAAATATATATTTTATCAAAACCCAGACAAACAATCATTTAGATAATATTCGAATGTCTTATTCGTTGACTTTTATCACATTTAAATGTTTTAACTTTCACACATGTGATGTTATTTTTAAAAAGTAGTTTTCCTTCTAAAATATTAGGTTCTAATTTTAGCTTCAATATCTTTAGTACTGATTCTTTCGTAGCTTTAGAAGACTCAAACAAACAATAATTATTGGAAAATATATTTGACAATATAATTCCATGCTCTCTTTTCATATCGAAATAATGTATTTTAGAAACATAAAGATATTCGCAAAAGAAATTTAACAACATTAAATATAAAAAGAAAAATAGAGAAAAAACATCAACTGAACTATCACGTCTAGTGAAAGTTTTAAATCACCATGATCGATTTCTTTGCAAAAAAAGCTTCATACTCTTGACAGTAAAAACTGCATCATTAAATATTTCCTTATCTCTGGAACAATCTTTTTGTGTAAATAAAAATGACATTTTAATATCTTCGGGGATACTAGTTTCTATGTCTGGTAACTTATTAAATGTTTGGCATGCCAGTCATCCAACAGAATTATTTTTTTCTTCTCAGCTTCATTATTTGTTTTCGAAAGTACTTTATGCTTTTTATATGCTTATTTAAAAAAAGAAGCTAAACTACTATCTTGAGTGATTTACACTGTTCCATTTTCTCTGCTTTCTGATCAATAAAGAAAATAATTCCAAGTAATAGTTATAGATGTTAACATATTGATTGAATATCACAGTTTCCTTTATGAAATGTTTCTAAATTTAAGTTAAAATTTAATTTAGATAATATTAAAACGTTTTATTCCATGATTTTTAGAAACAATTGTATTCATAATATTAATTTTCATACACATTGTAACAATATATTAGGTGTCAGCACTTGAGCCAAGTAAACTTTGCTGACGCCAGTTTAATTGGAACCTACATTTGATTTACCAATTTGACAAGATAAAAAGGACAAAACCCACATAAAGGTGACACGCAATCCTATATGACAGTAGTTCAGGTTCGCCAGGGTCTCTACTGCGAAAATTCACCAACACTTCTCTAAGCTAAGTCTGTGTCAACTCTGAGATGTTGCTAACTATAATTTGTCTTCTGAGGTTGTTCTACACACCGTCAGTTTTCTATACGAAATCGGCCATTACATCTTATTCTAAATCCAGCCACAAACCATGTTCCAAGAAGATGCAAGCCAAACTGATCCTGGTCTAAGCTACAATGCTAAAAATCATGTCTACTTATTTCACTGATTTATTATTATTTCTGAACAATCTTCAACTGAAAATGATAATTACAAATTTTCCTCAGGACACAGTTGCTCAAAATATAGATATCTATTGGATTACTTGGCATGCTAAACATTTGATTCCTTGCCAAATCTAGAACCGCGTTTTCAAAATATGCTTTTTCCAGTGGGGAAAAATATTTACTGATACAGTGTGTTATAATACCTAAAAAAGTTACAGGATTTATTCTATTAGATTTTTTCTTTCAGGCAACGACACACATTTCTGATAACTTTGATAAACTTGAAATTGTACAAGTTTACGTAAGTGTTTGTATTGGAAAAATTGTATGTTATATAACTGTGTGCAAATATGATTATTATTGAAAAATATGAAATTAAAATTGATTGCAATCGTACGCTGTAAATATATATAATTAGAATTATAATCAAACATATGCCAAACATATCAACAATAAATCAAACTTCGGCATTGCATAACCCATAAAAGGATATTATGGCGTTAAAGAAACCAAATCAATATAAAAATGTCAATAATGGTAGACACAAGGAGATAACAAAGCCATGTTATTTTTTAGCATAAATAATACTTATTTGAGAATATAATTGTGCCCTTAGGTAGAGCGTTCAGCTAGCAACCACAAGGTTCCTAGTTCCATACCGGCCCTCACCAACTCAGCGTATGAGTAGCACCGGGGTCCTTGCGGTAAAGTAAGGAGCTGATGGTAGGTGTGGCACTCCACCTCAGATGAAAAACAATCTCCTTGGTCTAGCTAGAGAAAAGGGGATAGACTCTCTCGCTGATTGGCTGATGCCGATTTTGGATCAACCCGATGACTTTTTTACTTTCTTGAAACCATATAATTGATTGAACATTATTGACGTCAGATAGGAATACTTGAAACCATATAAGTGTATGCAAACAAATAATGATGTAGTAGGAATAGTATTAAATTATTAGATTGTTGTATTAGAATTAGATGTCAATACTTGAAACCATGTAAGTGTGTGCAAGTTATTTGTTTTAGCAATACTGGTTATCATCTTACTTTGTACAAATTATCATGGCCAATTTAAAAGATGCAATGGAACGTTGAAAATATATTTATGATTATAATCAAACATTTAAAAAAGTATCAAATTTCATTAGATAACCTATAATTAGTTTATATGCCGCTAAACAAATAAAACCAAACCAAACCAGACAATACGGCGTTGAAAGATAAGTGATAAGAATAGAAAAGAAGAGACAGAAATAATTTATGACAAACAAAAATAATTCACTCACGGCAAAGCAAGAAGAAGAAAAGTAATAGCGTGACGTAATTATATAATAATAATAATAATAATAATAATAATAATAATAATAATAATAATAAGAAGAGAAGAAGAAGAAGAAGAAGAAGAAGAAGGAGAAGAAGAAGGAAGCATATACTTTTCTTGACATAACAAAAAAGAATCATATACATAAACTTGTACTTATAAAAAGTTAAAACAAAGTTGTACATTTTAAATCTATAGATAAAACAGTAATATAAAATAATAAGCATTGCATAATAATAATAATAATAATAATAATAATAATAATAATAATAATAATAATAATGGAATCTCTGAAGATGGATTTAATCCGAAAATTAAGAGCACAAAAATAAATATGTTTTTCAACATAAATCTGCATTATTTTGCTTAATATATATATATATATATATATATATATATATATATATATATTATATATATATATATATATATATATATATAAATATATATATATATATATATATATATATATATATATATCGTATTACATTTATAATTAATGCTTCTAAACACACTATAAAAACAAACAAAAAATCTTTATTTTAATAATAATAATAATAATAATAATAATAATAATAATAATAATAATAAGAAGAAGAAGAAGAAGAAGAAGAAGAAGAAGAAGAATTAACATAGTTTTAAACAAAAAGATAAAATGAAGTGAACTGATGAACAGATTTCATATATTTTTGTGAACATTTTTCTAGAATAGAAACATAAAATGAGAAAGAGATGAAAAGACGGCCGCACGGAAATTAAAGTAGACAAAAGAAAATGGTGGACGAACAGACATAAACATTTTTCCAGGTCGTTTTTGAAACAAAAAAACAACAAAAAAAAACAAACAAAAACAAAACAGTGAAATCATTGGAAAATAACTTATGTATTAAATATAAAACTTTCTCTTAAACTCATTAGAAGTATCACTTAATCAAGTGCCTAGTTCATAATATTTGGTATTGAATTTTTGTATGTGAAACATTTATAGAGAACTTTTGATATTAAAACAAAAAAATATCTCCAATGTTACTTTTACTGAGGAAAATACTATTTTTCCCTTTTCGATAAGGTTTATCCGTAGATTTTAATTTAGAAGACTGTAGCAATTCACAAGTGCTGAATATGATACAATCCTATGAGTAATTAATATTCTACCAAGATATTTGAGGGAAGATTTATTATAAAAAATAATTTTTATGCTCGGAATATTCTGATGTTTTGCGTGTCGAAAAATTTTGTGGTAATCTTTTTTTAATTGAAGTTATATACACCTTGTAAGCTGAGTTCTAGCTCATGTTGATGTAATACCCATGGGAAGCATATGAACCCCTAATACCCCCAGCTATGTGTTAAATAGTAAAACTACTTTTTTTCTACATGGATGTTCTTGGTATTAAATAACCCACGAAGGTTCATATGTCAATAAACGAAGAAACTGTTGTATTAGTATGTAAATTTTATATAACTGTTGATGAATGAATGTTAGTTGACTATCATTTCCTCAGATGGTATGAATACATATAGAACAAATCCCGTAGTAAGTGATAATTAATTGATTTTTCTTAGCCGAACAAACTTGAGAGATGTAATACAAAACAAAATAGGAGAATACAAATTAGAGCTTATACTATGTGTATAGGAGAAATGTTTTATTGGGATGAGATTCTTGAGTGTGTCTGAATACATAATATAGTCAATTACTAGTTTGGAAAGGCCCTCGTGTATCAAGTACAGGGAATGCCTGTGGGGAAAGAAGCCCCATTTTTAATGGACAAGAGCCACGGCTCAAGGCTAGACAGTCCAAGGAAAAAGAGGGTTTGACTTTAGCGGAACTACATTTCATTCTACTGATCGCCACGACATCTATTTGCCTAATTGTGGCAATTATGGAAAATAATCCCTACACAACCATATAAGCAGTAACCCAATATCAAACAGTGTTAATACTAAAAAAAAGTAATCTTTGACCGTTCCTTTTCTGGGAGCCATACTCTGCCATTAATCCTACTGAACAGCTTTTCAACCCCGTACGTCTTACCCGTGGCGAACGGCTTGGGAAATACTCTGCTTTTATATTTCGATAAATCTTAGGCCTAAGCTATTGTATCAAGTATAATATTATTACAACCACCATGTTTAAATATCATACAGATTCCAAAAGTGAAATTTAAAAGTAATGTGTCTATTCGAAACTTATGGTCGTAATTTAGTACTAATTATAAAACAAACAATTTTTGGAAGAACAAAAAATACAGCATATATTCTTCGAGATATACACCTCACAATAGAAATAAAAACCAGATTGATGTAGAAATATCTTTTTGCAAAGATGGCGAAAATTTTTAGTTCATAGGTTAAGAGAAGCCTGTTGACTTAATGTATTTAAGGCTATTATATCTTTCGAAAAACTTTACTTTAGATTCATTTCTCAAGAGGCGACTGAAGATTATTGACTTGGGATCCAACAGAGGATGCAGGGTCTTTCATTTGTAATGCCCCAATTTTGTATGAGAACTCAGAAAAAATCTCACCCTCTTGGTGGGGCTTAGAATACATATCCTCTCCAAAGGGGTAAGGCATCAACAAACCGGATCTCCTGGGTAAACAATAAACTGTATATGTGGAGATATAGGAAATGTGCAGTACCCCTTTATTTCCATTACTCCCAGGTCCACTTTGACCCAGACTGATAATGCTATTAGATCCTATCTCTTGGTCAAATATACTTGTTTCTCAAATTTTTTTAGATGAGGCTTGATAATCACTATTATTTGGATTATTCGGACTATATCCTCATCTTTATCGTTATCTGTACAGCGTTTCGGCCGATGTGCCTTAGGGCTTTCTACATGTATTTCAGCCGAAACATATGAGCATATAACAATAAAGATGGGGACAATAGTCTGAATAATGGAAATAATCCAAATAGATCTGTTATCTATGATTTGTATTCGACATGATCGTGTGCCCAAAAAATTGGAAACATCTTAAGAAATAACTACACTCAAATGTAAATATGAAGGCAATCCCCTAATCTCTAGGTATAAATTAACCATGGACAGGTTGCCCTGCCCTGAAAATCAATCGGAACAAATTTCTGTTAATTTTATTAAAAGAAAGTAACATTAACTATTTTTCTACTTTAAACCGCTCTCAGCGGCTCTCACACCACTGCGATACAACCGTAAACCGTCGGCAGCGGCTATAATTGAGCAGAGGTTATGAGATTACAATGAATGATATGACTTTATTTGAATATAATAAATTCTGAGGTTAATAGATTGTGAAGTTTGAAGTATCTCATCATACATGTAAAAAATACCAAGTCAATTTAGTACAGCAGTGGGGGAAAATTTGCTTGGCAAAGTGTTAAAAAGTAGAAGACATAACTAATGACATTATGTGACAATAATTATATTCATAACAGTTTCATTAAGAAACCAATATTGAGAAATTGATTATTTAAATAATTCGATCATGTGGCAGCAACTATGCTTATGTTAATACACTACCGTGATGTTTTGAAGATAAGGATATTAAGAATATGATAAGTAATTTCAATGTTAAAAATACATATGTTTAGATTTAAAGAAGAAAAACAAACAAAAGACAGGAATACACAGACAGGGTGTGTGTTCGTGCGTATATTTGTTAAATGATATTCATAAAAAAATATTTTTGTGATTTTGTCAATTGATGTAGAATAGAATGGTGTATTTACGGCCAATTTTCGCCGTGTTTAATACTAATTATTCTTAAGCATTGAAAGTTTTCGTAAACCGTTAATCTTTTGGGCAATTCCGATAGATGAAAGAAATGCAGATATCGTTATTAATGTCAAGAAAACATATTTGCCTGATGTATTACTCTATAAGTAGATGTCTTAAGATTATAATGTAGGTTAAGAAAGAATGTGTTAGGTACACCTAAACAGACTTGAACACAAATAGAGTTACTTCCCTTTGCTTTGTCAAAAGCGTCTTGTTTATATTTGAACGTGGGAACGCTAAGCATTCTCAGTCACTGGTTAATTTCGTCTGCGAGTACAAGCAATTTCTACTCTGTGTTTTAATAAATCCTTTGTTAATTTTCCAATAACCTGGTCTTGCATTTATCATTCCTATTTCATATAATCTCATCTGTATATTAAAAATATAACAGAATGTTAAGCCAAGTTTAATTTGTACAGTTTATATTTTGTATTTTTGTGAATCCCGTATATTATTGAACCTCACTTATGTAAGTAAATACCCCACATCTATCTGTATTATCTCATAAATGGGGTAAAAAATTGACTGTTTTCGTCACCGAGGAAGGCAGGATAAAATGTATCAAAATACAAGCAAAGAAAGACTGAGTGTTAATAATGTCTACAATAAAGATGATGATGATGATGATGATGATTGTAACAGAAATAATAGCAATACTAAAGATAGACATAATGAAATCCGTATCTTAATATCCAAATTTGAATATAGTTTACAGGGAGGTGTGTTACGTAATGAACCTCGCTGCCCTTGAGTATAATTATGGTAGAAGCATCGAAGATTTTCAGAGACGTAATTTACAGGTGACAGGGCTAATTTAATCGCTACTGTTGCAAGACTTCGAATCAGTTGGGTACGCGGTAAATGAATATAGGCAGACGCGTGGGACTGGACAGTTTTACACATATTAGAAAAGTCTCTTGGAGTAAGTGGGAACGACAGTCAGGTATTTTTGAAAGTTTTATTGTTTAGACACCATTTTAAAGTGATTCACCACAATATAGAGAAGTGTCCATATAATTGTTTTTTTCCCATTTTTGTTTCTAGTTTTTAATGTTTTCTGTTCGTCTATATATTACATCTGCAATTGTTGGCTGCTAAAAAGAATCTGTCTTTGCTCTTTTTTGTGTATTCGTCGAGTTGTTGGATTGTGGCCTTTACACAATCCTCTATTTAAGCAAGTCCTCTTCCAAGTTTCTTTCTTGATACATATAGTCTATCTATATTATCTCTAGGGTGTAGAGCCTTGGGCATGGTCATTAATTTTCTAGTCCTCTGGTCAATTTGTCTGAGTTCTTCTTTTGTCCATTTTAAGAATGGCCCAGAGTATCGTATAATGGGGACAACCCAGGTATGAATACCTTTGATGAGATTTCTGCTGTTGAGTTTGATTTCTAAGAGTTTTCTTGTTCTCCTGGGGTATTCTTTTTTTAAACTTGTTTTCATTTCTGCTTGTTTAATATTGTCTGCTTCTAAAATTCCTAAGTATTTGTAACTTCCTTTTTCATCAAGTGATTTTATAGCGTCCTGATTTGGCAGTTGTATTCCGTCCATTGATTTTCTCTCACCCCGTTTTATTACTAGCATAGCACATTTTTCAATTCCGAATTCCATCCCTATATCCTGGCTATATATTCTAATAGTTTGTACTAGGGTTTCTAATTCTTTTTCAGTTTTGCAAAAGTCATATGTCATCCATGTACATAAGATTGTTTATCTTTTCTTGTGCGTTAGTGAATTTGTATCCCCCCTGCACATTTGTTTAGTATGTGATTGAGTGGCATCATTGCTATAATAAATAGTAGTAGTGATAACGAGTCTCCTTGGAAGATACCTCTTTGGATTTTTACTTCTGCCAGGGATTGCCCTCCGGCTTTTAATTCGACTCGCCAGTTTTCCATGGCTTTTTTGATGGAAATTATGATTTTGTTAGATATTTTGTACATTTTTAAACATTCTAAAATCTAGGTATGTGGGACCATGTCATAGGCCTTTCTGTAGTCGATATTGCAATATTTTTGCAATATTTATTATATCATTGCAATATTTTTTCGCCTATTTTTAACTTCTTTAAGGATGTGTTGACCTATAAACAGTAAGTCATGTGTTCTTCTTTTTCCCTTGCGGCATCCTTTCTGTTCTTCTGGGAAAAGTGTACGCCAATTAAGTGAAAAGTATATTTCTTCTTTTATTAACGCAGTAAATATTTTCCACATCATGGCTAGACTATAATTGCTAGGGATGTTTCCTTTTTGTGGGTCTTTCTGTATTATTATTATTATTATTATTATTATTATTATTATTATTATTATTATTTATTATTATTATTATATGAGTTTTTCACTCATATAATATAGCTAAACTGATTATCTTTAACTGGAGTCTGGGTGACAGCAAGTCTCGTGAGGTCTCCAGGACTCTTCTCAATATTCTAGCCGTTCTCAACAATGCAGTTTTCTGTTTGATCCCAATTCTTCCTCTGATTTCCAATACCTATAGTCTGTTTTCTGATATTTCCAAGTGAAACAACCACAATTGGTATCACGTTCACTCACATTTTCCATAGTTTTTTTTTTTCGTTCTCTGGGAAGGTCCAAATATTTGCCTATCTTTTCATTTTCTGTCATTTTCACCCTGTGATCTGCATGGTGTATAAAATCTACCAGTTGACAAGTTCTCTTTTTTTGTTAATCAATAGTAGGTCTGGTCTTCTACTACTATTCCTACTAATAGTAGTATTATTAGTAATCGTAGTAGTAGTAGTTGCTGTTTGAGAACATCAGATAAAATGTATCACCGGGGATTTAAAAATGTTACAAACGTGACTAATACTTTTTGCGATGTTTAGTTTTATTAATATTTTAATACTTTTAGTCTCGTAAAATTGAAGCTGAGGTCACGACTTATTCATTTACTCATAGCATTTGGCATTTTTAAAGAATTTCCTTTTAGTTTAAAAACTTTCATCGCTACTATGTTGAGTTCCCAATATATTTTAATTTTGTTAACCGTATCTTCCGAATTTAAATCTCTCTCTCTCTCTCTCTCTCTCTCTCTCTCTCTCTCTCTCTCTCTCTCTCTCTCTCACACACACACACACAAACTTACCCACATCTTCTTTAATTAAGTGATACACATTATTAACCATGATCGCATATCATACACTAAATTTTGCATGAAACTGCCATTTCTACCATCATCATCTTTTAACCAAAAACGTATATATAAATGAGTTTAATCTGACTACCAAAAATTTCAAAACTAGGATTTGTGTTGCCGTTTATAATTCATTAACGACAAAAGAAAAGTAGTTTTCTTTTAGTAAGTCAGAAGTAATCTCGTAAAATCAAAAACATATCAAAACCAAAATATTGATAAAAGTTTTATTGTTGACTTTAGAGACTCTGAGTTTACAGATTCAATCAAAGATCACTGCAACTACTAAATTGATAAATTTATTAAAACTGTCAAACGTCCCAGATATGACTTAACGAGGGGGCTCATTGCACGTTTAAACCAGGAAATTGCACAGGTTGACATCGAAATGTCAATAGCTAAATGAAAAGGCTCATTGTTGTTTTGTAGCCCCATCTCCTCTCAGTATGTAACATGAACATACTGCCCAATCATCCTTCCTCTCGATTAAATCTAAGTTCACATTGGCCGTTCAATGAAATTTGATATGATATGATCCGTAATTGGCTAATCAGGTGTTAGGTCTGTATTTTCTTCAATGAAATATCTCCAATGCTGCCACACAGAGTCGGGAAATACAAAACGAAGACATTCGAATTACTCACCTTGGCCGAAAAAGAAATAGAATTACTAATCACTTACGAAAAGCTCCAAGGAAAATAATGATGCAGTCCATGCCACCTATGCCACTGAAGGAAATCAATGCTCATTAGCATAAAGCAAAAAACGCCAGCCAAATTCCTCACCCTGTCTTACATAGTCTTTTCTGTTATATATGAATACATAATCATATAACAATAAACATTTGTTATTGTTAACGGTGTTTCCAAGAACTGAAGCAGCTCCTTTCCACTAAACTCCCGACTCGACACAAAGACATTTCGACCGAATTGCGCCCGGCAGGTCTAAAGACAACACAATATTGGAGTAGAAATCATCACTAGGGCAACAAGTAGAAAATCGGATGTGGCCAATACATATTCTTGATATTTCAGTTTTTTAATTACTAAGGTTCATGAAAGCACTGTAAAAACATTTAGTAACAATATCTTATCTAGAGTATTTTGTATTCACACCAAAACCCGGTGGTCATTGCCAAAGTCTCCAGCGTCTTCCACTGTATATGTAGAGATTCACATAAACCGTTGTCTGCATAGCTTGAATATTTCTCGAATTATTAACTAACTGTTTCCAATGCACCAACAAGAATGGGTACGATCGAAATTACATATTTACATATTTCTCAAATCTCAGACAAAGTCTTGATATTTTAAAATCACTCACTTTGTTCTTCTAGTTATTGTTATTATTATTAGCATAGTGCCTATAGAGAACGACTGGATTATTTATTACTATCATTTGTTTCTTTGTTTTCTGTTGAATATTTTTGAATGTCTGAAATACGTCTGAATATTTGACCTCCCCCATCTCGTACTTCTTGCCTCAAACGTCTCCAAATGACATTGTAAATATTTTCAGCCCATTTAAAAACACTGTAGTTTCTAGAAATTAAACCTTCTAATATTACTTTTCAGAAATAAAGAATATCAATTGTTCGCCGTTTTTTAAGCGGGACTTAGAATAAGCCGATTGTTTATTGCAGAGGGCAAGACACCTTCATCCACAAAAGGGTTATTCTGGGTATGATTCTAATCTGCATCCGAAGTTGAATCCCCAGATCCATGGATCTGGGGAGAGTGGTATAACCCATTATTGTAATTACTCCATGTCTGTTATGACCCGGAGCGGTAGTACTTGGTATGGTCTCATCTATAGGTCAATTATTTCTAACAATATTCGTATTCAATCTGTGTTAAAAGACCTCTTAAGAAATAACTACAGAAATGAGAATATGAACGTACAAGTAATACAATTTCCATAATATCTAGATATAGAATAACCCTGAACGGGTTGACATGCCGTTGAAATAGTTCAATCACCTGCTGTCCGGTATAATATATCAACTCATTGTCTTTTCCAGTGAATATTAATACAAATTCAAATACTGTTGTTTTACATTTATTTACAAAAGAATAATCGTAGTGACAGTAGATACCACCATCCCCCAAAACACCAAATGTACTATTTTACTATTACTATTTTACTATGAATAAAAAGAAAATAAATTACCACCAGGTTGGCTTCTTCTTCTATAAATCCCATTAGTGCATTTTCTTTTATGACATTAACGTCCCACTAATAAAGAAACCTCGTATTTAATTCATTACTGTAACAAGAAAATCAGAAGGTATTGTTATAAAAACGTTCACAGAAAATATGAACGGAATTTATTATTTAAAGTTGAGCATCAGTCATTATTTATCTTGATAATGCATTTGTATAGTGAAACGTTGATAAAAATATAAAAAATCACTGGACTTATTTTGCATATGTAATTAATTTTCCTATTGTGAAAATGCGTCTGCTTCAATATTAGATGAGAGTTCTTCCGTAAATAATGAATTCAATTATTAGTTGAAAAAATGTATAGTGTGACAGATTCGGTCGCTTGGCGTGACCATAGATGCACATGTCATGTGGCTGATGTCATAGCAACATCAGTTGAAATAATTCACATTACTATTATCGTTAAAAACAATGGAAGAAAGAAGAAGCAATAGAATTTAAGTATTTTTTTTTTTTTTTTCGTTGAAGTTTGTCAATCATTACGAATTGAAACAAGTATTTTTTCTTCGTGTTCTTAACTGTGTTTGCATTTTAATCGTAGCCTAGAGGTAAAGCAGATGCAATGGATACGCACTGTTCCCCGCTGTTTTAGAGATGACAAATTTAAAATTATTAGTAATAATAATGATAATAAAATAAGAAGAAAGATAAAAGTATAGATTGTTTTGTGTACTATAATTTCTATGCAGCCGTCTTTTCTTCTTTTTCTCATTTTTAGTTTTTATTATGGAAAACGGCCCACTAAAAATATATGAAAATTATTTGTCAGTCAATTTAATTTTATGTTCTTGTTTAAAAAATATATATATAGTTTCTTCTTCTTCTTCTTCTTCT
Organism: Doryteuthis pealeii; assembly: GCA_023376005.1. Taxonomy (NCBI): domain Eukaryota; kingdom Metazoa; phylum Mollusca; class Cephalopoda; order Myopsida; family Loliginidae; genus Doryteuthis; species Doryteuthis pealeii. The sequence continues at coordinate 66,109,168 of CM042159.1, read as the reverse complement.
TCTTCTTCTTCTTCTTCTTCTTCTTCTTCTTCTTCTTATTATTATTATTATTATTATTATTATTATTATTATTATTATTATTATTATTATTATTATTATTATTATCACTCCTTTTGAGTTTTTCACGTTAGTGTTAGCTGATGGTATTTCACAGGAGTCTGGGTGATCCAGATCCTCCAGTATTTTTTCCATGTTTATTGGGACCGTTCCAAGTACACCAACTATAATTGGTATCACTTTCATTCTCATATTCCACAGCTTTTTCAATTTCCTGGCAAGGCCCAGGTATTTATCCATCTTTTCATTTTCCTTCAGGTGCATACTGTGATCTGCTAGAACCGCAAAATCCACCAGTTGATACATTCTCTTTTTTTATTTTTGTTAATCAACACTAGGTCTGGCCTCCTGGCTGGGATAGGGTGATCCATCTTTATCTCAAATTCCCAGTGAATTATTATTATATTATTATTATTATTATTATTATTATTATTATTATTATTATTATTATTATTATTATTATTATTATTCCCTGAATGAACAGGTGCAGGGCAGTTATTATTAATAAAAACGAAACATAAAGGATATGGTAATATAATGATAAAAAATCACTTTCGTGCGTTTCTTTAGTTCTACAGGTTTAGAACAGTTAATTTCAATTAATTTGGTAAACGCATGGATCGTGTGATGCCATTTTGATGCACATCATGTCTTTTTCAAATATCACGAAATATTGTCATAAATAAATGAAAAAAAAAAGAGCAAATATCTCGAATATTATGATGGCAGATAATTGCCACTTGTTTGTCACATACGCGTTAAGATAACATGTGGTCCTTATCAATAACAATTTAGAATGACCGTGATATTCTTCCTGCATTTATAGGGTCACAAATCACGAATTTAACATTGCCCTTTAATCTTTCCAATACGGTTACTGTCTATACGCTCGATCAAAACTTGAGTGTGTGCGCCTCCATATCCATATAATTCTTGAAAATGTGAATATTGTACAGTTAATAGGAAAAGAGGAAACAATTATATGTAAAATTTCACGTATGTAAATAATAATTCTAATGATGCTTCTACTTCAACTGCTACTAATAAAAAAAACCCACTTAAATCTGGTCTGAAAAAGTATTTATAATAAGTGATATGATTATTTCACTTCTCGCGAATTTTTAATCACCAGTTTTAATTGTCTTTTTTTTCACTGAGCCTGAGTGGCAGCAAGTCTCCTCAGGTCTTAAGGACTCTTGTAAACATTCTGATTTTAATGGTGTTGTTTTCTGGATAGGTTTTCTTCTTCTTCTGAACTCCGATTACCCCAGTCACCTTTCCAGACTTGTTGGTGACCGCTACAAGGGCAACAACTAGAATTAGTATCACCACCACCTGCATGTTCCACAGTCCCTCTGGCAAGATTCTGGTATAGTTATTTTCTTCTTTTTAATTAACATAAGGTTCTAGAGGGGATTGCGTGATCCATTTGTATCCCAAAGTGTCTAAGAATTTCATGCATATAATATTCTATGACGTATTCTGCTTTGCGCGTAAACCATTAGTTAGTATGGTTAAATTTTAATCTCATGCACAATTTTTAATCAATCACCTTTCACATACAGTCACGCACAGTCGTCGTCGTCGTCGTCGTCTTCTTCTTCTTCTTCTTCTTCTTCTTCTTCTTCTTCTTCTTCTTATTATTATTATTATTATTATTATTATTTACTCCTTTTGAGTTTTCACATCAGTGTTAGCTGGTGGTCTTTCACTGGAGCCTGAGTGACAGCAAGTCTCCTCAGGTCTCCAGGACTCTTCTGAGTACTCTGGCAGATTGCAGCAGTGCAGTGTTCTGAATGGTTTCAATCCTTCCTCTGATATCCAAGCTTTCCAAGCTTTTTTCTAATCCTTTTGGGACTGTTCCAAGTGCACCAACTACAATTGGTATAACTTTCACTTTCATATTCCATAATTTTTTCAGTTCTCTGGCAAGGTCCAGATATTTGTCAATTTTTTCATTTTCCTTTAACTTCACCCTGTGATCTGCTGGCACTGCAAAATCAACCAGTTGACAAGTTCTTTCTTTTTTGTTAATCAACACTAGGTCTGGCCTTCTTGCTGGGATAAGATGATCCGTTTTAATTTCAAAGTCCCAGAGAATTTTGTGCGTTTCGTTCTCAAGAACAGATTCTGGTTTATGCATATACCATTTTGTTGTGTGGTCAAAATTTAATTTCTTGCATAATTCCCAGTGGATCATCTTCCCAACCCAGTCGTGTCTAGTTTTGTATTCTCGTTGTGCTAGTTTGCTACATTCGCAGAGTATATGGTTAACAGTCTCATCTCTATTACCGCAAAGTCTACATTTACTATTCTGTTGGGTCTTATCAATTTTCGCTTTGATGTAGTTTGTCCTTATGGCATTATTTTGTGCAGCAATTATAAGTGATTCCGTTTCTCTTTTGAGGTTTCCCTTTCTTAACCATGTCCAAGTCTTTTCATGTGCAACCTCATCTATTTGTCGTTTGAAGCGTCCATATAATTGTTTTTCTTCCCATTTTTGTTTTCTAGTCTTTCTCGTTTTTCTGTTTGTCCATCTGCCGTTTCTACTATTGTTGGCCGCCATAAGTAGTTTGTCTTTGCTCTTCCTTGTGTAATCTTCAAGTTGTTGGATTGTGGTTTCTACGCATTCCTCTATGTTGGCAAGACCTCTTCCCCCTTCCTTTCTTGACACATACAATCTATCTCTATCATCTCTAGGGTGGAGAGCCTTGTGCATGGTCATTAATTTTCTCGTCCTTTGGTCTATCTGTCTGAGTTCTTCTTTTGTCCATTTTAAGAATGGTCCTGAGTATATTATTATTATTTGTCTAAGTCTTTTGAATAAGGAGTTGTTTTTATTTTCGTTATTTACACATCTTAGATTATTGTTCTCATCTAAAGTAAGATGACAATAATCTAAAACATTTAGATTGTAAGAAAATAGTAGAGGGCTATCCAGCACTGAGAGTTGTGCGGATGTAATTCCAGAAATTATAAAATTCATAACAAAATAAAGAGAGACTAATCACAATAGGCAAAAATAAGACAGGGAGTAAAAGAAAAAAATCCAATCGAAAAACTTTGAAAAAAACATAGATACTATGAAGACAAGGGAAATACATATGAGGATGTGTACATAAGTACCCTGCGGAAAGGATAGAGACAGATTAATAATGATAGTTGCTTAGAACAAATCCATTACATCAAAGTGAAAATATATAAGTTTGAAGATGAGAGAGAGAGACATGAGAGAGAGAGAGAGAGAGAGAGAGAGAGAGAGAGAGAGAGAGAGAGAGAGAGAGAGAGAGAGAGAGAGAGAAAATCAACCACATAATAAGTGAATGAAGCAAAATGGCACAGGAGTAAAAGAGTAGGCAGACTGTGTTGTGACGGTCACCTCCTGTACAGATAACTTATTTTTAATCACAGAGACTAATTGGACATACGCTGATCAATACATTCCCAGGAAATTAGGGCGTCCCCTCGTGGTGTAAGGATTAGCTAGCTACTACTGACTAACGGGTTCGAACCTCGTTGGATGACCCATACTTGCGATTTCTTCAGATGCTACGCGAGGCCAACGGGTTGGATAAATACCTACCCTAGAAAATGGGAAACACAAAATTATATATATCCTACCCGTGATAAAATTAGTTGCTTTTTGGTGTCGTTCCTGGGTTGCTATAAGATCTAATCGATAGGCATTTTAGTTATTTCCCGCATAATCACATCCCTGTCAACTTACAGGTAAATTCTTGAATTTATTTATTAAAATGACATTACGATTGTTTTTCTTTTTAACTTTCTTTTTTGTTATTTGATTATTTATTTACTTCTGTAAATCTCATGAAAGTCTTTGTTGTCATACGTATACTTCTTGCACTATTATTTATCTAAACCCTGCCTGCAGTGTTTAGAATACGTTGACCGTACTTCCTGTGGGTTGGTAAGACTCCCAAAAGGAATATCCTGAGTATAGCACTAAACTCCATCTGTTGATGAGGCTCCAGCTCTCGAGATTTTTGTAGTGTAGCGTACCTCTTCATTTCCATTACTCCCAGATCCACTCTTGGGGCTGTTCCAAGGGTCTTGACTACGGTTTCACAGTCAGATTCATGTTCCATGTCTTTTTCATATCTCTGGCAATTTCCAGATGTTTGACCATTTTCTGAATTTCTTTCACTTTCAATCTGTGGTTATGCTCTGGTTTGTAAAGCAAACTCGAACAGAGTGCTGGTTCTTTTCTTCTTGTTAATTTAAATCAAGTCTGCTATTCTGGCCTTGATTGGGTGATCTGAAAGTCATATATAGTTTTACAAGATCTGATTTGTGTATATATAATTTGTTAGGAATTCTCCTGCTCATTTTCTAGTGGATCACCTTCCACACCCAGTTCCATCTGTTGTTGCATACTTTTGGTGTCAGTTTGCTGCATACATAAATTTGATTGATTCATCTTTATCACCACATAGCATAACCTTTGTTTTTCTATAATTAATCTTTATGACATTATTATTATTATTATTATTATTATTAGTAGTAGTAGTAGTAGTAGTAGTAGTAGTAGTAGTAGTAGAATCAGTCGTTGTTGTTGTTATGAAACATTATGCTTGATCTGCAAGAGGATGATTAGAGATCTTGCAGGTTTTGTGACGCCAATCTTCTAAATTAAGATGGCCCGTCTTCCAATTTCTAACTCTTTATTTTTACACTGACCAATAACGCGCACCGACAAGACATATAACCTCCTCAATTAGAAAGGCTTAAATATTTAATCTACCTATCAAGAATGCGACAGCAAGTCGTCCAATGATGCAAGCACTTACTACCCTTCTAATGGACTTCGAGATTGAATAGCTATGTATCACTACACGGATTTCAACATCTATTAATGATTATCAAACGTATCTTGTTCTGGAACAAGGCCATGTATATCGAGTACCAAATGAGCTATTAAACTGATCACTGTGGGAGAAATATGATAATTTTGTTTAATATAAACTCATGATTACTTAAACACGAGCTTAATCAATTATATACAGAAAGGATCTTAAGTAGTTTCATAGTTTTCTTCTCTCTGTTAATTATAGACATTCTTCCATTATCCAGGCTATTTGATAATATCATCCTTTAAAAATTCAATTTATAACTTTTCAATTATATAATTTACTACGACCTGTTGGCGGGGTATAGAATACTCTGACAGTATCCTCTATAGAAGGTCAAGGCCCCTAAGAAAGGGTTGACACTTAATAGCATCTAATGATAAGCCTTCAGTTATGGTAAATGGGGAGAAGGGAGTATCTCTTTGTTACAGTTACTCGCTGGTTTATTCTAATCCAGGTGGTAATACCTGCTGGTGACCCATCTACAGATTGAATAGATCTATTTTACTATTACTCGCATTCGATAAGACTGAATGTAAAAAAAAATAAGAAAAGATTGCACAAAAAATGTAAATATGAATGTACAATGAATGCGATTCCCTAAGTTCTAGGCATAAAATAGGACTCGATGGGTTGATATGCCATTAAAACCAATGACTTAATCAATCAACCATTTATGCTGAAATAATATCTTATTATAATGGAGATTGTGTGTTTGTCTGTCTGAAGCCGAAACTAAATCACTACTCAAGTCACAATTCCCTTAGTTATTGACGTCACATTCACCATGAATTTATTTTTATTTAAACCTCAGTTATTGATAAAATTGTTATACCTTATTAATACGTTTGACTTTATCTACATTCTAATAACATGCAATTGTATTTATATATGCGACAAAATAGCGGGTTACAGTGTGAACAGGAAAGCTAAATTGCATATTGATATTAAAAGTTTAATTTTATTAAATATGCGCTTGGTATTATTGATTTCTAATTGTTTGTTTTTTCTTAATGAATATGAGCAAAAAACTCGGGGATAAAATCTTAAAAGAAATCCTTTAATATAAAGAAATAACAGTGATTCTATTCTTTACTTCCTAATTTAACTAAATAGTTAAATTAGGAAAATTCAGCAATAAAAGGAGGGAGTGATGGAAAATGATGGAAGACTTAGTTTCAAAGTTGTTCTATTCTTCGATTATACCCCCTCTGTTTCAAATAATTTTATTTGGATTTTTATTCAGTTTCAAAAGTATTTCAAATTTAACATATTTTATTACATTAAAATTCAAATACTTGCACCCGGAGGGTGCATATATTTGCTAGTTAACATAATTATTAGTCAACTACTAAGATTTTCTCTAAAGTTAATTCCACAAAAAGACTTGAGATTCATAAAGTGATATTTATAAAGGCAAACTAACTTCCAACAAACTAACTTACAATTTTTAGTAGCAGACATTCTAAAATGCGTTTAAGAGTTGTAACGTCAAATTACGTTTACTACATGGAACACAATCTGCAGTTGAACACATGGCGCAACGAATATAAGCGTTGAGTTAATACAGTTCTCAGGGACTGTCATCTGTAGGTTACAGTTTCAATCCTAGCCAAGGGCGATAATAATATAAAATACTTTACATGACTTAAAACCTGTACCTGGTCATGGTTAACGGAATAAGAACAGTCTACCCCGGTAGATTGAAGAAAGTGTTTGGTTCGAAGGTCTTTGAAGGCTCCCGATTACGGCATGAAGGCTCCCGAGTTTGAGAAGTAGATACCCGAGTTCGAAGAGAAGGTTCAAGAGTTTGAGAAGGTTCCCAAAATCAACAAGGAACACCTGAAGAGTAACAGAGGGCACATCAACCGAAACCTTGTGTATATAACAAAAGGATGAGGACAAAAGACCGAAAAATTCAAATAATGCCAATATAGTTAAAAGTTATCGAGGTTTTTTATTTCTGTAAATGTCATAATCAATAAAATCAAAATATTGGAATTTATCTTTTCACTGTTTTTCTTCTCAATCTTCAGAGACAGTTTAAACTATTTACAATCTGTACATTTACGATTGGGATTACCCTCATATAAGTATTTTGAATTTTCTTGCATAATTTCGTTTCTATTCTGAAAAACTAAAGAAAATGTGTAATAGATTTACGTTTAAGTAATCTTTAATAAAATATAACAAAATTCCGAATAGGTTAGAGGAACATATGTTTTGTAATGGATGAACAGAAGACTATCATTTTTGTAAAGTAGTGTAGGTAATTTGAATATAACTGTAAATCAGTGGAAAGCTTGATAGATAGGTCTTGAATCCACAGCCATCGAGACCAGGCCTTTCAATAGCTTAAAAGATCACGTGACCTGGCGACTCTGAGAAAGTAGAATTCGAATTTAGTAGAGTTGGGGATAGTGGGCCGTGCGGTCTAGACATGTATTTCCGCCTCTGTTGATTCTCACTACACGCGTGTGGCAAAGAATGTATCCGAAATTGGAGTAATAAAAGTGTCCATAAAATCATGTCTCTCTGTTAATTATGAAAATAAGAAGAACAAGATGTAACAACCCCCCCCACACACACACACAGACACCCTTAAGCCAAGAAAAATACTTGACCCGAAAGAAGAAACCGTAATATGCCAGGTGAAAGATAGATGACGAAGACGAGATAAGCAAGTATGAAAATAATTAGGGAGTGTATGCAACACATTTATGTCAACTGTAATTTTCATATTTTATTTTATTTTTCTAATATATGTTGTGGTAAGTTGATCTAATTTTGTCTCATGATTTTCTTTGCACGTACTCCTTCGCTCATTTATTAGATCTGTGTGGACAGCGTATTAAGAAATTACCAAGAGCGATCGTTGATGAGAGCGAATGGCGTGCACACAAGAGAGAGAGAGAGAGAGAGAGAGAGAGAGGGGTAGGAAAGAGGGAGAAGAGAGAAAGAATGAGAAAGAGAGAGAAACAAGGAAAGAGAGAGATGGGGAGAGAAAGGGTGGGAGGAAAAAGGGAGAGAGAGAAAGAAAGGAAGAGAAAGAGAGAGAGAAACAAGAGAGAGAGAGAGAGAGAGAGAGAGAGAGAGAGAGAGGGGGGAAGGGAGATATAATCAACCAAATAATAAGTCAATAAAGCAAACTGGCAGAGGAGTACAATGGAAAGGCAGAGTGGGTTGTGACTGTCATCTTCTGTGCAAATGATTTATTTTTAATCACAGAGACCAAGTAGACATGCGTATATCAGAATATACCTTGGAAAATGAAGGTCGTCTCATCTTGGTGTATACAATAGTCAAAGGAATCCGGGCTGTCGACATGCCTTGATGATTATTATTATTATCATTATTATTTGATTTTAAACTTCAAACTAATAGGATTCACACTTTTTACTCGACTAAGCACAGATTCAGAAATGAAAACAAGAATTTTGCTTAGTATCAGTTAAATGTCATTTATTGTATGTTTATAAAAATTCGTGAACACTATTATTCGTACTTAGAAGTTTTCATTCCTGCTTTTAGCTCGGGGTCTCCATTTTTCAGTTATTTTTTATACATTCATAATTATTGTGTAGGTGACATAGAATGTTAGAAACAGCTTTTCCCTTTGATGTCGGCGATCGCAGCAAGATTTCTCTAATTATTTCCTCATTAATTCGGCCTTTGTTTTATCATTTTTTTTATTGTTGTTAATTTTTAGGTTTCTACAATATTGGTTATACTTCTTTTTTTCTTTAATATATCTTTTTTATTGTTTCTGATTTTTCTGATTTGTTTTCGATCATGTTTATAAGTTGTTAGGAATTATTTTCTTCCTTTGTCAACTGAACATCTCCAAAGGAAATGAAAAATAAAATAAAAGCTGATACATTAGGAAGAAGTGAATGAAGAATGAAAAACAAATATGATAGAAGAAGGGAAGGAAAAAAGAAAGACAAAAGGGAAAAATCAAATGAAACTAAAAACAAAAGTATGATTGAGGATGATAATAAAAGCAAAATAATTAAAGAAGATAAATTAATAAAATGATGAAAAGGAAAGGAAATCTGGAAAACAACATGAAAAAAAAAATCATAGCAGTATTAAAAGCGATTGAAAGGCTAGAAGAAAAATAAGATTAAAAATTAATAATCAAGAATGAAACAATGAAGAAGAAAAGAAAATATCATCAGTGGGGTAGTGGAAACACAAAGGAAATAAATTCTTTATGATAAATTCAAGAAATTCTAAAATAAATTTGGATATTTTGTTCGTTTTTTTCAGTTTGGGAACTGAAATGTTGAAAGTATTCAACACCTGATCAATACATAAACACAAATCATTTGACTTGTATTTTGCTTCATGTGTTACATAATTATAATGAACAAACACTAAGCCTAGAATACAATGGCTGTATCCCCACATGAAAATTACCACAAAAAGAATAGTCCTGGATATGACACTATACAGCATCCGATGGTGATGCTCCAGTTCTGAAGATTTGCGGAGTTTAGAATAGCCCTTAATTGTCATTACTTCCAATTTCACTATGACGGGAAATGGTAGTAAATATTAGGAGCCCATCTATGGGTCAAATAAATCTGTTTTAAAATTATTCGTATTCGATACACCGTGCATGGTTTACTGTACCAGTCGATGGAGCTAAGAATACACAGAGTGTAAGCCATGCAGAGGGTTAACACCACCTCAAAACGGATGGTCCTGGATATGACGCTATACAACATCTGATCATAAGGCTGTAGTTCTGCAGATTTGGGGATTTTGGAATACCCCTTAATCGCTATTACTCCCAAGTCCACTCTGATCCGGGATGGGAGAAAGTATTACTGTCCCTCCATGTGTCAAATGAATTTGTTTCAAAATCAGAGAGAAACTTGAGACTATTTAGACAACAGCATTGGTAACAAAATTATTCGTATTCTATATACTCTGCATGGTGTGATGGTCACAGGAGTAGAAAATGAACTCAACGACTCCAGTTCAAATCCTGCACGAAGCTGTTTGTATTCTTCATAGCACTAAAACCCTTCGGAAAGTTATACATGCAACTATGCTCTTTCCAGCTATTACTAAAGAGTAGAGTGGGTTGTACTCTTTAAACTTTATTAGACACTCAGTCTAGAAGAAATTTCTGAATGTAAACCTGTTAACCTCCGCTTAGAAAATGACCTTGTGACGCATTATACTAGTCCATAGACTTGATAAATGATTACACGGTTCATGTACTTAAAAAGATCATTAGAAACAACTACAAAGAAAATGAACATTAAATGAAGGTGAACTACTCACCCCTAGGCATCAAGTAACCGTCGACAGGAAGGAATGGCGTTAAAAACAATCAATCAATCATTTAATATATGAATCACCTTAATTTGAAAGCATTTAGTATTAAAAAAACTGATATCATATATACTGTTTCCTTTGTCCCACATCCAATCTTACTGGCCAGAATGTTTTCTTTTTTTTTGTAAATAAAAAAGCATTAATGATAAATATTCAATTCCTTGTCTAAGATTTACACAACAAAATCAATAATAATCTTGATGGATTGGTAACGTTCCGCAAACCAATCTTTCATCGTTGTTTACTAAATATAGAATAAGCTGTCACAAGATCAGAGTAGTTTAGCACTTATATAGGATTGAACTCACTATGTTTGCAAATTTGATTTACGAGACGATCACATTAATCATTGCGCTACGGTAGACGCCCAGACCAGTTTTCTAATGAACTTGAACCAAATAGGAATATTGATAATCAAACAGACAATAAGTGTAAGAAGTGATGTTCATTGTAACGATATAAAATAACGATGAAAAGGAAAAAATAACTGAAAATTATTGTCTCTTAGAAAAAAACTCCAATTTTCCTTTTCCACTAATTCTGCTAATTACTTTGATCAGACATGATGTCGACAAAGACAAAAAATAAAGAAATAAAAAATAAAGGACAAAGGACAATAAGAGAAATTCATACAAAACTTTTTATAAAAAGGAAAGTAAAGAACAAATCAGTTTTCATAATTTACAAATTACTCTCATTTATTGTAAAACCGAATTTTATCCTTATTATGCAAGTCTTTCAAACCAGCGTTACCTGAAGGAATTTTATTGGAGTCTAAAAGATAACAAGTCTCCTAAAATTTCTAGGATTCTTCTGAGTCTTCTAGCCGATGTTACCAATGATGTTGTCTAAATGGTCTCAAGTTTCTCTCTGATTTCTAATTCCTCCAGTAACTTTCCAAAACCTTATGAGTAGTTCCAAGGCCACCAACTACAAGAGATATCACCTTCATGCTTATATCTCAGAGTCTTTTTTCAGTTGTCTGGTAAAGTTCAAGTATTGGTCAATCTTGTCATTTTCTTTCATTTTCACTTTGTGATCCAGCGAGACGGCACCCCCACCGTTGACAAGTTCTCGACTTGTTAATTAATACTAGGCATGGTTAACTGGCTAGGATAAAGTGAGCTCTGTATCTCATAGAATGTTATGTGTCTCCTTCTCTAGAACGGATTCTGGTTTGTGTATATACCATTTGGTTGCATGATTTATTATTATTATTATTATTATTATTATTATTAGTAGTAGTAGTAGTAGTAGTAGTATTTTACTCCTTGCGAGGGTATCACACCAGTTCTAAGTTGTGATTTTACCCTTCTAAGTATTCTAACAGATTTTATCAATACAGTATCAATTCGTCTACTGTTCTCTATTTCCAGGATCTTTTTTTAGGTTCTTGGGGACTGTCGCAAAAGGTTCAGCCCCATCAACTTGTTCAGCAGTTTTTACAACACATTGGCAAGATCAGGTATTTATTCAATGTTCCGTCTTCCTTCACTTTCACTCCCTAGTCCGCTGGGAATGATATGATTAATGAGATGACAGGGTATTTTATTCCTGTTAATCAAAACAAGACCTAGTATTCTAGATTGACTGATCCATTTGTATCCCAAAGTCCCATAGAATCGTATACGTCTAACTTTCAACAACATGCACACGCCATTTGTATGTTCAAATCTTGCATAATTCCCAGCCGATCGGCCCCAGTCTGTTTTGTATCTTACAATGTATTTATTATTTTGATGAGATTTCTTCTCCAGTGTTTGCTTTCGATAAGTTTTCCTTTCTTCTTCTGAGGTACTTCTTTCTTACATTTTCTTTCATTTCTGTTTGCTATATTGTATACACTTCAAATATGCTCAGATAATTGTAGTTTTCTATTTCTCCAAATGCCCTTATGCTTTCTCAATTGGGCATTTCTATTCCTCCCTTTGTTTCCCCTCTTGCTTTTTTCCTTATAAGCATGGTGCATTTTACGATCCGAAATATCTTTTCTTGACTGTAGATTCTGATAATTTTTTACGCATTACTTGTTCTTTTTATTTATCAACAAATATTGATATTGTTATAGGTGATACACCCTATAAGACCAATGGAATGCGCCGACGGGTTACTATAAGTAACAGGGATAATTGTGACTTGGCAGTAAGCCAATGCGAGTAAACCAATGACTCTATTGTCGGACGTAATTTCCACTTATCTCTATTGTATTTGTCTACTTTCTGTTAATACAAATTTCTACATTTGTTACCCGTCGTTTTGTTCTTATTTGACCCCTTAAAACCTCACAACAGATATCGTCTGCATTATGATGTGGTTTTATCTTTCACTGTGTCTTCGTAAATTTGTAGTCTCTTTTGCATTTAGTTAATATATAATTTAGTGGCATCATTGCTATAACAAATAAAGGTGGCAAGTGTGAGTCTTCCAGAAATATGCCTCTTTGGATTCTTAACTTTTGCTAGGGGTTAATATCCTGCTTCTAGTTCCATTCTCCATCTATTCAATATTTCTTGTGATTAAGTTTACGACTTACTCTGATATCTTGAATATTTTCAGACTCTGTTATCAAAGGTTGTGGATTATTATTTAAAGGGAAAGGAAAAGATAAATGACAAAGAGATTAAGTAGCAATAGCAGAATATTAACAGTAGTAGTAGTAGAAGGAGGAGGAGGAGTAGTAGTAGTGCCAGACATAATTATAAAATATACTCTAATTATTTTTATTTGGAAAGGAAGAAAAATGGCTACAGATTCTCCAGTCGTAGTCATACTAATATCTGTATTTAGGTTGACTATTATTAGTGAAAATAAGAATGTGTAGAGATTGTAGAGAGTGTTGAAATCAAATCCGATATTCATCAGTGTTTACTTGGCTGAGTTGATTATGACACAAATCAAAATTATGGTCGTCGTGTTGATGACACCAATCGATATTTTCTTTTATTTTTTTGATCTTTTTTTTATTACATTTCATATCTCGTGGATTTTCTACCAACAATTAAAAAACAGTGAACATGGGAATTAAACTTTAAATAACAAGTTTCTCCAATATCCGGTTTGCTAAATATATCGAGACTGAAGTTGTATTTACCAAGACAGAACTGAACACTTAATGCAATATTAATCTTCTTCCAAATAGTCCCCTTGTTATTCATCGCACTTATTTCAGTCAATTATATATTAATCAAAGAACATAGGAATCTCTTCATTTTGATATGATGTGAAGCTGAACTGAGGTATTTATTCTAATTTCTCAAATATTACTCGTGAGATAAATGTTGTTTTGAATAAACAGATAAATTACATGGAGATAGCTCTAGTGTATGTGAAGGTAGATATTTACTTAACCCATTCGCCACGATAGGATACCACACAAAGTCACAAGTATGTGGCATCCAGCGAGGTTTAATGTGTAGGGAGGTATCTGCACTTGAACAATCCCATGTTTCACCAAACATGAGTGCTCAAAAAGTATCAAGACTGATTCGTAGAGTTAAGATTTACTCGTCTTGACCGGAATCTAGATGTCATATGTCTGAAAGTTTTGAGATGAAAGCTTAATAATTAAGACAAGGGAAACTCTGAATTACAGTCACCAATTACATACATTGGTTTATCACACTTCGTATAAATGGAGCTACACAATGTGTTATCTCTAGAACTATTTGATATTTGTTCAAATATCCGGGTTTGACACTAGCAAGCGGTTATCTTTTTTCACTATAGCAGTGAGAAGGAACATTCTTTTTGCCACATCCGAACTGATTGGTTTCTATAGGCCTGTTTACATTGATAGCTAATTCCTACACAATTTTCATAGTTGTTATGCGAAGGAAGGTGATATAAAACAATTGTGTTCCCATCGGCAAAATACGACTCTCTTAATCAATATCCGGTGAATTTCCATATCCAACAATCCTGTCTAATTTAATATTTCTGTTGGTCCAATTGGCTACTGATTACAGTAATACCCTGCTCTATGTCATTAATTGATTTCAATATCTGTAACTAACCACTTTTTAGGCAAATGCCTTAAAATGAGAAAAACAGTAAAACTAGCGTATATAACTCGTCCCATAATATAAATATTATTAAAAATTAAAAGGTAATTTGAGTAATAATTTCAAAGAATAATCAATAGTGTCGTACACATATCTATACTTCTCTTATGTAAATATTTCATTGTACTGTATATACATTTTAATGTGTTTTAACGTATTTTTAAAATCTTTTGTTGATTTTTACGAATTCTACTTATTTTGAGCAAAATTTTAAGAAAAACTATTTATTTCACGTCCTTATATTATGACTTGGGTGACTGTGCTGATTGACGTAACATCAAACGTACTAACATTACCTACCACTAGGGTTAACATGTGACACAAGGTCATTTTTAAGCGGAGTAAAGCGGGTTTTAGTTCAGAGTTTTCTTTTTCCTAGACTGGTTACTAACCAAGGTTAAGGAACGTAGGGCGTACTAATATCTAACCATAGCTTGGGGAGATCAGATGGATCCATTCCTTTTTCAATAGAATTAGCGCGAAAGAAAAATAGAAACAAGCACGTACATCGGTTCACCGATTACATTCACAACGACAATAACCGTCAAGAAAACGCACAACTAAACGTAACGTGGGATTTAATGACGCCCCCTCAGTAATTTAGTCTAGAAAAGTGTCTTAAGAACGAATATGAAGTCGGCTGAATGACCTAAGGCGTGGCATCCCTATATGATAAATACACTGTTCCCCGTTCTTCTAACAAAAAACAATTTTAACTCTTTCAGTTTACATGACTTTGGTAATCAGATTATTTGTCTGAATTATTTTGTCCTTGGCTCTTGTTCTGACTGTTTTCGCACATCTTTAGAGACACCTTTAGCAGACGTATGTTTATTTATTTACGCATACTTTTTGTGAAAATTTTTGTAGAGAACAGAGCTGCACTATGGGTGTGATGCTGCGACTGGTTCAGTGTCAAATAGGGACATACGGTGTGAAGTTCATATCCCCACTCAAAATATTGTAAATAACGTTTCTAGTTTTATAAGTTTTTTCTATTTTTTTTATTAGTTAAACGTAGATACCACCAATTCTTTCGCTCATTTTTATTTTAAAAACGAACTAAAATTAACTAAATCGATTATTCATTGTCAAATTTTGTTTCAGTCGAAAATAATGAGCATCAGTTTGGATTTAAAAAATGGTCATTTCTTTAAACAATTGCCAAACAATGCTAAAGACTTAAAGCATCCCTATAATTCATAAAAAATTAAAGAATGGTGTTTTCCCACCTTTTCCAAAGCGAAGAGGGAAGAATTTGTCTCAAACTCAATTTGAACTCTATAAGCACCACTTGGCACTTGTACCAATATGTTTACGTCAACAGATTGTCTTCTGAATTTTCTGTTACATGATTTTTACTTTCTTTTGCCGCTCTTTTTATTTCCGCTTTTTTTTTTTGTATTTCTGTGAATGTTTTATTTCTATACATTTTCTTTGTAGTTTCTACGTAATATTGCTTTTCGTAATTTTTATATCGATGTGATTCCCTTCTCCTACCGAACTGTCTTTACTCTCTACCAAGAGAAAACATTTACTGAACTTTTAGAGTTATTTATTTATCTTGTCTGAACTTTCTTAGAAGATCTGTTTTAAACATTGTATCGTGTTTGTTCGAACTAAATTCACTTTTTCCAACAAGAGTCGCGAGTTCTATGCAAAGGTCAAGTGAAAACAGTACAAAGAAGAGAAAAGAGCAAAAATGAAAAAGAAAAAAAAGATGTATATGTTGTGTATGAGAGGAAATTAATATACTTCTTAAGGAAAATATTTAACAAGAAACTCGTATAGAAAGCACATCTGCAAAGGCTTGAGTATTCACAGCAGAAACATTTGAAAAAAATCAGTAAGCAGAACAAGGAAATTAGTCCATACCAACCATATTCAATTACTATCTGAATATAACTAATACCCTATTCAAATGATGTTATCATTTACTACGCATTTCTCACTGTCTTGGATATGATACTAAACTGCCTGTGAGGGTGCGACTCTTGTTCTGCCGATCTAGAGAGTCAGTTTTCATTGCCGTTACTTTCAGGTCCGCTCAGACCTCGAGAAATAGTACAGGTTAGGACCCTGTCTATTGGTCGAAAATATATTTTTAAGATTGGCTACGAGCGTGTGCAAAACCCCCCCAAAACAACAAATATCTACCTAGAAAAACAAAGGAAAAACTCATAGAAACAACTACACAAAAATATAAATATCAACTTATAATTAAGTCCTTAATTTCATATCAACTCGGAGCAGTTGTGGTAGTACTCATTAGGGTCCAATCTATAGGGCAAATCTGTTTAAAATATTTTTTATTCAAAAGGACTGTGTTCAAAAAGTCTCTTAATAAATGAATACACAAATATAAATATAAACATACAAGTTTGGTATGGTTTGGTTTGGTATGGTTTGGTTTGGTTTGCTTTGTTTTACAGCATATCAACCTCAATGGGTCATTTAATGCCAATAAGTTTTGAAATAAAGTCATTCCTAATGGATACTCATTTTTTTATAAATACATTTTTCTATTTAACACATAGATGGGACCCTAACAGGTACTAACACTCCGGGTCAGAGTGAACCAGGGAGCAATGGTGATTAAGGGGTGCTCCACATTCCCCAAACCTCCAAAACTGAAACCTTACCATCAGATAGAGTTTAACGTCCTTCCCAGGACATGTATACCCTCAGCCACCGTTTTCTAGCACCCATATGATAAAAAGGTTTAGGGTTTGCCATAGGGTTGGGCAAAACATACAAGTAACACGGTTTCTTAACCTAGATATAAAATAAAACCTAGACGCGTTGCCATGTGTTTCAAATCAATCAGTCAATCAATCTTTTGTTTAATCTGAGGTTTCTTACATTATCTCCTTTTCCAAAGTCATTACAGAACTAAACTCAGAAATTAACTGACGGTAACCAATGCTTTCAAACTGATCTTTCTACAAGGAAAACATTTCGTCGTTGAGGTATCATTTGCGCAATTCTGTCTATATATTTTCAGTTACTTTTTTTCTTTCATTTCCTTAAATTATTGTAGAATTGTTCTTTTGCCAAGCTGGTTTGTATAATGATATTTACTGTATCTGTACACTGTCCTCAGATTCTATACAATGTTTTGTCATCAGTATGTATAATTGATTCTTATTCATTTATTAAAATGTAATATAATAAAAAAAACGGATTTAGTAATAATATAATAATAGAAAAAGACTGATATCTCGATGAAGGTGAATGGGATTAAGGTAACTGCTAGTACGATCCGAGGCCAGTAGACCCGGATCTAATTTTTAAAAATGTATTTCAGTTCTGGTACACGTAGGATAAATGGTTTTATTTTCCGGAAGCCAAGGCCTTATATATTCAAATATTATTTGTGTCAGAGTGTAGTAAACAGCAGTTGGTCATTAGGAAAGCAGTGAGAATTAGAGAGAACAGATAGCTTTCAAATGTTCTTACTCATAGCTTATCATTTCAAGCAAATCTGTCGACCAACAGGCCATTAAAAAAAACAAAAACAAACACTGTGGCGAGAAGTGTTGGTTGGTTGGTTGGTTGGATTTTGTCATAAAATAACCCAATGGGTTATTTTAAGCTGAAAACGTTTTTGCTTTATTTCTTCTTTGTGTGGTAAGTTTTCTTTATGTATGGAGCTATTTAGGTATCATTTTAGATTTTGCTTCTATTTGAAATTTGGTATAACGATACATGTTTTGTTATTTACTGTAATTAAACCAAAAAAAAAAAAAAAAAAAAACACCACCACTATCACCACACTATCCAGTTCTTACACAGACCTCTAATCCTACAAATCAACATACATAACAAACCACTCTATGACAAACTAACCTTTCGAAGAATAAAAGTCATACAAACCACTTACCAAACAATTAGGGACCTCATCAGCTCCTCCACACGCACAAACTCTCTTAACATCCCCAACGCAGATATTTACACCATTCCATGCAACGATTGCAACAAATTCTACATTGGGTAAACCAAACGCAGTCTTGACAAACGTGTATACAAGCATAAAAGATTGATAAAAACAAACGTCAACCAAACTGCTCTATTCACACACACAGCAAACTTCAAACATACATTCAATTTCAACCACGCATCGCTGCTCAAACCCATACACAATAAGAACCTACGTCGTCTATGCGAATCGGCACTCATAGCAAATAGCAAAATAATAAAACAAAGACAGGTGTTTTTCAACCTCGATACATCTATTGCAAAAATCATTACACACGAGTACAAAATCAAATTCTAAAACAGATAAAACAGAAATCCAAACAAAAATATTCCGTTCCAAAATCTCCAAAACTTTCTGCTAAGATGATCCTGATGACCTACACACCTCACTAACAAATTACCTACTACCACTCTGAGCCACCCCGACTATCACATTTCCTCTGATGCACATCAACACATTTGATCAAAACATTTGACCCACACGCCAATATCAAATTTCTCTTCTAAGTCAACCGACTGACCCCATTGAAAAAATTTTAAAAAATCCCTACATACCAACCCAGCCGTCTTTACCTCACCCCTCACCCATTCACCTTTTCACTATAAAACCGAATGTAAAAGTACTTATTTTCAATAAAGCTCTGAATAAGCTTCATTCAAAATGAGGCGAGATATCAATTGAATTTATGCTGTCTGTGCTGTTTTATCCACACTTTCCTCTATTCTCAACCACATATCAAGTGTTTATATGGGTAATCTTTCTAGATCTATGAGCCTATATCCTTGATAAGAGGTTCTTTTCAGAAAGTTCAATATGTTCTTAAGGTCTATTTTTCCAACAAGTTAGTTCATGTTGTTAACATAGTGTAACGTTATTCGAGTACGGATGGAGTTTGTGCATTTGTGCGACAAGTATTGGTTAGCGAGCTAAAGTAGACGGACTGTCGATCGATAATGATACATTATCCTCAAAACCTTATCTCAGTCGAAACATTTAAATTAAGAATAACAATCAATGATAAGGTAAATTTATATAAACATAGGTTTAAATCGATCCAAAATCTGAACTGAAAGTACTGCTACGTTTTCGTTTTATCTACAAGTACTTCTAAAATTCTACCGGAAAATAAGCAACTGGATTAACTCTCCTCTTGAATACATTCTTGTTTGTTTTATTTTTAAACAGATGATCAGACAAGATCACAAATATAGGACATGCAGCAAGGATCGAACAATCAGCAGCAACATTGAGGCTTATTTTTGTGTTTTATTCAGTAAGATTTACTGCTAGTTTAAACCAATCATATCTTTCAAAGGAGCTCGTTGAAATCTTTATATTGACTGCATAATATATAATTCACTCCCTTCATCATCAAGGCTATCTTTGTCCAAATAACATCAAAATGTTGAGCTGTAAAAATGGCCTCAATGGTGTCGTGGACTGTCTGAAGTAATGGATCGGCTAGACTGTTTTGGTAATCATTGCATCACAATGGGAAGTCTAGAGGATAAATCATTATTATCAAACTTATTTTATTTTTTTCAATCAACTGAGCAATCTCTAGAGACACATATATACATTTGAAATTTAGGTAATCGTTCTAATAGTGTATTTTTTTTATTTTAGGTCAGTGCACGGCCATATCTTAAGATTTTATATAGTGTTTTTACATTTTTACATCACTATATATTTTTATTTAGTGGAGGCGGGTGATATGATGTTTACCGTCAAAGGAAATGTTCAAATCCTGGACGAGGATTTGCATTTCCCATAGCACTAATACTCTTGGGAAAGGTATGAATACAACTAATTTCCCTCTGGCTACAGATAAATAGTCGGACAGACTGGGCTCTTTCACTGGGTTAAACAACCATTCTAGGAGAAAATAAACCTGTTAAACTACAAGAAATTGACCTTGTTTCATATCCTACTAATAAGAAGGGGATGGTAAATATGTATATATTAGGGAGTAGCAAAAAAATCGGATACTACGAGTTTTAAAAGCGAATTAAGAATAATTAAATCTATTATTTAAGGTTAAACTTTGTCTAAATCGATAAGTAGTACCATAATAACCATCATTAAAAAAGAAAAATATTATTACATATGCAGTTTATTTTTAAAAGATTTAAAAGTATTTGTTTTGGTCAATTTTGTTCGCCGACGCCATTTTGGCTGTTTTTCAATGGTTTTAGGCGCTCGTTTACAATTTTAACGTAACATTTGGGATGAAAAAAAATTACCAAAAATCGGGTAATAATCCGATTTTAATGAAATTTTCAGTATTGATTTAACAATTAATGAATTTTATAATGCATCAGTTATTTTATTTCAAAACTTTAATTTAGTATTTTTGCTATGAAAAATGAATATATAAAATTCATTTAAAATATGAAAATCCTGATGTTAAGTTTAAAATGTTATATTTTTAGATTCTAAAAATAAATATCTACTTAATGCAAACCTTATTTTTTTAGACGAAAGTAATAAGTTTTGAAGAAAAACTCAATTGAAAATGTACCCCTCCCTTTTTAAGCAGAAAAAAATTCGATGTATAATTTTTTCTTTTATAAAATAATAGCCAATTAAATAATTATCGAAATGGGTAAAAAAGAAATCTCCAAAAAATTAATTATTTATTATTTTTTTACATTTTATTTTTCGATTTTCGGTACTTATTTTCTCATAGAAGAGCAATCGTAATTTTTTTTTTTTCTATTCATAACTTCGGTCTTTTATCTCTTTATTTATACTGTAATTAGTATCAGGTGAGGACCAATTTGAAACAATTTTACGCCCCCAACATAAGGGGGGTCTAAATTAAGTGACCTGAAAAAAATTAGAAAGTTTTGAAATAAAATAAATAATGCATTATAAAGATCGTTCTTCGATGAATAAACACTGAAAATTTCATTAAAATCTGATAATTCCCTGATTTTTGTCAATTATTTTCTGTAGGGGGGGGCTAAAATCATTTGGTCAAAAATGACTTTCAGTCCCTAGTATATATACTTTATTTCTGTAGAATCCGCTAGTTCTTTTTTTTTCTTTTGTGCATAACACCTAATTTGTTTAGTCTTAGTTTGTAAATTAAATATCAAAACATAATTTGACAGAGAAAGTGTTTGCAGACGTATTGCCCGATCGGCCTTTATGTAACCATAAAAACATATATAATCGTTAATAAATTCTCTTTTTTTTCGATACATAATGCTACAGTATTGAAGCAGACATCTCTCTAATCCGGAGACATTTCATTAATATACGCTAATTCAAATTCAAACTAATTTTACTATTTCCTTGCCTCATTCTTGTATTCTTTTATTATATCATTCCAGATTTCTGCTTGGGACTTATCTTAATGCAGACGACGGCTGTTATTTCTTTCTGTATTTTTTGTATTTATAATTCCGAAATCCATTTCGTCCTATTCAACCGATTTTAAAATCCCTCACAAACATTCTTTGTTTTGTTTTTATTAATACACAACCAGCTTGCAAGATCGAAATTGTCGATTTTCTTGTCTAAACGTCTCGAAAATCGTCGAGCCTTTTAAATAAGTACTTCCTTTTCATATGTGTGTTTAATCATTTCAAGAAATATTTCTATTCACAACTTACGATGTTTTCTTGGAATATGAATTAATTCTTTCTTTTTTATTTTATTTGACGGAGGGGAAACTTAATTTACAAATAAATTCATTTTTATTTTTCCTTTTTATTTTACTATTTCATCGGTGAGAATATTGAAACAAAGTTGATTATTCGTGAATTATTTGAATTTAAATGAACACTTCGTCGTAGCTTAATGGTTAGCATGTTGAATCTAACATCAGCTACAACTAAGTTATGAGTTCGGTTATTACAAGGTGCACTATATATTGTGTCTTTCAGATGAATCAAATATTCGCATCATTTTGTGCATTTAAACGTTGTGCAATTATTTAGTAAGTTAGTGTCGAAGATCCATTAGTAGTGAGTTCATCCTCACAAGGTGACTCATACTTATTACCTTATATTGTATAAAACAGCATACATGTGTAAGGGGCTAATGGAGTACTATCCTTGTCACAGGGTTTGGGTAATCTCCTGCGTCAGGAATCCATTTGGTCACGTGACGAGGGAACCCAAGAAGTTCTCCATCTTTGCCGAAGCTACTAGACAAGTACGGACGTGCTGGTCACCTCTCCCCAGCACACGCATGGTACATGCCATACAGTACAGACTCTACATACAGTAAGTGGTTTCCACCTATTTTGCCTGTATTACACGGCTATGTATGTTTGGATACTTGTGACATTGTATAGACTGGGGAACTTTGTTCCCCTATATATGTTAAAATAAATGTTGTATAGATGTGACTAACGCGTTTGTTGTTGTCCTAACTGAAGTATTCCGCGTTGGGGAACTTTTCCTTTAAGTAACCTAATGCTTTATAAGAACCGGAGTTCACACTCTGTAGACCTCTTAAACGTAGATTAATGGTTAATGAGCTCGGCTAACAAATTCTTGTTGTCTCGGGTTATTTTATTCCTAGAGGTTAGGGTTTTGTGTTGATTTTATTTTTGTTTAGTTATTTCTTAAGGTTGGTTGGTTAGATTTTACGGGATATCAACCCTTTACGGGTAATTTAATGCTGAATCAATTCATGTTGATATCAGGTATTTTACAGTACCTTCTGTTGTTTAATAGGTCACCCATCTAAGTACTGAACTCATTTCTTAAGAGGTCCTATCGAATACGCATAATGTTTAAACAGATCTATTTATCCCTTACAGTTAACTATCAGTCTAATCCTCACCGACAGAGCTGGACACTATAAATAGTGAGTTCAACTTGAACTGGGTAGTTTTTATTTTTGGATATGTGCCAATCTAAACTCAGCAGAGTAAATGAGTGGTGGATTCTATCCTCTGGATATTCCATACTCGTGGCCTCATGCCAAATCAAAACTACACAGTTCGTATCTATTCGGATTTGAATGTTTTGTCGATTACATTTCAACCAATAGGCTTCTCACCTTTCTCCATAACTCAAATTGTGTGTTAAAACATAATATTATCTTTCCTTCACAGATCAGCTGTTAGTTTACTTCCTGACTGAGATGATCATGTCTCTGGATTTAAATGCAGCAAGAAATCCAGAAGTTTAATAACTCATTTTCCAAGTCTCTTTATTTGGACAGCCGGCGTAACACTCTCTTCGGGCTTCTTTTGCTTTCACCATCAGGCCGTTTTTGAAATAAGTTAATCTTAGAAAATAGGTTTAAGCATTTAAATACTTCCTCGCGTTCCGGAAGAAGTCTTGTTTTTTTTTTTCATATTTGCATAGAAAATGATGCAAATCCGTCACTTGTAAAACTGTCCACATCTCTTCTATTACACCTTTCTCACTTTTAAGAGAAGGTACTAATTGCCAACTATGATATTCATTCCATCTTTCAATACACACACATACACACACTTCCTCTCTCCCCCTCTCTCTCTCTCTCACACACACACACATATACACTGTCTCTCTCTCACTCACACACTTTCTCTCCCTCTCTCTCTCCTTCTCTCTCTCCCCTCTCTCTCTCTCACACACACTGTCTCTCTCTCACTCACACAGAAACACACACACTCTCTCCCCCTCTCTCTCCCTCACTCTCACCCCCTCTCTCTCTCCTCTCTCTCTCTCTCACACACACATATATATACATATTTCCATTTATCTATTGCCATTTCAGCATTCCCGCAAAAAGCATCCGTCGCTCGTCTGACCAACTTCACGCTTGCACCCTCTGTGACAAGCAAAATAATTTTCTGATCCTGAAGTGATTTTTTTTCAAGATGGAATGTTGAAATCGCTATACTTCAAATGCTTTATAACCATCGTGTTTTACCTTCTTTAAAACTGGTCAATTTTCTTCATCCGCTCTAAGTATTTAACAGCTACACTAAGCTTGTTTTTGACGACATCATTTGAAAAATATAAGTTTTATGTCTTATCCGTTCGCCACGTTGTTACTCTTTGTAAAACAGCTGCTTAGGTAACCTAACATTCTCCATCCTTGTAAGATGTCCAATCTAACACATTAGATTATATATATATATATACTAGCTAAAGTACCCGGTCCATGACCGGACTAAAATGAAATTTGGATCACCAGGGAGTGAGAGAGAAAGTGGAAGACAGTAGTTAGAGAGGGTAAGAAGAAAATAACTAAAATCATTGAGAATTTGTATATTTCAGGATTTGTATTTTCTGTTTTATAGTTTAAACTTATTTCATATTATTATACAACAAATTGAAAGTATTCGTTTGTATATTTGTTTGTTTTTGTTTTAAATTTTTGTACATGACAACAATTCACAGTTAGTTCTTAATTGCATGTTGAGTTTAAAAAGAAGCTGAGAATCGAAATTTAAATTCTTCGTATTGCAATATCTATTTTTGCTAAAACTTAAGACTATTTTTATTATAGGGACCACCAATTGATCAGTTTAGGCCATATTGAATAAACGGAAATATTTGTTATTATTTATAATTAATTGATTTTTTTTAAAAAAAACATATAACTTGTTTTTAGCTACGTTAAATTTCAGTTGATTTAACAGTGCAAAAATTGTTTTTCAATCATAATTTTCATTATTCCGTAAGCTGAAAAAAAATTAAAAAATAATCAGGAGTTTATTTAATGTTTTTCTTTCAAATGGAAAAACATTTTTCAAGAAAATATTAATTTTTCTTCAAGTTTCATAGTGTTAAATATAGGGGGTGGGTAAATTTCACAGGGTAAAATTGGTGGTACCTAGTATTTTAAAAACATTGTTTAAAAACGTTTTGGTGGACCTGATTATCTGGACTCCCCCCATCTAATTTTTTTCCTTCAGTTGATTATTATCGATTACACAGCAATCTATCAGATTGTAAAAAAAAATTCTTAAAAGTTCTTTATTTTTTTAGTATTCACGGGTGCTCATTTCTTCGTATAAGTTTATAGTAAATTGATCCCCCATATCGGAACCGCTTGAACGGAACCCACATTATTTATTTATTTTCCCATTAAACTAACCCCAACCGCAAACCCTAACCCCTAACCCTAAACCCCCCTAGTTAAAATTTAGTTTTATTACAAAATTTGTATTAATTACAAAACAACAATTTTCATAAAAGTTCACATGTCACATATGAAATCTCTATTTAAACATGCCAATTTTTCAGAACTGAAAAGTTGCACTATAAACTCAGCGATGTTTATTGACTTCACAATAAAGAGTAGAATCATAAAACTTAAAATTTAATTTGTAAGGCAAATTCTGAGGAATATTTTGAATTAGATTTTGAATAATAATTTAAATGTTAGTTGTTTTGTTTTATGGGATATCAACTTTGTTAGTTGTTTTGTTTTATGGGATATCAACTTTTCGGGTAATTTACTAACGAATCATGTCATTTTGATAAACAAAGCGGTTACAATTTTTCGTACTTACATATAAAAAATTCTTGAAATGTTTCAATAACTGGATATTGTCGGAAATACTTGAAATAAATTTCGTCTCACAAATAATTGACTACTTATCTCCAGTCGGGCCTTCGACTAAAGATAAAACACCGGATTTTGTCCGTATTAGTAACCTTTCTTTTGTTTTTTTTATCGTGGTTTTAGAAAATAATTAGTTAACGAACCAAAAGAAAAACAGTTTCTAAGGACATTTGTCAATTTATTGTTATTTTTAACCCTTTAAAACTCTAACAATAAAAATTAATAAATAAATTAAAGAATTAAAAGTCATTTTATTCGAATGAAAATCTTAATAATGTAACCGTAAAGCGTAAATTTTGATTTTCTACAATTTTTATGCATTACAAAAATTAAAATGAGTGTACTGTACAATTTAAGAATATGGACAAACTCGCTGTAAAAAATAATTTAATCTATAAAAACATACAAATTACATATTCAGAAAGACTATTTCATCTTATTTCTAAAGATATAAATATTTTAAATATTAGATCCTAAATAGGAAAGAGATTCCAATCTGACTGGTATAGACTGCACTGCTTGTATCGCAATAATCATAGGCAGCGTGGCTATCCGAAGCCATTTTTTAATTTTTTAACTCGCTGTAAAAAATGATTCAATTGATAAAAACTCACACAAATTATATATTTTGAAAGAGTATTTTCTTATCTTTTCTAACGATATAAAAATTATTAAAGATTGGACCATAAATAGGCCATAAATTCGGAGCTCACACGGCTTAGACTGCAAAATTAATTCATTAAAATCAAAACTTCGCTGCTGTTATCGCTTTAACAATAAGCAGGCAGAGACAATATTTTATTATCAGGAGGGGCTGATATACGGACAGTTCCGCAAATTGGGTGATTTTGGATTAATTAATCGATTAAATCCCTTAATCAGTAAAAAATCAATAACCAAATTTGGAGTTTTTCTTAGTTAGAACGATATCAATGTGTATGCAGATTTTGAATCTGAGTGACCTCCCGTTTTTTTGTTATACGTCGACACGTACATACCAAAATCTCTCTTTTATAGATTAGATATATATATATATTTGTGTGTGTGCGTGTGTGTGTGTGTGTATGTGTGTGTGTGTGTGTGTGTGTGTGTGTATACATATACGTATTTCGAATAAGAAATCGTTGGCACCGAAGGCCTTTTAATTCATCTATATATATATATATATATATATATATATATATATATATATATATATGTATATATATTCTGTAAGACATAAAAGTATATAATCCCAAAAAGTGTAGATAATATAATCTAAAAAAATTAAAAGTAAAAATAGATTATTATTCCATAGCTCTTAAGTTTCTACGCCCAACAGTCACCTGTAATTCATCGAATTGTCATGAATGTAGACAGCTAAAACGTAAGTCCTGTGACAACATCTAGATAAGATTATTATATAAGATAATCTGGCGCCAAATGATAAATCTGGCTTTAAATGCCGACCTTTGGTCTCCGATTCTTTTTTTCTTTTTCACTTAAAATATTATTAAGATTTGGTAATTGCATAGAACTCTTCTTCTAGGTATAATTTGCTCTGTCTTTCCCCATATTACAAGCATAAGCTCTCTTTAATATAATCTATGTGTATATGTATACTCTTAAGTATAATCACACATTATAACATAAAATTGGTTTATATTTGCATATGAAATCTATGAATATTGTCCCTTTCAGTAAATCCTCTATACATCATATCATTATCTTTTTTACAATAGCTTAGTTCTCTCTCAATAATGGATCCCGTAAACTAGCCTATCCCATCACTATCCTTGTATACAATGATTCTTGAGTTTAATTAATAGTTTTCCTTCTCATAGATCGGTTGCCGTACAAAGTTATAGAGGCCAATCTCTTCTACAAGTTACTCATAACTGGTGGGAGAATAATTGGATTAATACCTTTCACATAGTTATGAGCGCTATAGGAAATGCAAACAGGGTTTGAACTCAAGTAGCCAATTCCACTTCCTACGACGATAACCGTTAGGCACTGAATGCCTCCTAAAACGGTAGATCATATGTTTTGTTATTTCCACAATTGCATGCATGGTTCGTTTCATCACTGTTATGCTGTTTTTTAATTATTTTGACCATATTGTCCATGCAGTGTTAACTAAATTTTACAGCATTCTTATTAAATATTTTGTTCAGTTTTAAGAAAACGTTTATTAATTAAATTTCCCAAATTTTTGTTTTTTGCTGTCATATTGAAAAAGGTGAGTTAAACCAATTTTTATTTTGAAGTTTTTCAGCTTTCTAGTTAATGTTATTTTCATAAAAACAACAATTGTAGTCTCATTATATTTGCTTTTCTTCAAAACAGTTCAATATCAACAGTAAATATTTTATAGCATTTTTTATTTGATATTTTTTGTTTTAGAAAAATGTTCATTAATCAAATTATAACTTTTTCCTCACTTCATTTTTTACTAATTTATAAAAAAGGAAGGGGGGTTAAATCAAATCATATTTCCACCTCATGTGGTTACACTTTAGCTAAACTTTTACTTTGACGACAGATTTGATCATGTAACTTATATTTTATCTCCTAACTTTGGTTTTGTGTTTTGAGAAACTACTATAATTGTCTATAGATGTGGTGCTTCGATGGATCTATAGATATGGTGCTTCAACGGATCTCACCTGACGATTGGTGTCATGAGACAAAGTTTGGGGTTAATGATATCTTTAATATTTATATGAGTAGGTGTTTTAATGACATTTGACAGTATGAGAAAGAAGAAAGTTTAGAAAATCAGATCAACATGATTCACTGATTAAACATCTTAGTCTGATTTTACCAACTGTCTTCTCTCTCTCTCTCTCTCTATCTCTCTCTCTCTCTCTCTCTCTCTCTATATATATAATATATATATATATATATATATATATATATATATATATATCACACACATATATGCGTGAATATATATGTATGTGTGTGTGTCTGTCTGTGTGTGCAATTTAGGATCATAAGTCATACTCACTGTTAATGCGATTCTAGCGTTTTTCGTCTCTATTGCCCCGAGCAATAAGGAAGGAAAACCTATTTATATGTGGATATATTTATATAATCAGATAGATATATGAATAAACTAAAGTATGTAGTTAGATTGATAGATATATAGATAGGTATATCTAATATATAGATATATAGATAGATATATCTATATATATAGATATATATAATTTCTATCCATTTATTTATGTATTTTTTGTCTTGCTATAAAACCTACATTGCTATGTTTATTTACAACGGTGTTTTCTTTTCTTTTTCTCATTCAACTTTTACTCTCTCTCTCACTCTTTCTCTCCCTCTCTGTGTCTCGCGCTCTCTCTTACTCACTCTCTCTCTGTCTCACGCTCCCTCTCTCACTCTCTCTCTCTCTTCTGTCTGTGTCTCACGCTCCCTCTCTCACTCTTCTCTCTGTGTCCCACGCTCTCTCTCACTCACTCACTCTCTCTCTCTCTCTCTCTCTTTTCATCACCCCTATCTCTCTGATAATTGCTTACCTGTTTTTATTATTTCTTTTAATAAGTTTCTCAGTTTCGGAAATACATACTTCAATACTTTCTTCTCTTCCAAACATGTATTTCTTTTAGTCTGGTCAGTCTTTTTCTCTTTTCTTTCTTTTTCAAAAAATTGAATGATATTTGTTACTCTTTATTATATCATTTGTATTTCCAATTTTTTTTTCAGTTATTTTCTTTTAATATTCAACTGGATAATTAACAGTCAAAATACGGTTCCTGCCAGATCATCAAAGGGATAATGCCTGTTTAGCACTTAAATGGGGGACCACTTTGTAACAGCAGTTACTGTAAGCAACATGAAACATGTGTTCTATACTAACCAAGATCACGATTGATGTGAACAGACTCTACACTCTAATCGTTGACGAAAATCAGAAAATAAAGAATGTTTGTTCGTAATTTTACTTTTGTTTGCTACTTTTTAAAAATTTTCTTCTGGCATTCAGTGTTTCTATTTGGTCTTTCTCCTTATTTTCATCATTGCTCTCTTTTATCATTCTTCTTTCCCTATAATTCAAGACACTTTATATTTTTCGGTAGCCTTCTTATTCCTTATTAGTAGTAACTTTTCTCTCTCATCTCTTTATATAGTACTAATTATAAATAATAAAATTATTATAACACTATCAACTATGACTGTCTTACTCTGAAAGAGAGGGTGGGTAATTAAATAGGTAAGCACCCAACCTGTTTACCAGGGTTAGGATGCAACAAAAGTATCTGGCAGCCATTCTTAGATGTAGTGAATAAGTAAGCAAGCTAATAAGTATCCTGTGTTATAGTATTCTTTGTAAGCCCGTCGTCCAAGATGGTCCGAGTGTCAATGACATAAGTTTAGAATCAGGCCTCTAGTAATACAACAACAGCAGCAGCACTGCCAGTGATTGGACAATGGGAATCTTTCTCAGGTCACATGGTAGTCAACGAGTCTATATTTAGGAGTGGCCATTTATATATAAAAAATCTAACACAAAGAGTCGAAAGAATGGGCGTCCACCGAAGGATCGAACTCATTATTCTGTTGTAATTTCTTTCTCGTACGGGCCGGACTTGAGTATTGATCCGAACCAGCACTGCTGTCTCAGCCACCCAGCAAACATCTGTAAAAGTTGCATCGATTTCCGCAAGATTAACTTTTCAGCAATCCACGACCAAAATTCTCTGTTCGTATTATTCCTCAAATCCGGAAATCAAATCTCAGTTGTATCAAGGACGAACGACAGATACAATATCGATTCCGCTCAACGGAAAGTGTAAAAGAGAGATTGAAAATAAGGAACAAAGTGTTTTCGGGTCGATCTTCTAATGTAATCTGAAGACCTTGTAGCGGCTATGTTGCTTTGAAAATCGGATCTGACATTTATAAAGCTTTGCACATTCAATGATAAACTCTGAAAAGCGTTACCGTTATCCCATACCGCCCCCCGGAGCTTACACGCTCACTAGTCACGTGCTGAAAAATATCTGAAATATTTTGGATAGTCTGAGGCGGAAAATTATCTTTCTCATATTGATCCACACATTCTTTTTTTACTTAAACTTTTCGAGGAGAACAGAGAAAATGCATCGATATCTCCCGAAAATATATTGTATAACACTAAAGTTATTGACGTTTATGGAGGCATTTAATTGTGGGGAATCAACAAATAGAACAATTTATGATTATATATGAGATCTGTATCGAGATTGAGGCTGTATTTATCAAGAGAAAAATCAACAATGAATGAAATGTTAATTTTCTTCACCCCCGCATTTATTTCAGACAGTTTTCTTTATAATAGCACACCACTAATATTTCTCTGTTGATATGGTGTAAAGGTGATCTATTTTGTTTCTTATAATAACATCAACAGACAAATGAAAAAAGAAGTAAACCTTAGAGATGATTAGGTTGCAGCACTTTCACAATCCCGTGTTTCGTCAAAAATTACAGATTAAGGTATCAATTGATTAATTGATTCACTGATTGGCATGCCCAACCATATGGACTTATTCTATGCCCAAAGTCTAGCAAATTGTGTTTCTATTAATATTTTTGTTTAATTTCTTAAACCTTTTACACATGGTTATGGGATATCGAATATTCCTCAATAATACTTGCATGAACATAGAAGCAACTTTATCATCTGGAACTTGTAGTAATGGCAATTAAGGGCTACTCTACCAGATTTAGTTTAATGTCATACCCAGGATACCCCTTTTAGTGGGGCTTACTCTGATAGGCATAAAATCAGCTTATACAAAGCCTCACAGCCAGAGCAAAAAACAGTATTAATACTAATTTCATAATGACTTATCTTGATTATCGCTTAAACTTTCTATAGTCTAAACGTCTAGATATTCTTTAACTATATAAGTCTCTCATCTGTTCACACATTTTCATCTAAAATTATAATGTTGAATGTAAATGTTTGATTTGGTTGCTTGATTCTATTGGCATATCAACCCTTTTGCCATTCATTTTTTTGTATGTATGATTTTTAAACGAATAGTTTGCTGGTAAGTATTTTGTTTATCAAGTAATCACTGGGAAACCAGGCACAAGTTAGTCAGTAATTTTACTTCATAGATGTGTGCTTTGTAAATGGTTTTGTCTTATAGCTGTATCGTATATTTTATATGTATTTATTATGTTGAGATAAGAGATTATATTTTTGATTTTAACATTTTCAAATAATTTCTTCATATCATCTGTTTTATGATATGTATGTTTTACGAGGACAATGTGTATGGTTTCAGTCAAGATGTGTTGAGAGCGTTTTGGTATAACATGTTCACAGGTTGATCTCCTTTAAACAAGAATAAAGGAGTGATATGTGTCTAAACTATGTCAAGTTACTCCCTCTTTTCTTACTCTTCTTGGATCTTTTCCCTTTCTCCTAGTATCGGTTTTCTTGAGCAAAGTTTATGATTCCTATTATGGTTTCCATGTTTTTGTCATTCTTGTTGGATCTAATTGTTCATTACCCTTTTTACTTCGGTGAGTAGAACTTTGATATTTTTATCAGGGGGATTGTTTAGAGCTGATTTTGTGGCCGAATCTACTTGATTATTTTCTCTAATTCCTGTGCGGAAGCCAACATATTACTATCTCTTTGCTATTCAATAGTAAATCTATTTTGCATAATAATTTTATTAATAGTTTGTTGTCGGGATTTTAGTTGTTTTAATTGCTATTATGACTGATAAAATATGTTTTCAAATTTTGTTTTCGGATATGAAATTTAGTGCCAAGTTTATAGAACAAATCTATGCATTTAAGATTGAAGTTTATTTTGGAAGGTGCTTCCTTTTTATTTATTTCTATTACATAGTGCTGAGTATTCTATTGCCTTTTCGTATTTTGATCCACCCGTGAAGTGTATGAATGTTCAGAGTAGCTTATTTTGATTTTCTCTAATTTCCGTTAGAATAAGAGGGTGTGTTCTTGTTTTAGAATATTTGTTGAGTTTTCAATTTATTTCTGGTATTTTATGATCCAATGATATATGTCTGATGTGATTAAATTTTGGATTTTAGTTAACTGCTTCGGTTCTGAGGAGTTTCAACGGAGTGCAAACATTTTCATATCACTCTCTTTTTGTTGGAAAAGCTCTCTGTAAATTGGGTTAAATGTGTGCAGGATTATTAAAACAGGACTTTCTTTTTTTAATAATAGTGTAATGCCAATTCATATGTGTAAGATATGGAGGAATTTCCTTTGCCTCTGTGTATTTGCTTACTACTGGAGGTGTTCTAAACGTCCCCAGTGTCAGATTCCAACCTTCATTGTAGCATTTTCTGATTGCTGATTCGATTGCCTTGCTGATTGCTACACGAAGTTTCTGTAATCTAGTTTTGATTGGTTTTGCGCCCTTTATAATTTCAGCAATGGTTTACGATCTGTTACCCAAGTTATGGGGACCATTAGATGAAGTAATTATAATGTTTAATTACATTTCAACATTAAATATCTTAAATACCGGGCAAATGATAGTTTCTTATTAAAAAATAAATTACCACCTGATCCTTAGTCCACAATAGGGATTCCTATCTTTTCTAGTAGCAGTCTTGAATTATTGCGTAGTTTGGTTCTTTTGCACAAATCTACGTAATGTATCTTCGGAGAACTTGAAGCGATCATTTTTGTCAATTTATTCATCTTGTTTATACATTGTTGCAGTTTTTATTCTATTGTGTCGATATTTACAGAAAGGTAACATAAGATGAAGGCATTTACATTCAAGGATCCGCTTATATCTGGTGAGAATTCTTTTTGCGGAGTTATTTCAATGTTAAAGAAAATCACGGAAAAATTTTCCCTTGAGGAACTCCTTCTTTTTTTGCTTTTTTCATTAGAATAGATCCAATGCGAAGTTGGAATATTTTGTTAAACAGCAAGCGGCTTATGAATTTGACAAAAGTGGTCGGAACTCCGTTACTTCTTTTGTCGTTTTTCTTAAGCGGTAATGTTTTCTATCAATAAATTATTATTATACCGGCAAAAATTCTGAATCTCCCATCTCTGTGTTACTTTAACATCCTCGTCGTTCATATTTTATAGAAGAAAATTAAAATGACACAAAAAAATCTTAGTCAGCCAATAATAATCATGTCATACCACATTTTATTGGCCAACCAATGAGAACCTTTTATCGACAGGTAGGATAATTGGACAATGCATTCTTGTTTCCGTAGGGACAATAAAAACAACCTTGAGCCCTTTCGTCTGGCCGTTAACAATACGATGTCAACCGATGAAATTTTCTGGCTTCAGTAATTGGTTAAAAAAGTGAAAGGAGCCCCCCACCCAACAAGTCAGACTTGGAACGTATGGCAGTTTCAATAAAATTATATATTTAGTAGCTGCACTGGCTTTTGATTTAATTTGTAAACTCATTCAGAAGAATTAAACTTTATCCAGTATTTTGTTTTTCATGAGTTTTTTTCTTTTTTCAACGAAATTACTTTTTCTGGCTTACAAAAATAAAACGTTTTTTTTTCTTTTCTCGTTAAGAGATTGTAAACACCAGCTGAAATACTCGTTGTGTCACGCACCCAGAGACGCAGAGACACACGACGGACGCGCGCACACACACACACACACACACACACACACACACATATATATATATATGTGTGTATGTGTGTATATATATATTGGTGCAAAAGCAAGGGCATTATTTAAATGAGCAAGGACTGAATGTATTGTAGGGTTTTAAATCATCATGATGTACACACACACACACACGCGCGCGCACACACATATATATATATATATGTATATATATGTGTGTGTGTGTGTGTGTGCTTTGTTGACACATAACGATGCTTAAATATTACCAGATATATTTCCCCATAATGCTATATTTAGTTACGTGGAACACACACATTTACTAAGCTTTAATTTGTTTTGACACTACGCCAGAATTATAGAAGAACCACTGAAAATAGACCTCACTAATTACGATTGGTTATTACGGTTTGTTAGTCATTAAACCAAATGAAAACATTAAACTACGAAATAATTACTTGATTTAGTGTAAATATTAGGTACCAAGTGAGGATCAAACTCATTTTTAATTCATCTGCCAAATACGCTTTCTTTCCATTAGTTTACGGTAAGTTTAACTCAGATTTCTCACAAAATAAAAAGTACTGAG
Source organism: Doryteuthis pealeii (assembly GCA_023376005.1). Classification (NCBI taxonomy): domain Eukaryota; kingdom Metazoa; phylum Mollusca; class Cephalopoda; order Myopsida; family Loliginidae; genus Doryteuthis; species Doryteuthis pealeii. Next base: position 66,074,143 of record CM042159.1, on the reverse strand, counting down.
TAACATATGATCATCTACCTCGCTACTCAATGATTATTTATCTGGATCGCCATAAATTCAGGTTGAAGCTAGGTTGGCAACCAGCAGCCAGACCGTCCAAAACATCATCGCCAAAAATTTTTCTCAGCCAAAACATTTAAATTAAGAATTACAATTAATGATTAGTCAATGTTACATAAAAGAAGTCTACAAAGGCTTAAATCGATCCAAAATCTGAATAAAACGTACTGCCGTGTTTCATTTCTTTTTGCAAGTAATTACGTATTTACCCAATCTCCTTCGCCACACATAGGAGATATTTATACACTCGTTTGTCATGGGTAGGATATGATACAAGGTCACAAGTTGGGAAATCCAGCGAGGGACGAACTCACTATTGAATAGTATTGGATCTGCGAAACTAACTTGGTAGTTCTTAGAAATTTGGAGAGTGATACTAAATCTCTTTTAATAGCAGCTCAAAATAAACCCATAAGAACTAATCATGGGAAAGAAAAAATATATATACAGTAGGACCGAATAAGCTAATACAGCAAATGTGTACGAAAGCACTAAAAGAGATGACATAACGATGTGTAAATGGGGATCTACTGGGAATTGTGCAAGACAGTAAAATAGGACTATACTTCAAAGTAATATACTCACAAACCAGAATCTGTCAAAAAAAAATCAGACCCATGAAATTATCTTGGATCTTAGGATATAAACGGATCATAAAATCCCGGTCAGAAACCAGACCCAGTGTTAATTAACAAGAAAAAAAATCTAGGTGATTTTGCCGTTACCGCAGACTAAAAAGTGAAAGTAACAGAACGCAAAAGATTGAAAATAACAGGATCTTCCCTGAGAGATGAAAAGGCTGAATGTGACGATGATACTGACTGGAATTGCTGCTTGTAACGGTTCCCAATATCCTGGTAATATGTAATGGGGACCTGCAGACCAGGGGAAAATGAAGACCATCATAACAACAGCACAGTTGCAATCGGCTAGAATACTTAAAATGATTTTAAATAGCTTTATTCGACGACTCGGTCACTCCAGGTAAAGGTGGACCTTGAAGTAATGACGCCCCAGATCTCCAGAACTGTAACCCCATCACCAGTTGCAGTTTAGTGTCAAACCTAGGAGACGCGTAGAATATAACAAAACTAAAGCTCGATTCGAACCATCACTAAGATATCCCATTTATGTCCTCTGATTCTAACATTCTAATATTCTCCTGTCACTGAAAATCGCATATCTCACAACCCAGCTCACCAGTTTGTTGATCGATTCAGTTAGTTTAGTCCGTCACAAGAAGGATTTTGTATCGCATTGATTTCATTCTTTTGTTCTTGAATGTTTGTTTGCATAGGCAGTAATTAAAGAACTTTATGTATAAACAACTTTTGTTTGACCTTCTCTTTCAAGGTTATTTTGAAAGTAAGAAATCGAATGGAGAAGTAACGGAGGATTTCGAATAAAGCATAACATATCTTTGTGCAACTATCGATTTCTCTGTCCACTATGAACATTTGTGTTTAAATTTGTTTATTTCGCTTTTAAAGAAGATATGTCTGTGCGTGTTTGTACAAATAATAATGATTAGTGAAGGCTTGTCATTTTGTTTCTTTCTTTCATTGTTCTTATGTCCATAACTTCTACTAAAGGTCAGAATGTAGTAACTGTGTGTCTTGCCTACCAAATGTTCCTTCACTCAACATCTACATAGAATTAAGATTCTGAACCAATATGAACAGTTATTTTAAAAGTATATATATTTACCAACCCCTCCGCACGAGTAGGATGTGACTCAAGTTCAATTTCTTAAGCGGAGTTCAACAGGTTTGAATTCAGAGTTTTACTTCTCCTAGACCAGTTGCTTAACCAAGGTTAAAGAGCCCAGTCTGCCCTACAATTTAGCTGGTGAGAGAGTAGGATTCATACCTAAGTATAAGATAAGTGCTATTGCTATAATGCTGTATACTCTTATTTATTTCTAAGCGTATAGAATGTCATACTTCCAACAAAGGAGAAAAAAACCTAAAAGATTTTAATCTTCTTCACTTATGTGAATTTCACCTCTGCATTAAACTTGTACATTCTATTACACCACTCAATTTTGTTACTTTGATTAATAGATGTACAGATACAAAACTCTTATCCAAATTATGCACTTTCGTCGATGATTAGAATACGTCGTTAGTATCTCCTGTAAAGTGGTGTCCTAGGCGTGACACTAAACTGCGTCTGATGAGAGGTTCTATTTCAGTGGCTCTGGATAATGTGGACTGACCACTTTCTTTGCCTTTACTCACAGGTCCACCCTAACACAGAGTTGTAGTACCAGCTAGGTGTCCATATATGGATCAAATAAAGACACGAGACGTAATGGTTATCGTCATAGAAAATGCAAACGGGGAGATGAGTCTAAATCCTGGACCAGGCTGTATGAATTTTACATAGTGCTAATACCCTAGGAAAAGATAAGTCTCCAACAATTCTCCCTCTAGCTATGGGTAAATACTACAGCACAATGTGTTATTTAACCTTAAATAGACAACAATCAAGGAAAATGAACATTCTGAATTTAAACCTGTCAAATCCCGCTTAGGAAATTGACATTTTGTCACATCCTACCCGTGAGGAGGGGTTGGCCAAATACGTATGGATCAAATAGAATTGCTTAAAAACAAGTCGTATTTAAGAGGACCATGTGAAAATATCTTAAGAACAACTACACAAAACTTGTTAATAGGGATAAGGTACACGATTCCCCAACCTCAAGGCATGAAATAAGATTAGATGGGTTGATATGCTTTTGAAATCAATTAGTCAATCAATTTAAATTACTTCAATGTCAGACGCCAATTTTTCATACAGTCACTAAGTTGCTATCTCTAACAAAGCAAAATAATGATAGGCTATTGACTGGAAGGTTCACCATCATTTTTAAAAATGTACATACGTTACATAATCGTGAAAACCGTCATAATTTCATGTTAGTCTTTGGTTTTATGAAGTAACAGAATCTGACAGAGTGGAGCAGTTTCGCATCCTATCTTTCTTTGATATATTCCATGAAGAGAGTTCAAATCATCTCGGTGCATGCAATTAACGGATCTAACAAGTAAACTGGATTTGAATAATTTGGATAATCTAATGCAAAAATGTAAATCGTGTTGAACAGAACCTGAAGGGAAGAATGATAAATTATGGTACGATTCATGACAAAGCCTAGTTTACTACACTGCACATTATCTTTCTGATTTCTTCTGAAAATTAAATTACACACACACACACACACACACACACACACATATATATATATATATATATATATATATATATATATAGAGAGAGAGAGAGAGAGAGAGAGAGAGAGAGAGAGAGAGAGAGAGAGAGAGAGAGAGAGAGAGAGAGAGAGAGAGAGAGTACACACAGATATTGTACACACAGAATAATTCTCAGAATATTTTGTCTCTTGGATTCTTGCCCTAACAAGGCTGGAGACACTAACTAGGATATATATATATATATATATATATATATATATATATATATATATATATGTATGTGTGTGTGTGTGTGTGTATGTATATATATTATATACACACACACACACACACACACACACACCACACACACCACACACACACACATATATATATATATATATATATATATCCTAGTTAGTGTCTCCAGTCTTGTTAGGGCAAGAATCCAAGAGACAAAATATTCTAATAAAAATATTCTGATAAATATTTAGCGATTTCTTGTGGATATAAATCAACAGCATCATATCTTCTAAATATTCTAAAGAAATTATGATTAGATTCAGAGATATTTTTTATTTCTCTTCAAACAACTATACACAAATTTTACATAGGACCTTACACAGAACGCAATTCATACTAAAATAACCATATAAAAATACTATTAGACGAGCTGACATGCCGTTAAACTCAATCAATTAATTAACCAATTAATCCAAACAATAGGATAATAATTAAACATATCATTAATTACACTATACAATAAATCTTCTTCCTCAATATTATGAGCTATTGTTTAATTTCGTATCTTTATTAAAGTACAGAAAATGAGCATTATATACTTCAAAATTAACAATTTTGCCCTGATTAACTCTATGTGCTCAATTAAATGCAAAATTTGTCCTGGATATCATTTCTGGCCCAATGTCATTTGTTATATTTTATCATTTGTTATTTTTTAATTGCTTATCTTATAAATTCATAGAAAATGGTCATTATCTAATACAGAATTCGCTACTGTGCCTAGAATAACACTGGGTAAGGCAAATTTTATTCCGGGATATTATGTGTTATTTCTTAATTGGTTTGAATTTAAAAGTAGAGAATATTAATTCCATTAAACTTTGGATTCAGCTCAACAATTTTTCATTTTCGATGTTTCCATCCCTTGGGCCAGCTGACACTGCATATATATTGGATTTAAAATTTGTTTCATTTAATACGAAAAAAATTAATTTTAAAGTTATTCTTAAATCTTAATAATTTTCGTTTCGTCAAGTTTAGAAATGACTACAAATATTTATTTATTCATCCATTCATAAGAAATGCCATTTCTCATATATCTAGACTGATAAATCCGACAGCTAATGACACATTTTTTTTGAAAATTTCAGTCAATATTCAGCATGTTCTTGTCACTTTTCTATGTAAAACAATTTAAATTCTCTTGGGCAAATTCTTTACATACTCCACAACTATGGTCTATTAGTTCCCTTAAATATTCACCATGCATTTTATTTATTTGTTTTCTTTTTAAGTTCTCCAATGCTTCTCTGGGAATATTTACATTGGAATGAATACATTTCAACTCCCAGTGGGATCTGTCAGCTTTTATTTTATATATTTGGGGATCAGTGTCATTCTAAAAATTAAAGTTGTTCACAAGGCAGATCCATACCAAAAGAAATCATTAACTGAATCTGCTTCTAATTTGCAATCGTTCATGATGCTGTCAATCATAGAAATACCTTCAGTACCAACATATGTCAGTTATCTAGAGCTGATAAAAAAACTTTCTATGCTTTCCTGAAAGCTGCCATTACGTGTATCTTTAAAAAAATCTTCTTCTCACATCGTGTCGGCTATTTCAAAATTAAAATCATCATTTCAAAGGTGTTTCACTATTTTTCCATTAAGATTTAGTGTTTTCATAGAAATTGCAGCAAGAAGTATCAAGACTGTATCTTTAGTTTTTCCATTTAAAATTGATTTTATGCCAGTTTTTCCGTAATTCTCGAATTTCTATTTAGCTTCTCATTGGATTGCGTGTAGCTAATAACTAATAACATGCAAATGGTCTTACCCATCCACTATATATATATATATATATATATATATATATATATATATATATATACGTGTGTGTTTATATACATGATATTAAAATTAACTTACAACTTTAGCTTTCAGGAATATCGATCCTCAGATCAATATGATATCTGAGGTTTCTTGAAACTTTGAGTGGCATTTTTCCTTTTAACATTCTAAAAAATGTTTCAATATCTTTCTTTTATTGGGTACTGCTTTATTTTAGACTGATATAAAGCATTTATAACAGTCTAAAATAAATTAGTATTTAGTTTTAGATTTTAACCGAATATTACGTCAATTTATTTTCCTAGACCGGTTGCCTAACCAAGGTTAAAGAGCCCAGTCTGTCCTACTATTTACCCATAGCTGAAGGGAGAATAGGATTCATAACTTTCCGAAGGGTATTATTATTAAGTGAAATGCAATTACCACGTCTAGGATTTGTACTCGGGGCGACGAGTCCATTTCCCATGACTTTAACCATTACACCACGTGCTTTCATATATTAGTATATGGAAAGATGTTTATATGATTATATGAGACACTTGGTTATTGCTTGGACAACTTTTCGGGGAGAAGGAAAAACTTTACTTCGGTTATGAATTGACCTTGTTTAGCACCCTGGTCGTGGCGAATGGTTTGCGTACATATCAGCTTGTAGATTTACTCCAAGAACGGTTCAATCTTTCTAATCGGATTTAAGATGATTAATCTAAACATTTCCTTGTTGAATTCTTTATTACGTATGAACTTTAATTTTGTAAATCCACTCGAATTTTGGAAATACACCATCATATGTTCCAATAGATTTTTAATAACCTTTGCAGATTTTAAAAGTGTGACCTCCCTGATACAAGCCGATTATTAAAAGGCGAATCTTATCGTTTCAGATGGTCTGATCATCACCTGAAAAGACAATAATATCAACAATGTCCCCTCAGTAGTCGATATCAGCGAAGGTCTTTACTTCAGCAAAGGTAATAAAATGAATCCTCCGTTCGTCTAATGATTTTCATTCTGTGGAATGGCTGCTGTTAGAATATAATTGCGGCTATAACATTCACTGTTCTTATCAGGTAACCCCTAACTGATCGCTCGTCTTGTCAAACGCATCAGGCCTGAGAAAGGTCGAAGAAGACGCCACGAGGATTTTAATGTGTTGATTGGCTCAGATCAGGGCAATAAGAACTAGCGTTTATCACAGCTTTTCACTTGTTTGGCGGAGTTTGATGCAACACCGTCTCTAACATAACATAAGGCACCTGTTCTGCACGATTAATACGGAGAAAAGTAGAGCTTATATGTTCCATAAAAGTTGTTGAATGAGGGGTCACACGATTCTCTATTAAAACCACGACATTTATTTATGTACATTCACATCTGTATGGGTGGCTACCCGTAAAGCAGGGAATAGTAATGTGTTCGGAACTACTATAACAGTTGTTCTAATTTCTTCGTGGTACAATATACGTGTCTTAGTGAATACAATAATAAACACTAATCTATGTATCTAATAATTGAAACCTATTTATTGTAGCTAAATAATAATTTCTTTCAACAAAAAATTATACAACTTGAATTTCAGAGAAAAGAATTAACTAATACGTGGGTCAGGGTATTTGCTTCAAAACTTCAAATCATATATATATATATATATATATATATATATATATATTTATATATATTATATATATAATTTTCCACATTTGTTTCCATAAATTTAAGTTGTTTCTCCTGAAATCTGGCCCATAGATACTAATATATTGAAGCGTGTGCATAGTTTCTCACACCCTTTCTTTTTTCTTCCTTTCTCTTCTCTCCCCATATCCCTGCTCCTCTCCGTCTTTCTGTCTCTGTATGATATGTCCGTGCATATATATGGGTATGTGCGTGCATGTGTATTTGTGTATACATATTTCATAACCCAGAGAGAGAGAGAGAGAGAGAGAGAGAGAGAGAGAGAGAGAGAGAGAGAGAGAGAGAGAGAGAGAGAGAGAGAGAGAGCGTTGTACGTTTTAGCATGTGACGTTTGTTACAGGAGGCGTGTAAAGAAGAAAATGATAAAGTGAGAATGATAAATAATTGACGATATTCATGCAGATTTATTTTCTTGTTACATTTTGAAAAGCGATTCTGTGACAGATATAAAAGAAAAATATCCTACATATTTGATCGGCAATTTCTTTTGGACTTTAGGCATTGGCAATGAATTGACATTCTCGCAATCAATTGGATCAAGATGGGACAATAAATACTTGCACGCAACTCAAGCTGAAGGAAACTGAGAGTTTTTGAATCAATAGAAAATTACGAGGGTCATTCAATAAATAAGGTTATTTTTGCAATAAAATCACTGACAGTACATTCTTTATTTATTTTTAAATACAATCTACATTATTTCAAACATATCATCCCATCGATAAAAACGTACCATCTAGATTTTTCCTAATTTGCTTTTTATTAGTATGATAGTTAAAAAATATAACTTTTTTTGCTGAATGTTGATTATGAAAAAAAAAAAGGATTAAATAAATATCAACAACAAAAAATGAACATCGCAATATGAGTTACTGTAAAACTTCTTATTGCAACATTATTGCAAATATTAAATGTTGACAAAATTCTGGAGGTCTGGGGAATGTGGTGCAACCCTTTATCATCATTGCTCCCTGGTCGACTCTGACCCGGAGTGGTAGTACCTGTTAGGGTCCCATCTATGGGTTAAATAGAAAAACATGAGTTGATAAAAAAAATTGTGTTATCCATTAAGAATTGATTTTTTTCAAAACTTATCGGCATTAAATGACCCACCGAGGTTGATATGCCGTAAAACAAAACAAACCAAACCAAAATTCTGGCTCCAGTTTCCATTTGCATTTTTGTATATTTGTGTATAATTTATCAAGAAAATAAGTACAATTAGAATACTATTAGATATTCTCAGTATCATATAAATATCCATTCGATACTAGTAGAGTTCCCGTTATAAATGACGTATCATTTACGTATGAATCTTCATCAATGTTTTACTTTTAAAAGCATAGAACTCTTTTGACTGAATTGTTAACTCTTCACTTCATCATCACTTGAAAACTTTGTGCTATGGAGAAATTTTTTGATCGGTCACAAACTAAGAGGAAATAGGAGGAGGTCAGATCTGAACAAAACTAAATTCCAGAAACAAAGACAAATTTTGGGTAGAAACAGAGTTGTGTAGGGGCCAAGTCGGGAAGTAGTAGAAGTCGTTAGTAGTAGTAGCAGTATTAGTTGTTAGCTTGAAGAAACAAAATATGAAAATCGTATATTTAAAAAGGGGTTGTTTTTTTTCTTTCTTCGTTGCTAGGCTAAACATGTCACATCAGAACCCCCCCCCCAAAAAAAAATAAAACAAAACAAAAAAACGCCTGACCCTTTTCGAGTCCAGTGAAAAAGAAACCGATTTTTATACTTCCGTTTGTGGTCCCAGGGTAGAGGAACGGAAACATCCACTTCCACCCTCCACAAAAAACCTGGACGTTTTTTTAATTTTTAAATCTAGTTCAGGGGTCTTTGACCGGTCACTGATTTCAAAACTTCTCTTCTCTTTCTCCGAAATCCGATTACCGTTTTCTTTTCAATCCCAAATTCTCCGTAGACCATAATGATTACGCTACAAACACTAATCAGGTGAACATCGAGAGGCAATTTTCTTTTCTTAGGAGTATGTCAACCTCACAACACAAAAAAATGGATAAGCACTATAAGGATAATTTCTTTTGATTTTGCACAAAGAATAAGAATTTGGGAAGAAAAGGAAATTTATTTATAAGAATCATTGAACGTCGCAGATCAAAGATCATCAGGAAAACAAATGTTGAACAATCAAAACAAGAGAAATAATGAATATAAGCGAATAAAAGAAATGAAGTGAGAAAAGAGATAGGGAAAAATGAGAACATTCTGGGGGTACGAAAATTTGATTATAAAATGGTTTGTAGGAGATACTTCAAACATACAGATACATCCGTGATATATAAACTCCTCTCCATACACACATACTCTCTCTCTCTCTCTCTCTCTCTCTCTCTCTCTCTCTCTCTCTCTCTCTCTCTCTCTATTTTGTTCTTGTGTTCTTACTCTGTATTTTTCTTCTCTTCTTTCATATGTGCAAACAAAAATAGATCTCCAAAGCCACATGCTTTTCTGAAGTGGAGCTAAATCAAAATATTAGCCATACAACATGAAGCATTATGACATCGCATTCTAGAATTGCCACGAAAATGGTTCAATGAAAACGAAAATGTTAAACGTTGTCATATTATTTATAAATACATACATCTTCTGAATATTTAATTTTTTAAATATATATCTATATATATCTATCTATATATATTGATAATATTGGGTGTTATATTCATAAGTACATAGTGCTCAATAGCGTGGTTAGAGCATTTATATCTATGTTTAGGTAGCGTGGTCATGAAGTCAACGGCGCCTGGTTACTAACACATTCACACACACACACACACTTATATATATATATATATATATATATATATATATATATATATATATTTATATACGTTTTGAAAACGAATGGCTTAAAATCTTCCGACTGCAGTTTCTCGAAGTAGCGCTAATTCTCTGAAAGGTCGCACTACTGCGAGAAACTGCAGTCGCAGGATTTTAATATTGAGCACTCTTAAATCGGTTTTAATAAAATCCAGAAGTAAATATATTTGTTTGCTTGATGGATTTACAACTAACTGTGTTATATATATATATATATATATATATATATATATATATATATATTGGGGATAGCGTAGTTACAGGAGATATTGCTTCCTTGGGTCGATATATTGGCTGCTAACCATACGTTTGGCAACAGGAATCTGCACTATGCCACACATAAAGCGAACTCATTCTTTCTGCCACGCCTAACAGCTGGTCACCTAACTCCCCAGATTGAAATTCCCTTGATTAATATATTTAGGGCGTGGTTGAACTCGAAAAACAAAACTCCGTTCAACACTAAAGATTAACTGAAAGCAAACATAATGGCAGTATTTACTAATTTTAAGAAGAAGACCGTTAAAAGGTTTGCATTAGTTTACGAAATCATTTTAAAGCCAATAGCGATAACTTTGAATAAATATAAGGTATAGAATTTCAAGATATTCACATGCAATTTTGGTAAATACATCTGATAAACGGAGATGGTAAATATATCTATATAATAGATATAAAATGATATGTCAAGGTTAATTTCCTTTTTGCTGAATTCAAACGACAATTTACGAATTGATCCCTGTATATATCTATTTCTTTCTCTCGCTATATATATACATACACAACTCCCCATATATATATATATATATATATATATATATATATGTGTGTGTGTGTGTGTGTGTGTGTGTGTGTGTGTGTGTGTGTATATGATTAAAAGGTTCGTCCCTTTTTATACAATACAATTTATCAGTTTATATTAGTTTCATTATTTTTTTGTTTTTATTTCTCAATATTTCTCTTTAATTTTTAACCGTTTTCATTGTCTTCTCTCTTTTATTTCTCTTCAATCCTTCCATTATCATTTTTTTCTTTTCATTTTTTTTCTCTTTCCTTTCTTTCCCTTCTTTTCTTTTCTTTCTGAAACTTCTTTCATTTTTCCTTGTCATCATTTCTTCGTCCTTTTCCTTCGCTGATTTTTATTCATATTCCCTTTCTTTCCTACTTACCCTCTCATATTATCCCTTTTTTCACTATGCTCATTTCATTCTTGTTTCTCCTTCCTTTTCATTCTTCTTCCCTTTTTGCTATTCACTTTATATTCATCGTGTCTTTTTTCTGTCTTCGTTCTTCTTATTCAACACATTTATTTATTCCCTTTTATAAATCGCCATTTTTATTTTATGATTTCTCAATCATCCCGATTTCTTCCTCTTGAACGCTTCGCTACCAAATGAACCGTCCTGTTTATTTTATAAGATTTTAGTTTTTCGTTTTTCATTTCGTTTACTTAATCGCTCGTAGAAATATTGAAACGATTCTGATTGAATATCCCATTCTGACCCGACTGCTCAATTTTTTAGAAAACCAATTTAAAAAAGAACTGAATAACGGAAGAAAAGAAAAAGAAATGATAAAAAGAACTGGCAAAGAAATGATAAAAAACGAAATGAGAAATATATAATAAAAAGGTTAAATGAAGTCAATGCTTTTTGCAAGAAAAATGGAATCCCAGAAATGGAAAGAAATATCTCCAAATCCAATATTGGATGCTAACATAGCTTTAAGGTCTTAAGTATCCCAAATTAAGCACAATAATTCGTCTCTTACCTAACATAGATAAGAAACACATCCGTAAATGCGTATAAACACACACACACACACACACACACACACACACACACACATATATATATATATATATATATATATATATATATATATATATATATATACGTTTTCTTAAAGGTTTGTTTACCGTATATGTCGATGTAAAAATCATCATTTCAAGTATTATGGAATATATAGATCTGTTTGGAATCATTGAAATTGAATGTCCGAATATTACTTATTCGAGGATTTGTTGAAAGATTCTCGCATTAACCAAAAATGGAATTACTATTTAATCATTTATTGCAAAACGATCAATACGTAGAATGTCATGTACGTTTCGTGGTTTTAGGTCATTCCTATGTACTTCACAGTTATATGTATATAATATTGCCTAGGCAGTACTATATCGAGACGGAGACAGAGAGGTAGAAAGGCATTGAATGAGAGATTGAAAATAAGCCAAAAAAAAAAAAAAAGACAACAAAAAAAACAAATATATATATATATATATATATATATATATATATATGTTGTCAATTACTTTTGAAGATTTTATTGGATTCATAAATTATACCTAGTTGAATCTGGGATATATATGTGTGTGTGTGTACGTTTATGTGTGTGTGTGTGTGTGTGAGCGTGCGTGCGTGCGTGTGAGTCTTTATGTGTGAGTCTTTACGTGTGAGTTTGTGTAAATAGCAATAAAAAGTCAAAGTAAACTAGTACACAACCAAGAAATTGTGGGTAGTGTGCACAATTAGCGACGGAAAAGGGAGAGAACGTGTTTTGGAAGTAAACGTCGGATTCACACGCGAAAAAGACGCACACAATATATATATATATATATATATATATATATATATATATATATATATTAAAATGTATAATTAATGAAATGTTGTCACATGATAATTTTTAAAATATGTGTAAACTTTGATATCGCATATTTTGTTCAGAAACTTGTATACAGCTTTATGTAGGGTGCATAATTTTCCCTCTTGATGCAATCTTCAGTTATTGATACCTTTTATTCACAATATTTCATTTTATTTTGGGACATTTTCTCATTTATTAGACAAAAAAGTCTTGGAAAGTTAGTAGTGTTTGTATATTTTGTGTTGCTAAAGCCAAGTTTAACGTTATACCATCTATGTCGACTAGTAAATTCAGTGGCACCGATGTATGACTGTTCATCATTATTTTATATTATTCCTTTTTAATAGATGACTTTAACAATGTCGAACTACACAACAAGATATCTAAATGTACTAATTAGTCTAATCCTTCAGCCAGCATGTTTTGGATTTTGCCAGACATTTCAAAATATCTCTGAAAAATCACATGAAGGACTTTATTTTCTTTCAGCTTTTACTTAAGTTTTGAAGATATTTAACACCTTATGTGCCTCGATATTTTGTGTAGCACTGTAAACATGTTTATACAAACGTATCCATGCATATACATGTATAATATGCAGTGTTTTTTGGCAACACTTCAAATATATAAAGAAACATTTCTGGTATATTTTTATAATTTGTAAATGTACGATCGATATTTTAATATGGCATACGTAAATTCATGTCTAAGTACATTAATTCTTTCCAACACACACACACGCATACATATACATACATACACATATATGAGTGTGCGTGCATGTTTGTGCGTGTGTGTGTAAGTGTGCGAGTGTGTGTGTGTGTGTGTGTGCATCCATGCCAGCGCGTCAGTGTGCAGGTAGGTATTGATATGTTAAATTAAACGTGGGGGTTTATAAAAATGTTATGCTTAACAAATATATTTTTCAATCTTAATATTTAGTATTTTTTCTAGTGAGAATTCAAATTGCCAATAGAAATTGAATAAACAGTAAATAAAAAAAAAACAAATATGTTTTCAAATTTATTTTAAAGATAACACTGGAACGTAAAATGCTAGAAAATCTTTCATCTTGGACAAGTTTTAGCAGCGACATGTTATGTCATTTATATAATCAACTGTAAGAAATTTCTATTTTGCGATGCATTTACTGTGTACAGAAATGGTTGAAATTGAATTTTTTTGTTTCATTTTTATATTTATAAATAACATTCTTTGCATATACTACATTAAATGATGTTTAATATCGTCAGAAAGCAGATGGAAGTAAGGAAGAAAATGATGTAGAATAAATAAACAAATAATGAAATAAAACGAAATATTAGGAACCAATTATTAAAAACGATTTTATTTGTTTCTCTTTCATCATGGTAAGTGTTTTCTTTTAAGGTAATTCAGAGGTTCAAGCTTACGTAAAGATTTTAGTTTAGATTATTTTGTAACCATCTCAGTAAATTAGAAAGAAATACAGTAATAGAGTTGATATTTATTATTTTATCCTGAAATTTAAACCCGTGTCTTCTTCTTCTTCTTCTTCTTCTTCTTCTTCTTCTTCTTCTTCTTCTTCTTCTTCTTCTTCTTATTATTATTATTATTATTATATTATTATTATTATTATTATCTGTACAATTTGTGTAATCTGATCTGTACAACAAAGCATACAGCAGTTGACGGGTAGGTGTGGCGCTCCAACTCAGCAAAACATTTCCCTAGTCTAGCGCTAGCTAAAAAGGGGTATTCTTTCTCACGACTGATACCGACAATAGGCCACTCTGCTGACTTTAAGACTATTATTATTATTATTATTATTATTATTATTATTAGTAGTAGTAGTAGTAGTAGTATCAATAATGTTAATACTACTTTATCTCTGTCAGTACTAGCTGGTAGATTTTTACTGGAATCAAAGAGACTACTCACTTTGGCAGGACTCTTTTAGCAGATCGTTGTAGTTTTATGGTCAAGACGATTTCAGTGTTTACTTTTCCAGGTTTTATGTTATTGATTCTTGTGCTTCGACTATGATTGGTAACATTGTCAACTTTATGTTCAACAACGTATCATTTTTAGCTTTCTAAGAATTTAACCGCGATGGGATGCCCTATATTTATGTCAAGTTATTTATCCGTATTTTTGTGAAATATATATTTATACAAACGTATACATGCATGTATTATATGTAGGTTTTTGGCAACACTTCAAATCTATAAAGAAAAATTTCCGGTATATTTTGATAATTTGTAAATGTGTAATATGTAATAATTCCATGTTCATTTGTTGGTGTTGTTTCTTTCCTTTTCTTTCAATAGGTCGGGGATGGGTGATCTTTTTATCTCACAATTCAAAAAATGTTCTGTAACTTATTATACAGGACATATTATCATATGTGCATGTACCATTCGTCCGTATGGTCAAATTTAAATCGTTTAAATAGTTTCCAGTGGATCACCTTCCCCATATTTTCTTGCCTATTCTTTTACTTTTGTATCACTTTGCTACATTTAATTAGTTGATTGTCTCCCTCTCTCCTCTCTCTCTCTCTCTCTCTATATATATATATATATATATATATATTTAACAATGGAAAGGAGTAACCTACTCGAGTTTCATCGATTGATTCTTGAGGGTTACATTAGTTAAATTAATCGAGTTTTCGATTAATCTTAGATGGTATAATACATGTCCGCTGGAATGGGATTTATCATTAATAGACGACGCTTATTTATATTTTCAAAGATCGAGAACCGTTTTTGTTTATTGGATTAAAAATTTAGATTAATTTATGGAGATTATTTTTTCAATTACTATTTAATGAAAGGTATATGAAAACTCGATTAATTTAACTTATGTAACCCTGAAGAATCAATCGATGAAACTCGAGTAGGTTACTCCTTTCCATTGTTAAAATAAATTTTGCTCTACATTGTATTGAGCACTTTGTATTTTTTCTCAATTTTAACCTCTGGATACTGTGCGCTTCCAACGATCGTACTCATACCCACCGATAAGTTACTACTTATACATTAACATATATATATATATATATATATATATATATATATATATATATATATATATATATATATATTTCGATTCTTTGGCTGTTCTTGGCCTTCAAGCAAAAGCACTGTCCAGTGGAGATCCCTTGTATTAAGCAGAGCGCCATCCTGAGTGAAGAAACCTTTAGTTGCTCCTTGGTTTCCCTTAATATTAGGTATGACCCTTTGGTTGTTCCTTAATGACTTGCAGCTCTGTTCGTCAATGTCGAATAAAGTTCAAATGGATGGCTATCAATATCAGCGATTAAACAGTTAACCAACCACGTATTCGGGCTGTTGATTGGCTGGTGTTTAAACCACGTGACCTTGCTTAATCTATAAATTTAAATGGTGGTTTGCAGCACGCGTTATATACAAAATAGCCCGACAATATATATCCAGAAAATCTGAATTTCCTAATTTCTCGAGGCTTATCTATTTTATAATTTATGCAGTTAGTTCGTATGTCGTTGTTCTGGTGTTGCTTTTAGAAGCGAATTAATTCCTATTTTTAGGCTTCCTCTATATAATTGAGCCATTTGATATGCACCGTCTTTTGTTTATATTTTGGAGAATTCCTTTTGTTTCCTATTTGTTCTTATGTTTTATCCGTTACCATTAGTCATCATTTTCTTTTGGGGTGTGTAGTGTGATGTCGTAGAAAATGGACACAGCGAAACAAGTTCAAACTCTAGACGCGGTTGTTTACATTTTACATACCACTAATACAGTTGAGAAATGTACGGAGCCAACTATTCTCCATCCAACTATGAGTAAATTCAGACTAAACTCTTTAAACTTGGATTGACAACCATCTAAGAGAAGGAAAACTCTGAATGCAAACCAAAGAAGCTCTCTTCTTGTTAGTTAAAATTACTTTAAGAGCATCTCCTCCTCCTCCCCTTCCTTACTTTCTCATTATTATTTCAAAACTACTTTTCTTGCTTTCGTCCTTTAATCTACCCTACCCTCAATTCTGCCGAGTTTATGTCCTCCTTCGTTTGACACGAAGTATTTCCACAACATATCCTAGGTGTAAGGCCTTTTTCATAGTCATTATTTCAGTCATTTTCAGGTACAGTGTTTCTAATCTCTTCCCTTTTCTGCAACACGAATTGTCTTGCAATGGACACTGCTCATTCCTTAGAATAACTTTCAGTTGCAGATTTTTGTTTCTATTAGTTTATTTGTTTTTCTTAGATAATTTGACTACATTTTCTTTCAATTCTGTATGTTTGACAATATCTGTTTCTAAGATAACCAAATATTTATAGTTTTTTTTTTACTCTCTGAGCATTCCGATACTTTAATGATTTCATAGTTGTATTCCTTCTATTATTTCTTTCTCAATACAATATCCAACCATCATGCATAGGCTGAAGATCGTAACTTTTTCTTTTAAGGTTTCCAATATTTTTCTTCGATATTTTGATATCCTTCCGTATATTGAACTGATGTAGATTTTCTTGCGATTTTGTAATCCCGTATCTTACTTTTCTCGTTCTTTGAATATACGTTAGTGTACTCATTGCTATATCATTATTTTTTCTCCTTGCGAATTATTCACGCCGCAACAACTGAAAGAGAGTCTGCAAGTTTCCTCGTGTCCCTAAGACACTTCTATGTATTCTAGCTGATTTTACTGATTCTGTGTTCTGAATAGTCTCAGTTTTTTCTGGTTTCCTGTTCCTCCAGTTTACTTTCCAAATATTTGCGTATCATTCGGTGGGAACCAACTACAATTGGTATTATTGTCACCTTCACTTTCCATTATTTTTGTTCACTGGCAGGTAATTGTCTATGGTTTCGCTTTCTTTCCTTTTCACTCGGAACGGCAAAATCCATGAGATGACAATTATTTGTTTTTGTTAATTAACACTAGGCCTTGTCTTCTAGACAGGACTTAGTGGTATTTAGACTTTGACAATATTTCTGCTAAAGAGCCTTATTTCGAGATGTTTTCTTGTGTTTCTGAGGTACGCACTTTATTATTATTATTATTATTATTATTATTATTATTATTATTATTATTATTATTATTATTATTATAACAATAATAGTCTACTTTTCCAGATCTCTTATCAATGCTTTACCTACAATTAGTACTGCTGTGGTCTGGATGGTCTTAATATTTCCAGAGTTCTCTAGATTGTCATCACCTTGATATTCCATAGTATTTTCCCTTCCTTATAATGTTCTAGGTATTTCTCCAGTTTTTCGCTTTTGCAAATATTTCACTGCTGAAATGACGATGTCTACGCGTTGAAAGTTATTTTCTTCTTGTTAACTTAAATAAGGTCTGATCTTCTGACCAACATTGACTGATCCTGTTATATCTCAGAATCACTTCGATGCAGGTTCATACCAAATATGTCGTGTTTATCACTGGAGACTGCGACATCAATTTCCTTCAAATACCTTACACTTTTTTATTGTCACAGGCGCCACAATGTCTTGGTCTAGACAGAGCCAATTTATTCTAGATTTTCCATTTATCCAAATTCAATGATTGCATTTTTGAATAGTTCCACATATGCTACATACTTTTGATACATTGTTAGCAATTTACTGTTCCACATCTTTTTGTTTGTATCAAGAATGGTTACTTAAATGTTGAATAGTTTAC
Organism: Doryteuthis pealeii; assembly: GCA_023376005.1. Classification (NCBI taxonomy): domain Eukaryota; kingdom Metazoa; phylum Mollusca; class Cephalopoda; order Myopsida; family Loliginidae; genus Doryteuthis; species Doryteuthis pealeii. The sequence continues at coordinate 66,055,931 of CM042159.1, read as the reverse complement.
TACGGATTATCATTAGTTACCCAAACCTTTATAACTCTGTGCAAACAAAAGGCTATGATGACATTGGAATAGCTACTTGAAACTAAATTATTATTGCTATTTGAGAGAAATACTTGAAACGATTAAAAACGAAATGTCTGAAAATGATTTGTATTAGTTTTGAATACCTGATATTATATAACTGTGTGTAAAATTCTCTCCAGACACATCTACACAAAAATGTATAAAAAACGGCTCCTGGAATAAAATACTCCTAGACGAATTGACACACCGTTAAAATCAATCAAATAATCAATATATCTGCTGATTGATGGAACTAATGTAGCCTTTAATTTCGTTCAATATAATGTAATACTTTAATCTACAAATAGACTACAGCATGACTAGACTTGTCTATGTAGTGAAGCCGAAAATACATCTGGTGATTGTTGGAACTACCAGAACCTTTTGCTTCTTTTACTATAACGCTTTGCTTTAATCTAAACATAGTTTTATTTCGCTGTTTTTTATTTGTTTATCTGTGGCTCCTTGGTAAAGTTGACTATTTTCAGGCATATCAAATAAGCTATACTTTTCATAGTCCTTACGTACAGATCCTGGGTTCAGATACCACAGTCCCCGGTTATATTCATTATTTTATACGACAGCTTTTGAATGTGCATCTATAACATATTGTACTTGGTATTTGCCCTGTTTCTAGGGTAGGACTATCCCTGTAGCGTCGTTTTCTTTGTATTCCTTTTGTGACAGCTAACTCCATTCAATTATCATCATTATCATTATTATCATTATTACTATTATTATTATTATTATTACTAGTAGTAGTAGTATCATTATTAAGTTACTCTATGAGAATCTTCTCACCAGTAATAACCACTGACTTTCACTGAAGCCCGTTTTGACCGTATGTCCCCTTGAGGATATTCCTCAGTATTATAGCCTATATTTCAATGAATCAGACTCCTATTGGTATATTGTCACCTTATGTTCCCCTTTTTCTCCCTACTCCTTGGTACGGTCCAGGTTTTTCCTTTTTCCGTTAATTCTAATGTTCTGTGGGAACGGCTATTTTCAAAACAGTAACCTCTGCCGTCTCTGTCTACTTGCCTCCTAAAGATAAAAGCGGTCACATCAGTATTAGAACCCGTCCCTCAGTTGGTTTAAATTCGTTTGATCATATATTATTAGCAGAATTCCAAGTTTTAATCGTGTTCCGTTCAGACAACACTGTCATAATGTTGGGTCTGATGTAAATCGAGTTCCCCCTGTCATGGATATTTAGTAATATTGTCATTTTACATCAGTTTCATGACAGATTTTATTTTTCTAATTGTTTTTAATAACAAGATACAAAAAAAGAGAAATAGAATGTTTAATAAGAAGACGCAGTGGCATTTCAATTTGTTGTAGGAGTAATCAAGACAAAAATGAAATTCAAAAGCATAAATTTCTCGTTCTACACATTGGACACAGATAATTTCCTTGTATCTATCTGTAATCTTCTTATGAACATATACAGATTATAACGATAAAGTTTTCATATTTCAGACATTTTTTTATTGAAACATGTTGTTGATTTGCAGTCAAAAGTACAAGTTGAGGACAACGATACTCTTTGTACTATAAAAGCTGCCAGACGTCGAGATATAAAAGGTGATTACATTTTGATTTATAGGATATCGTCAGTAAGTGTCTGTTGCTATAAATTAAAACAATAATAATATTTGAAAATAATGTATTAATATATATATATATATATATATATATATATATATATATATAATATATGTGTGTGTGTGTGTGTGTGTGTGTGTGTGTATGAGCGTATGCTTTTGTGTGAGTGTATGGTAAGAAATAAGACTTGGTGTTACAATTGATTTATTTTCTGAGTCATGTTTTACTGATCATCATAAAACAAATGAAAGAGAAACATCAGGTTTCCAATCGCAATTTCTTACCATTTCACAGGTATTATATCCAATACATTTATATCTCCCTATATATATATATATATATATATATATATATATATATATATATATATATATATATATATATATATATATATATATATATATATATATATATATATATATATATATATATATATGCCGCTAAAAGGGAATTTATCTAGAGCTAAGTGCACTTTAATCGTTCTTTTAACACAATATTTTTATGTACACAAACATCAAATTTTCAGATAAGACTTTTCCTCTTAAAATAGAATTATTATTGTATTCATCAAAATTAATATAAGATACAATCAGTTTCTACGATATAAGAAGTCTTCATATAATAATCTCTATTTAGTGAAGTATAGAGAAAGCTGACATTACCAAAATCTTATTTTCTCTGAATTTTTGAGATGAGGCTTGATAATTTGTATTATTTGCATTATTCGGACTATGGTCCTCATCTTTCGACCGATGTGTCCTTTGGCGTTTCTCGAGTGTTTCCTGTTGGAATTTGTAACCTTCTCTTCGAACTCGGGAACCTTTATGTCTTAATTGGGAGCCTTTACGGAACTTCGGAACGAACCCTTTATTCAACCCACGGGTGTAGACTGTTATTCCGTAAGTATTCTATGGTCCAATCGTCCTTAGCCAGCATTGAAACTGCTGCAACAGAGAGATAATTGTCACTAAGAACTGAATAATCCAACTCCTCTACGTTAACAGGAAGTATTTAAATTCTCTCACTTTCTCTCTTTATATAATATATATATATATATATATATATATATATATATATATATGTGTGTGTGTGTGTGTGTGTGTGTGTGTGTGTGGTTGTTTGCGTTACAATGGTTACCATCGTAGGAATTGTAAACGCCGACACGAATTCAAATTCTGGACGAGGCTGTATGCATTTCACATAGTAATAATACTCATGGGATTGTTATGGTTCCAACTATTCTCCCTCAAGCTATGGATAAATAACAGTTCAGATTGGGCTCTTTAACCTTGTATAGCAACCGGTCTAGAAGAATGAAAACTCTAAATTCAAACCTGCTAAACTGCTTAAAACTGTCACATCCTGCTCAAGTGGAGGGCTTGGTAAAGACACGCCCCCCCATATATATATATATATATATATATATATATATATATATATATATCATATATCACTGGATAGCAAGCATCTGAAATTAATATACTAGTTCTCACACGTAGGTAGTAATATCACACCTATAGATGTAGGCATAGAAAAGGTATTGAAAAAGATTATCGATCATATAGAAATCTGATCTCTTTGATAAGATAAAGTGAGAATACTTGTAAGCTGTATCTATATCACTGCTACTGTATTGGTATCTGATCTCTCTGGGAAGGTAAAGTGAGAATTCTTAAATGCTGTAGCCGTATCAGTGCTACTGTATGTCTGCATTATTTGGACTTTAACTGTCTTGAGCAAATTATTGAAGCTGTATCCCACAAAAAGCCACTTATCTCCTATCACACATACAGGTTAGACAAAACAAAACATGTTGGAAACTGTTGGAGAACAACAATGGACACAGAGATTGGTAAGTCCCAAGAGAATAGACCAAAGGCAGAGTGAACCAGCCCAGATACCCAGATAGAATATAGACGACTTAATCTAGCATAAGAGAAACTAAGTATTATAAGATGGTGAAAAGAAGTAAAGGAAAATACCACATTTGAACACTCCTCGTATTTGAGACCATAATATGTTTTCAAGATGTATACATCTTCATATTCCACAATTTTATTTCCTTCAATGACAATATCCTGATATTCATCCAATGTTTAACTCTCTTTAGGTCTCTTTCACTTGTCAGTTGGAATAGTGACATCCAAATTTTGGCAATGTCTATTGTCAATTTTGTATCGTAAATAATTATTGTCTTCTGAACGATAGGACCTTGAATCCCAGCAGCTTGAATTTATTTAAATAACAGCATCGTTTTTCTTTGATTTAAGTAGTAGCTGATGGGTCTAACAAAAGGTCAAGTGAGAACAGATAACTTCTATTTTCCTGGTTTCATCACAGTATTTCATATAATTCTAAAAAGTTGGTTATCTGTATTTTTTTGATTCTTCCAACTATTTGACATTTGTTTCCAACACGTTAAGCATTTTTCCTTTTTGCTCTTACACACACACACACACACACACACACACACACACACACACACACACATATATATATATATATATATATATATATATATATGTATTGATAGATCGTGTTAAATAACACCTAATAATTTCCGTTTTTATTTTATGATGATTTTATGATCATTACTAGCGATAATACAACGATTGGATATTTTGGTTTAGAAGTAATATGTTTAATAAAAAGAGATTACAGATGCAATTATTTTGGAATAATATATATATATATATATATATATATATATATATATATATATATATATTAGACAAAAAGTTACCCGTTGGGTCACTCGTTGGGTCACCCGTTGGGCTCTCGTTAGATGATTGGGATTAGGAAAAAGAGTAGGATCTGCCAAAATATCGTCTGCTTTTCATTTTAAAAATGAATTAAAATTCATTAAACCGATTATTGAAGGTCAAATTTTTGTCTAAGTCGAAAAAGTAACATAATGCGCATAAGCAAAAAAGCAAAATAATATTACACATGTAATTTATTTTTGATACATTTAAAACAATGTTTTCAGTCAATTTCGATTTTTTGCGATTGAAAAAAAAATCACACAGGATTGTCCAATAAGACACATAACTTAGTAGATAAAGGAGTTAGATTAAGACAGTTCTAAATGACAGTTATCTCTAGACTGCAGGTTCAATCCTGGTCAGGGGCAGCAGTAACAGAATAATAATTAACATAGCTTAACACCTGTACCCCAGTTATGGTTAGTGGAATGAGAACAGGATACCCCCGTGGGCTGAATAAAGAGTTAGGTTCAAAGTTCTGTGATGGCTCCCTATTACAAGAAGGTTCCTGTGTCCGACAAGAAATACATGAAGAAGGCCGGAGGGCACATCGGCCGAAACGCTGTACTGATAACAATGAAGATGAGGACAATAGTCTGAATAATACAAATAATGGTAATCTTTGCACAGTTCCGTCCTGGCCTTCTGCCTCAAAAACTGCTAGCCGCAGACTGCTGAAAAAACAACACCAGCTACGATTGAAGTCCGTAGCCGAAGCGGTATCACTTGAAAAAAAGATTAAAAAAACAACTTAGGGCGTTTTTCCTGAAAACCCAACCCCAACACCCTCTAGTTAAAATTAAGT
>CM042159.1:66038187-66045687 GCA_023376005.1 Doryteuthis pealeii | reverse complement strand
AAATTGTTTAACTGTATTTCTATCAACATATAGCTTACACTTGCTATTCTCCCGCGTATTATTTTATTTTCCTTTGATAATTAATCATTATTCTAAGAGATTCATTTACTTTCTTGGGGTTTTCTCTTTGTATCCATATTCGGTTAAGTTCATATGCGTTTTCTTTACATTGCTGCTACAAGTATCCGAATATTTGTTTTTCATTTCCTTTTTATATCCTGTATTGTTATGATTGTTATTTTCCTATTTGTCCTTATGTTATTTTATTGGACACTGCTTTTACTGGCTGCTGTATTCGAACTTTCTTTACTTTTGCTTATAACGTCTACGAATATATGATTTGCGTATGCATCCAAACCTCATAGCTAGTTAATTCCCCATCCTTTTTCATCACATAGCTTACGTTATATTTCAGGTGTGAGGCATTGTGCATTGTCATCGATTTCTTTGTTCTTTGGACCATATTTTTCATAGTTTCTCTCTTGACCATTTAGGAAGGGTCTTGAGAATCGTATTAGGGCACTGCCCACATATCTATTCTTAAAACGGTATTTATGCTGTAGAGTTAGTTATTTATTTGAATTTTTGAAGTCCAGTTAGACACATGGCGCAACGAATGGAGCTTAACTCTTGTTCCAAGTCGTGGTTAATGGAATGGAAACAATCTACCCCAACGGATTAAATAAATGTTCGGTTTGAATTTCCCTGAAAGTTCCGATTACAGCATGAAAATTCCCGAGTTCGTCAAGAAGGTTCCCGTGTTCGATAAGAAACACCTGAAGAAGGCCGGAGAGAACATCAATTTTGGTTTCAATGAAATCATTTTTCTCTGACATTTTCTGGTCTGTAACATTTGCCTATATGTTCAACTTTTAATAATTTTTACAATCCAGGGTGAAATATCTTACCTATAATTGTATTCTTTGTGCTCTAGTTTACTTCACGTTTCTTGGCTCCTACTATTGTATTTTTTTTAGAAAGGGCTAGAGTTATCTTACGAAGGAGAATTTCTCGGTATAGATTCCTTGGATAACATTTTGCAGAATTGGGTTTCCAGTAGTTTCCTTGGGTTTCATAAGTATTCCTTTTTTACTTTCCCCTTCATTTTTGTTTGTTTGATGAAATCTGTCTCTAATATTCCTATGTATTTGTTACTTTCTTTTTTCTGTCAGCTTTTGATGCTTTCATGATTTGATAATTCAACCCCTTCCAGTCTTTCTTATTTTCTCTTTTATTGATTACTAAAATCATGCATTTCTCAGTTCCAAATTGCATCCATTGAATGTTCTGCTAGAATTAGGGTTTTCAGTTCATTCTTGCTTTTCGAAAAAACTTTGTACTCATCCATGTACATAAGAATGTATCAATCTATCCCTTCTTTTGCTCTTTAGATATCATGTTGCGTCATCATCGCTATAAGGAATAGAACTGGGAATATTGAGCCTCCCTAGAAAGATGCCTCTTTGTATATAAACTCCTGTCAGGCTTTGTTCCCCAACTGTTACTTTCACACTTCAGTTTTCCATAGTTCTCGTGATGAATTGGATTGCTCGCTCAGAGTTGGGTAGATTTTTCATGCATGTTTTTACTTCTTTTAGAATGTATTGGTGTGTGTAAACAGCTAATTCGTGCATCTGGTTCGTTTGCCCTATACTTTCTTCAGGCTTTCATGCGTGTAATGAATTTCTTCTCTTATTAGTGCGTTTAGGATTTTCTAAATCAATGTAGTTGCTTAGGAGGATCCATCTTTGGGATTTTTCTAGAGCAGAAAAGTTTTTCCTTTCGTCATGTATTTGAGAATGTTACCCTCTTGGATGTTTACGGAAAACCTTCACAAACCGGATTCCATGGATTCTAACTTGGCCTGGTGTCTTCTAGTTTGCAATTTCCTTGAGATTTCTTCTAAGAGATTATTATTATTATTATTATTATTATTATTATTATTATTATTATTATGCTCTATTAGAGATTTTCACGCCCTCTTAGCCCGTTGTTTACAGGAGGTTGAATAACAGCAAGTGACAGCAAGTATTCTTATTATAATTATTACAACTGTGAGTCTTTCGCAGGAGTCTGAGTGACAGCAAGTCGCATCTGGTCTCCAGGACTCTTCTGTCTCTTCTAGCCGATCATAACGAGGTTGTTTTCTGGAGTGTCTCGATTTTTCCTCGGATTTCTAATTCCTCCTCTCTTTTTTCAAAACCTTTATGGATCGTTTCAAATTATTGTTGGTTTTACCCTTGCTCTCATAATTTCGTTAATTCTCTTTAATTTTTACTAGGTGGTACACGGCAAAGGTATTTTTTCTTCTCAATTAACACAAAGACTGGTCTTCTGGCAAGAATAGGGTGATCCGTTTGAATCTCGAAACCCTTGATAACTTTAGGGTACTACTTTGAAGTATTGTCAAAGCTTAATTTCATCCACAATTCCCAGTGGATCATGTTCCCTCATGTTTGTGCCTCGTCTTGTACTACTTCAGAGCTAGTTTACTTCATTTCCTTATTATGTGATTAACAATATCGTCCCTATATTCAAACATGCTGCAATTGCTATTCTTTTTGGTTGGATCTTACATATTTTCGCGTATATGTAATATGGGTAAGTACTGCTTATATATATAATGTATTAACTATCGTATTGTAACGATGTATACCGTTGTATAATAGAGCAACAACAAAATTATACCTTAGTCATATAGAAAAAAAACCTAAAAATCAATAATGAAATTTAGTGTTTCTTTCAAAAATTTATAAATACAGATTACTCTAGTTATCATCAGTTTCAGTTACAAGTAGTTCACTCCGAAATAAAATCCATAAGTTTTAGTTAATAAATGCCCATAAATGAACAGATATTGATGTTGGCAATTCGGTTATGCTAGAACGAAGCCGTAAAATTCCTCCTTTAAATGAAAAGATGTTTTCTATTTAATAAAGGAATAAATATCATATACCGAGTTGGCTAAAACTAAATGCTAGAATGTAAAACAATTATTTGCGCAGTAGAAAATGTTTTCTTCTCGTGAAGAGTGGGACTACGTAATCTATGTAGTTCAATGTAGCTTGTTTGTTTTCTACGTATCTATACGCTTATAATTCTTTCAGACAAATATCACAGAGTTGGAAGAATCGGAACAATATTGATGAACACATTTAAAAAAAATGACATACCAATACACCAATACGGGAAGAGGATAATTGACATTATCTGTTGTCACTTGATTTGTTTGTTTTACGGCATATCAACCTCAGTGGGTCATTTAATGCCGATAAAGTTTTGAAATAAATCAATTCTTAATGGATAATACAATTTTTTTTATAAATACATTTTTCTATTTAACCCATAGATGGGACCCTAACAGGTACTACCACACCGGGTCAGAGTGGACCAGGGAGCAATGGTGATGAAGGGGTGCTCCACATTCCCAAACCTCCAAAACTGAAACCTCACCATCAGATAGAGTTTAACGTCATTCCCAGGACATGTAGACCGCAGCCACCGCCTTCTAGCATCTATATGATAAAGGGTTTGGGCTTGCATAAGGCAATAGGGTTTGGAAAATCATATAGGTGCTAGGGCTTGACGTGATCAGCCGATTGATCGGAGGGGGCCTCTCCGACCGCCCGTCTAGCCCAAGATAGGGCCAAAGTGGAGTATTGCATGTCATGCACTGCTCATCCACCTGGGCTCTATCCTTAAGCATCACGGGTCGCCACCCACGGCTAACAGGAGTCTTATCCCTCTGTAGAGGTGCAGTCGGTGCATTCTAACACCTTAGCCGACAGGGCGGTTGTTGTCACTTCAATTCAAAGAAAAGTCACTACTAAGGTTAAAAAGAAAAGGTTCTGTTATTAAAAGAAACATTTTTATAGTAATTGTGATGAAAGGTCCGATCAGTTTAAAGACAAGATTATTTACGATAAAAATAGACAATAGACATTGCCAAAATGTAAATGTCACTATTCCAACTGACAAGTGAAAGAGACCTAAAGAGAGTCAAACATTGGATAAATATCAGGATATTGTCATTGAACGAAATAAAATTGAGGAATATAACAATGTACACATTTTAGTTTGAAAACAAATAATGTCATCAAATACGAGGTGTGCTCAAATATAGATAGCCTGAAGCTTTATTTACCAAGACAGAATTTATTAATGAATGAAAGATTGATTGTCTTATCAATCGTTCCGTATTCCCCCTAACACAATTATTCCAGCGGGTTTCTAATTGAGACTTCTGATTTAATAGAGTTTGAATCTGCGTCATTGTAGTTCTTTTAATATCGTTCATATCTTCAAATCTTACAATTGAGTAGAATTTCCGTTTAGAAAAAATATCTTGATGATAAGTGGCTAACACGCTGCTTTGAAACCAATGGTAACACTCGCACCTTAAATGTATTATACCCTATAACAAATAAATACAGTTCTTACATTCGTAATCAAGCACTTTATTTTTAATTCTCCAATGTGTAGAAGAAATTACTATACTATACTATACTATACTATACTATTATTATATATATATATATATATATATATATATATATTATATATATATATATATATATAGTCCACTACTTCTACCACCACTACTGCTTATGATATGATGGTGACGGTGATACCAGTCATAGTTGTTGGGCTTTGAACGATCCCGAGGCCAGTGATATTACTCGTTTCACTTATATATCAGTACTGGATGATCCTCATTTTTGTCACACTTATGAGAGATTAAACTCGGTTTTGTAAATACTTTAGAAATTCACTACATTCAAATAGAAACGATCCTTAAATGATCTAATTAATACAAAGGGAAGAAATGCTTGAATATTAACTTATATATCTGAAAAACAAAGATATCCTTGATATTACTTGATGAATTTATTTCTTTTGTTCCTTATTCGGCTGATTCTTTCTATGCAAATTAAGATTATAAAAACAACTCCAGTGTAAATGTGCATCTTTCACTACAAAGAAATAGACACAAGTGTGTTAAATGTTTCTAATGACTGCTTTTAGAGAATTATTGCAATTATTGAAGTTAAGCAAGAATACTCGTGGGACAGGAATTGATTCGATTAGAGGATATAGTTTCATATTGTCACTCTCTCAGTGAATGACAAGCCTTTATTCATATGGAAACATTCTGAGAAGGATTCTCTTTTGGGAAAAGGAGAAAAAACAGGATAAATGAGACATGCAAGACACATTAACCAATTCTTAAATTCTTTTCAAAACTGTCATGCTTAACGTCAAAATCGATGAGGTGCATCGAGGTTAAGGTTTTTTTAAGCTGTCAAAAAAGAAAAAGAGAAAGAAAAAGAGCAAAAAGAAATCGGCAATCGAAACACATCAAAGTGGATGAACGAACAAAGAAAGAGATTCATGGAAATCACTAAAAGGATGAGAAGAAAAGAAGAATCAAAGGAAAGAAGGAAAGGATGGAGAGAAAAGAAAAAAGAAGAAGGAAGTTTGAAGGAGAATGATGAAAGAATCGTAGATAATAAAAAAAGGTAAAGTAAAATTCATAGAAAAGAAGAAGCTTAGAAAAGCCTAGAAAAGGACGAAGCCTGGAAAAGGAAGAAGTGACCGAGAAAGAAAAGCAGAAACCTAGAAAGAAATTGTTTTGTTAAATATCATAAATAGAAAAATATCATAAAGGGAGAGTTAGAGAAGAATCCCCATGGATAATCAGAAAAGTGAATGTGGAAATTTCCCAAAAGTAGGAGAAGAAAACGTCTTAAAGCAATAGAAAAGATGAAATAAATACTGAAGAAATATTAAAAAAAGAAAAAGAAAAGCGGAACTGTAGTATAAATGAATTAGAATGAGTTTTGTTGGAAAGTAAGAACAAAGAAAATGATTCTAGTAAAATGAACCGAAAGGTAAAAGAATAAAAATTAACGAAACAAAAAATAAATAAATATAGGAATAAAGAAGGGAAGACGGGAAAAAGACGAAATAAGGAAAAGGACTTTGGGAATATATGGGTAAAAGAATGCGGTAATAGAAAATTCAAGGGAAACAACGAATAAAAAATAAAAGTAAAAGAAGGAATAATTGAAAAGGAAAGAATGAAGGCCGGATATGAAGAAAAAAACAATGATTTTATAGAAGAAAGAACGAAAGAAAAAGTGAGAGGAAGGAAAAACAAGAAAAGAAATAAAGATATAAAGAGAAAAGAGGAAGAAAGAAAACGGGTGAAATGTAATCGGTTATAAAACATGCTAAAAAGACAAAATCGAACATAAATGACAAAACTGATGTTAAGAAGAATAAGAAAATGATTGAGAGAAAGAAAAATGAAATACGGAAATATGAAGATTCATTTACATAGTTTAACAGAGCACAATACCAGAACGCACGTAGTTAGAAACGAATTCACTCATAATAACCTACTACAATAATTTGCCCATAAGAATATATTACACAAGCTGCGTCTACGAAAATGTTTATAAGAAACAAAGAACAACCTGTAAGAAGAATGAAGGAATAAATAACAGAAAGACGGAAGGCGAAGGAAAGAACGAAGCGGGAAAGGAAAGAAGGGAGCTGAAGACGGAGACATGATGGCAAGAAGGAAGGAGCAGAACGAAAAGCAAGAAGAAAGAATAAGTATAAGGAAGAAAGAACGGAAGGAATGAGCAATCAATGTAGTTGAACTAAGGGAAAGAACAAAAGAGAATAAAAAAAAGTCATTCGAAATAAAAAAGAACCACAATATCTAAAAACACAAACACTCAAACAAAAAAAAAGTACCTTTTAGAATGGAACTCACTAACAATGACCACCCGGTCTAACTCTCTCACAAATACACCTTGCCAGTTTCCTCTGCGAAAATATTGTTAATAGACAATGTAAGAACTGTAAGAAGAATGTATAAAGGAAGGGAGGAATGACGAAAGCAAGAAAGGAAGGAAGGAAGAAAGGAAAGGACAATTGTAATTAGAAAACAAAGGAACATAAAAAGAAAAAAGAGGCAATAAAAGAAAACATTCAAAATAAAAGTAGTAATATATATATATATATATATATATATATATATATATATATATATATATATGTGTGTGTGTGTGTGTGTGTGTGTGTGTGTGTATGTGTATGTGTGTGTGTGTGCGTGTGTGTATGAAAGGAAAAGGGCAAAACAAAGAGAAAGAAAACAAGTGTAAAAGCAAAAATCCCTCCACAAATAGGAAAAAAATAAAGGATGATGAGATATCGGCAAGGAAATGTGACAACTAGAGAACACAAAGTTGAATTAAATAAATGAACACAGAGAAAATTGTTATGCACACTGGAGATATTTCTTCGGAGAGAACCAAAATATAATAAAGAGATACCTAAAGACAATTTGAAATAGGAATGAATCATTGAAGGTTTCTTTGGAAAGTGTTGTAATAAAAGTCGAAAGTGGGGGAAAAGATAAAGAGATAAAACTCGAGAAAAGATGTGTCAAAAAATGTACAAAAAAAAAAAAGAAATCTGATTTTAATA
>CM042159.1:65973187-66035687 GCA_023376005.1 Doryteuthis pealeii | reverse complement strand
CTTTTGCTGGATGGGGTACGTGGAGACAAATGTTTGCGTGAAAAGTGAACAAGGAATGAATCAATGGTATGAAAGGACAACATTTCTAACAAAACGAAGAAAGCCAGCCTACACGTAGTGTCTGTTATCCATTACGTCCTGGTTTCTCGACCTATACACTGAACAGAGAGAATAAAACAACGAGTTTGCCCAGACAATTATTTTAGTGTTTTCCTTCGGACGATTAGCCATAACCTAGTGTAGACTAAATTTTTTGAATGAATGAATTTATCTAAATTATTATCTTAAGAATTGTGGACATTTTTGAAAATCAATCAACATGCGCATTCATTTAATCTCATGAGATATAAAGAGAATATTATTTGGATGATAATAATAGTAAAGTCGGCAGAGTGGCCTATTGTTGGTATCAGCTGGACTGAAGGGGAGTATATCCCCTTTTCATAAGCACTAGACAGGGGACATTGTTTTCACATCTTGGGTGGATCGCCACACATACCATGAGCTCGCACTTAACCACACAGATCCCAACTACTTATCTATATAGTCTTGTGAAATCTTTTGGTGATAAACATGTTTGATTAGTAGGTTCAAACGCTACAGTACCCAGTGATTCTAAGAAAAACTACATGCTAATGTCTCGCATTGTTGGGTGTTGAAAAAGGTAACTGATTTTATAATAGAAAGGCATTTTACTAAAGAAATGCATTGGAAAAGTGGTTTTAGTATAAGAATTCATTGGAAGGGAATTTTACTATAGTAATTCGTTGGAAAAGGAATTTTACTATAAGAATTAATTGGATAGGGATTTTATTGTGGAAAGGCATTTTACTAAAGAAATACATTGGAAAAGGGGTTTTAGTATAAGAATTCATTGGAAGGGAATTTTACTATAGAAATTCATTGGAAAAGGGATTTTACTATAAGAATGAATTGGATAGGGATTTTATTATGGAAAGACGAAATATTCCCAAAGTAGGAAAAAATCAAACCCGTGGTCCTAGAAAAATAATACTTCTCCCTTTAGACCTATCTCATATTAGGAAAACATGAAGTGGTATTATTTGAACCGATGGAGCAAAGATCCTCTGGTTCAACAGACGTAGCCCATTCTCAATAAATAGGGGCTAAACTCAACAGCTATGAAATTGAAGTTCCTTATTGCCAGTCACTCACTAATTTATTTTTAACCCTTTTAAAAATCCCATATTTTCGTGTGACTGTTTCTCACATTTACCACGAAACTTCTCTTGGTTGAGCCTTAGTTGTCGGTCACCTTGTTTACCAAGAGTCGCGAGGCTGTTACTACATTATAAATGGTTAAATCTATTTCTGGTGTTTTTACTCTAACACTTGTTGATTTTATTTATTATAATAGATGTATTACTTTGACAAAACCAACATTGAGAAAAATAAAATTTCTTGAATATGTTTTTTTTAGTTATAACTAATACACAATGCATTTGAGTTTATATTCGGTAGAATATTTTCCATGCAATATCTACACGGAAATCCATTAGCAACAAAAGAAATATTTCCCATAAAATCTGAATGGTCGGTATATGTACAGCAATATAGAGTTTCATATACTTGGGAGACTTTGTTTGATTTGATTTATTTGTTTAATGGTATATCAACCTTCGCGGGTTATTTAATGCTAAGACCATCCTTGTGGAAGAACGGTAGAGGTATTTTAACCCATAGTTGGGGAATTAGGGACTCATACTTTTCCGAGGGTATTAATCCGAAATTAAACGTGATAACACGGCTTTAATTCGAAATTGCTTACTACGATATCACAGTCCAGAACACTAGCCATTACGCCGCGGAGACTAATTCGGAGAATTAATTTCAGGCCAGGTAATCCCCATTTCTCCATCGCTATTGTCGAGCAACAATTAGCAGGTTGATAAATAACAGGTGACAACATTATTAACGTTCAGATATTTTTTCTTCAGTAAGAATCTCATTGTTACGATTCCTGACCGAGAAAGGTGCAATTTTGCATAACATTTAAATGTTGCCGAAAACTACACCGGAATTGCTATTTGTGAGATTTTCATTTGATCCTTTTATAAAGCGGCTTATTTCGTCGCCTTCAGTGAACTAGGTGACTGACAACTGAGGGTCAACAAAGAGAATTCTCGTGGTAAGTTTGAGAAACAGTCACACAAAAATTGGGGATTTTTAAAAAGGATAGAAAATAAATCAGTTTGTGACTGGCAATAAGGAACTTGAAATTTGGAGCTGGTGAGGTGCTCCCTTCCACTGAGGATGGGCTACGATTTATGGAAAAAGAGGAACCTTTTTCTCTTAATCACTCAGTCACCACAATGAATGGATAAAGAGAAAATGTTGTAAAAAATGGGTAAAAGGACAATCTTTTTATAGAGTTGTACTTAGTTAAACCCTTATTGAGTGTATTTAGGATATATAGAAAAAATAAGAGTTTTAACGTGTTTTCCATTCTAGATTTTCTGAGACAATTTCCATGAAATTAAATGACGATATTTGAAACACAGTAATGACTTGTCTTATAGGTTAAATTCGTTCCGCTCGTAAATAATTTCCTCATATAAATCAATTTTCCTCATTGAAATAAACTAAAATACCATTAATCCGTTCTATCCCACACTCCCAAAAAATCACCGTAATTTTTTGATACTAACAAAAATAGCATTGTATTTTATAAGGATATAATAAAATAGAATGTAATGGATTACATGCTGTAATATACTTTAATGTCTATCTTTTTCATATAAATATTTTTCTTTTGTGTTATAAATTTGGAAACTTAAAAGTTTTAGTAAACGTATTAGCATATGCGTATTTGAAGCTTGCTCGTAACTCAAATTTTAACTCAAAACATTAAGCAAAAAATCGACAGAGTGATAGCTCGTAAGTTGGAAAATGGAAAACTCGTAAGTTGATACACTCGTAACTGTACTGTCTAGAGAAGTTGTTATCTCCTAATGGTGAGGCATGCAAACCTGTCATAAAGCGACAAAGTCGCATGAAGTGCTGTCCGTCTCGTATTTTCTAGTTACAATAAAGTGAAGGATGGAGATAAAAAAAATTGATAACGCAAAACTCGGTACATTGATTGATGATTCAAAGAAAATAAGTATTAACTGTGGATAATAAATAAGGATTCAATTTCAAAAAGATGAGGGTGTTATATCAGTGACTGTCGTCTTAAACTAGCTCACAAAAATGTTTTCTCCCACAGTTTCGTCCTTCTTTCCCCTCTATGACAGATTCTCTCTCTTTCTCAATCTATCACTCCAAGGTCGTCCTGTTTCTCTCTGCTTGCAATTAACTCGGTTAGCCTTTAATTAAAAAACGGTCTCGACCGTCTCTTTCCTTAATCTTTTATACATGTCGTCACTCGAATCATGCTCGTAAAATCCGCCGCATAACTACATACATAAAATACATATAGAATATTAGCTTGTGTTCGACTTTTTATTAACTCCCCGTTAAATTAAATGGTTTTTGAGCCTTAATTCATATATTTAAATTACTGTAAATTAGCAAAAGTAAAATTAATAATGTTATTTGGTATCTAATTTACAGAGAGAGGTTATTGAAAGATAGTCGAGAAATCAATCAATTAATCAACAATGGGTTTATCCTGACATTCTAAACTTGCAAAATAAATAATGTTTTGTCTTTGAATGTGATTCACTAAATAGATATACTCAAAGTAGCCAAACAAAAAAGATCACTGCATATTTATTTCTTTTAGTAATTAATTTTTATCAATTCCATCCTCCCTTGTGACCTGATTACTGTTTCAATTTAAAATCATCGTTTTCTGAAAACTAGAGCGAAGATTCTATATTATTCTCAATGTTGTCTTTAACTTAGTTTTAGTTAATTAAACAATTAAGGAGCAAATCACATTTAAAAGCATCAGCTATTTTCTCACTAACCCATTGACATTTCCTCGCTGAAGTTTCGGAGGTGCAAATTGCCAAACAGTTAAAAGGATACATAATGGAATCAATGAAACGAAATTAAATTCAATCAGTGACATTTTCTGTTTTATTTCTAATAATGCTCATGAGAAAGGAAATATCCCGCCCTTCATAAGTTGATAAATAGAATCCCTATTGGATTTCGTTAACCTTGAAAAAGCCAACCATTCTAGATTGATGGATTGATCGATTGATCGATTTTAAGGCAATATGAACCCATTAGGGTTATCAGCATAGAGTTTGAGAAATCGGTTTCGTTGTATGTACATATTTACATTTTTTGTTTTGTTGTTTCTTAAGAGTTTTTTTCACACGGTCCTATCAGATATGAATAAATTCTAAACAGATTTAATTAACTCATAGTTGAACCCCAAAGAGGCACCTCTACTCTGAATCAAAGTGAACCTGGGAGTAATGGTAATGATGATGGTTGTCGATAAATGATCTACTTCTGCTCCCTGAGTGATTGCATGTCACATAATTACTTATTAGATTATGAAACAACTTTGGATGTGTTCATTGCGTAATGGTTACCTTCGTAGCAAGTGGACTCGGATACACAAGTATAAATCGTAAACACACCTTAGCTACTAGTCCACATGCCCAGAGCTTCAGAACTGGAGACTTGCCATCAGATGTAGTTTAATGTCATACCCAGATCCCGCCTTTCTGAGCTGGAGGGTCAGCACTTAGCAGGGTATAGTGTCAGTGTATATTTATGGAGGCGCCTGGGCTAATGGGTCGTAGAATATTGATTCAACCCGAGTTCAATTCCTCGACGAATGTGTTTGCATGGCGCTAATACCCTTGGAAAGGTATGAATCTAAATTTCCCTCCAGATATGGTAAAAAGCAGGGCAGACTGGGCTCTTTAACCAGGTAAAACCAGTCTAGAAGGAAAACTCTGAATTCAAACCTGTTAAACTCTGCTTAAGAAATTGACCTTGTGTCGTATCCTGCTCATGCAGAGGGGTTGGTAAATAAATATATTAAGCCCGCCGACGGGGCTAGCAATCTATTTAGGTGTTTGATGATATAGCATACCAGGTATTTTTGTTTGTCACTGCTAATCTGTTAGGTAATAACATTTAACTTTGAAAGGAGGTGGTTGCTGATAAATGATCTATTCCTGCTCTCTGAGTAATTGCAGGAAACATAATTACTCGGTATTTTACATTGATTATTCATTATTTATTAGGTAACAAAAGAATTTTGAAGGTGTTCATAGCGTAACGGTTATCGTCATAGAAAGTGGACCCGGCCTCCCGAGTAGAAATCGTAAACGATGCTGTTTGTATTTCAAATAGCGTAAAGCTATGCATCCAACTATTCTCTCTCCAGCTATGGGTACATAGTAATTTCACACTATTGTCTTTCACATTGGTTATGCCAACAAATCGAGGTGAAGAAAAACTGAATCAAAACCAGTTGTACATTTTGGTCGATTGATTGTTTTTTTTAAGAATATCAACCATATTTGGGTCATTTAATGCAGAATCAAGTTATTTAAACAGAGGATTTAGATTGCTTACAGTACCCGCTATTGTTTAAGTGGTGACCCAATTAAATATTGAACCTTTAGAACCTGAGAAAGGTGGCTATCATGCTCAAGACACGATACACAATAGCGCATCCATAAACAAGTCAGGTTACGGTACTAGTTAGTGGTGGGGACACGTTTATATCCACCTAATATTCACCTATCACAATTACCACTCCATCTACAAGGTTATCGGAATTTATATCATAACATAATATAGTTGGAGAAAATCTATCTCCTAAATTAAAAAAAAATCAATCTGCAAAGAGAGCGAATAATGGTGGAACTCTATATAAACTAAAAGTAGGCTAATTTATCAAATACATTGCATTGCATTTATAAACGAGAAAAATGTGCTCATAATATTGAGTATGAAAAATACATAGAAATGCAATGAAGACTCTTGGGAAATATTTCTATTTCGATATTAAATGAATGTGTTATGGTAATTTCGGAAGTTCTGTATTTAAGAAAAAAATGTCAATTTTATTTCTTTCAATGTGCAACGATGTGCGTGTAGGGTATTTTATTGGCCAATTTATTTTATATAGATTATTTTTGGAAAATTCGTTCTCTTCCCCGGGACAAAACGACATAATATTCTGGGAAGAATAAACAGTTTCTCAACAAATTACAATATCTTCTTACAAAATAAAAATAAATATTTCAAATAAAATTGACCTGTGAGAAAATCAATTAAATAATTTGATTATTGTTTCATTCCACGTTAAATTTCATAAAATATTGCCAATTCTATTTGGGGAAATATATTTCAGTTGAAGACGTAAAAAGAATTGGAAAAACATGGCACAGTTGGTCTACGTTTTCTTTCTGATATTTCTGTTTCGTTTTCTTATGTTCAAGGATTTTTACAATGACGTCATTCTCAGGTTCTTAAAAGGAAGTCTATGAATGCTATCTGAAAATGAAAGTATAAAAATATAATCTTAAGAAGGAAATTATTAAATATAAGAAAGTGAATATAAAGAGATCAAAACGAAAGAAAATAAAGTAAACCGAACAAAATTGAAATAAAATAATACAAAGAGAAAAAGAAAGTAAATGAAACATTAGAATAAAAGCAAAAACAACAAAAGGGAAGAAAATCAGAAAAAAGAGATAAATGAGAAGGATAGAAACTTGAAATTAAAAAAAAAAGAAGATGGATAAATATCTTAAATGATAAAAGCAAGAAGATGAAAGAAGACTTACTGAAATATCATTATGTCTAGTATTAAGTTGTGTGAGTTTATTTTTCTTTCTGTATGAGGATTTTGTCTTTTAAAAATATGTCTGTAACTTACTTCACGCTAAAGCAAGCATATGTAAAATAAATTCAACGGTGATACGAAAGTCTTACCTAGAGTAAATCGGTTAGGCTATATATTCACTCTGTCAACGTTTAACTTTGAGTACAGAGATAATCTGATCCAAGGAAGAAGTAGCAATCCAGACGTAAATAAATCTGCCATTTTCATGTGGATTTTGCTAATATATATATATATATATATATACATTCTCTCAAATAACAATATAGCGTCACGCAATGCATAAAAATAGAACGAATATGTACTCAACTATATATATATATAATATATATATATATATATATATATATATGTGTGTGTGGGGGGTATGTGTGTATGAGAGTGAGCGTTTGTGTGCATGTCTCTATATAGTAAAATGTGTTTGGGCACACACATGACACACACACACACACACACACACACAGCTGTGTTTACACACACACACACACACACACACACACACACACACACACACACACATATATATATATATATATATATATATATATATATATATATATATATATTGCGAGTCTTAATTGCTATTCAAAGAACGCAGAGTCACCACTGTTGGATTCCAGAAAGAAATGCTGTCTTGCGACACAAATATTTCACTCGTATCTCAGTCAGAACTGAAGACCGATACCAAAATCGTTCCATTATTTTTTCATGATTATTGTGCCAGTTAGATAACTAATGAAGATTAAAAAACGTCTGTTTGCAAAGAATTACTAAAGTTAGACGGATAACATTTCAATCATATAGGCGCTAGGGCTTGATATGGCCAGCCGATTGATCGGAGGGGGTCTCTCCGACCGCTTGCCTATTATTTGTAATTTGAATTAAGTTAAACAATGACTCATTTATGTTGCAATTTATCCTTAGTATATCCAACGGATATTCTTGGTGATAGGGAAAAAGTAACCATACAGCTGCTTTTTGTTGGGTGTTGCTCCCAACACGCAGCACCCTTGTGTAGTTCCAATCTTGCTATTTCTCCAAGCGTTTCGTTAAAATCCAAGCGATACAGCCAAACAGTAGTACTGATTCGTCTAAGATTCGGAAGAATTCACTCTCTATCTTATCAGAGAGATCAGATTTCCATATGAGCGATAATCTGTCCATAGCATTACATGTCTTCCCTATGTGAACATTGAGAACACATTGCACAGATGAAGTAGTTTAAAAGTTTTAAGGTAGAAAAAACGGAATAAATGAACTCGAGATGATAGAAAAATGGAGGTGGAAATAGAAAAATGAAAATGATAACGAGAAATATGAAAATAATAAGAAGCAACAAATAACGAAAAGGTAAACATTTTAAAAAGAAATAAATAAAGAAAAATGAAGAGGGATTGAAGAAAATTGAAAGTTAGAAAAAATGAAATAACATCTTGTGAATGGAAATAAATGAATGAATGAAAGATGGAAGTATACTGTTTGGTTTCTTTGTTTAAAGGCATATAAACCTCCGTGTGTTATTTAATGCCCAAATCATCCCAAACTAAGAACAGTACTATTTCATGCAGAGGAAACGAACAAGGATAGTCAGTGACAAAGGAAACAAAATAAAGGCAAAACCAAAAGGCAAAAACGAAAAGCCAAAAAAAAAAACTTCCAGATGAATGACATGATTACATTTAAAGAAAAAACAATAACAGTTTCAATAAGAGAAACGTAGATAACGGGATGGATTTCTTGTTTATTTCAATTTCATCTGGTATTTTTTTCTTTGTTTCATTTTGCTAGTTTCTTCCCAGGAAGCAAAACGGTTCATTTTCTACAGAATACATTATCTACATGCTTCGATAATTTAGACGATAAATCCAGAAAATCCTCGTAAAATGTCTTCCAGCTTTGCTTATCTCCTTGCTTGAACGGAGAGAAATAATGGTAGACATTTTCAAATGTCGTAATACCCAGAGACTAGAACACTTGTTTTGAAATATTTAAGGATCTACTTAATTACAATTAATCACAGATGGTTATGTCTAAGTAAAATATTTCCTCACTTCCTAATCAAGCCGAAGATTTGATGTCAAAACCTAATGATGAATCGGAATATTAACTCAAAAAATCTATTAAAAAAGAATTAAACAGTCCTCTTCTTAGGAATAGCGATTATGTTTAGGGTTCAGTTTGCCTCATGAACCAATATATTCTGGGTTCGATACCGACTCTCACCACCTCAGAATGGTAAAATTGATGGTAGATCTGATGTTCCACCGCAAACGTAAAAAACATATCTGGTCTAGCGCTTGTAAAAATAGGATAGACTCCCTCGATGTCCGGCTGATAACGACAATAGACCTACTAATAGTAGTATTAATATTGGTGTCAAGTATTTAGTGTTTTTGTTATCTGACTGATTGTGTGATTGATTTTATTGGCCTCTCAACCCCTCTGTACCTAGAGATTATGGATCGCGTTAATTAAATATTATATTTACATCTTTTGAGTAGTTGATTTTGCATATGGTACAATCGAATATGAATATTCTTAAACATATCTACTTGATCCTTTGTAATTTAACAGGTACAACCACTCCGGGTGAGACTGGGGCTGGATGTAATGGCAATGAAGGGTGCTCCATATTCCCCAATTCTCCAGAATCAGAGACACATAATCTGAGGAACTTTAGTGTCATACATAGAACATTCTTTTGGGAAGGGAATTAACGGTTTGTAATACGTACAGTCAGTATGCAGGTGGTTAAAACTTAGAGACAAACCGAAAAGTTAATAAAGAAACTATTTAAAAACATTGAAACATTCCTATTCATTGGATGCATCATATTTATGATCTTATGTCAAATCAAAGCAACGTTTAGTTTTTTTCTAGATTTCCGGTCAAGTCACACTTAAATCAATGTTTTCCGTCAGATCATCGGATATGAACAGTGAGGTGTCTGTCTGATTACGTAGACAAGTATCCGTTTGGAAACTGCAGGTACTACTGAGAATCAGAGATATATGTGCCAGACTAAGAGAATTCTAAGAATCAAACATATTTTGGAGAATATATCTCCTTCGAATATGAAATAGTCGTTCATCCAGGCGTCGTTATAAAATATTTTAGTGTTATATTGATTTTTAATATCTCATTTTACTCCTATAGACACAGCAATAGTTTCTGTCGATACAGTTAAGTGATTTTGAAGCGAAAGAATTCACTAGGAGGAAAGTTAATGTTATCTTTTGCGTTAGGTATAATTATATTTTTGCTCATAACACAACTGTTACCCACAAGCTTTTAATTTTGTAAACAAGTTTCTATCGCCGAGGGCCGATGGGCGTTCCAGTGACTGGAGCAATCTTTGGAAGAGAAATCAAAACTGAAGATATTATTACTTTACAACACTGCCATAAAATCTCACCCTATATTTATATCTGCTTAATAATTCTACCAGCTAATAGACTTGTCTCCATGCGCATTGTTTCTTGAGCAATTCGTTTTGGTGAAGTTAATAAGAAGATACTTGAAGATTTTCAATTCATAAATATATTGATTTCTGATAGAAATATCAGAATATATGGCATCCATTAAAGTTGGCAACTAATTTCCGAAAGAATTCACACATTTCCCTTCCCGCCCTGTCTGCTGGGGCTGTAGAATACGCCGAATGTACCTCGGCAGAGGGGTACGACTTTTCCAGTGGGGCCACCTGTTGGCCGTGGGTGGCGACCGGTGACCGGAAGGAATTCTGGTGACTGAGCCGTTCATGGCATGCAACACTCCACTTTGGCCTTCATTTGGGCTAGACGGGCGGTCGGATAGACCTCTTCCGATCAATCGGTTGGTCACGTCAAGCCCTAGCACCTATATGATAGTCCTGACCCTATTGCTCTTATGCAATTCCCAACCATTTTATAACATACGAGCTAGAAGCAGAAGCTGAGGGTCTTGTCATAGGTATTAGTCACAGGTCCTCTTTGACCCAGAGGGTAGTAATTGCTAAGGTTCCATCTATGGGTTAAATAGATAAAAAATTACTTTAAAATGTTTTAAAAATGAGTTTTAAAAACTTTGGGAGCCTAATAATAATGAATATCACAAAAAAAGCATTCAGCAGAAAATAATAGAATATTTGACATGCCGTCAAATCCAACCAAGATTTCCTTTTGTTACATACATTTATGGCATAACACTCAAGAATTATTCTAAGATGTCCGGCAGTGATAGCAAACCGGGTAAGAGTCCCAAGGGTAAGAACCTTTTTTTCTAATACCAATACATTTCCCAGATTATGATCATTTTATTTATGAGTAGCTCGTAACTAACACCTGTTTGCAATTCTTTTATACAGATTTATATTTCTGTTATGTCGTATCAAGTACAGTTTCATTGATTAATTCACTAGGAGTCGATTCGGAAATTCCCGAGAGTTTCTGTATTTTTTTCTATTCTAAATTAAGAAAACTCGAAAAGCTATCATATTTTACCAGTCAGTTTAACTTACGTTTCAAAACATCTTAATTGACAAATGATGGCCAGTAAAGTATGAGGTTTTGTTTTTCAGAGACAAATCGCAGGAAAGGAAATCGACAATCCGGATTAAAATCCAGGACGACCCTCTTGCACATATCGTTAATAGAAAGGTATAACTATCCAACTACTATCCAACAAAATAATAGAAAAGGACTGCTCTTTAGCTGACATTGTAAGCTGTTCTCTGATTGGTCAGTGAGAACGAGTTACAGATTAGAGTTAGCTCAGCGAACGAAGGAAACAGACGCAAAATAGCGTTGGTCAGGTTTAGGAACTTGCGTTTTGAAATCAAGTCTTTGTATGAATCTATAACAAGAAGAAGATGGACACGAAGACAAACCCAGGAACAAACACCAAAGAAATGCTAAGAAGTCCCAGAAGAAAATAATCAGCTCTGATAAAGGGATAGACAATCTGGCCAGATAAGAATATAATTGTAAGCATATCCCTAGTAGAAAAGTAAGGAAACTATCCAACAAGATAACAATGGTAATGTTCTACTTTAGTTCTCTTTTTAGATAAACTCGGAAAGTAGAAATGAGTTCTATTAGAATCTTAAGGGAAGAATAAACTATCTTTATATCTTACTGTTACGTATCATACCAACGTAAACATTTCATAGTTAAACTATATAATGTTGGCCCCGAGTCCTTACTCAGTGGAGAACATAATTCATAATTCCTTGCTTCTTCGATTGAGTTTCATTAACTTTATCCCTAATGATATGAGGATTAAACTATTTTTCATTATTAATTAACTATAAGGTATTTAATTAATTAGGCAAAGTATTTTTCTTCTACGGGTAAAAGATTAATACTTGAATCGCAACTCGTTATTTCAAAATTCTTGTTTTCAATTAAAAATTTGCGTCAGATGTCAGCAAGATAGTAATTATGAGCATGAAAGATAAATAAAAATAACAAAAACAAAAGAAAAATATTAATTATATCTTAAAATTATCTCAGGAAGTTAATATTATCCTGCAAAAAAGAATGCATTTTTGTACAGTATTGTTTCAAAAGATTAAGTTAGACTGAAGAGATCTATGAAGTCAATTTTCAAAAACAGATTATGCGTCGTAAATAATCAAAAAGATTAATTATTAATTAACTAAAATCAGTAGCTTGGAGAAATAACTATTTGCCTAATTAATAAAATTTAATTAAATGAGCATAATTAATTTTAGTTTATAATTTTTTAAAGGCAGGATATTTTAATCAGTGATTAGTTTCGTTTTGTAATATTCTGACTTGGCTCTGATTACCCTGGTCAACAAATTTCTTGATAATTCTACCAACTAATAGACTTGTTTCTATGTCCATTGTTTCATGAAGCAATTCGTTCTGGTGGAGTTAATAAGAGGATACTTGAAGATTTTCAATTCATAAATATATTGATCTCTGATAGAAATCACATAATCGTCTATTCATTTTTTAATGAAGCATATAAATAAAAATAACGGTTAACGTAAGAACTCATTAGAGGTTTATATGGGTTCGATCGACGAGGCCTTGGTCCTTGATTGACATGGGAGTAGTTTAAGCATGTAACCAACCATATTTAGTTAACAAAGAAAATTAATCTCACTCATCGAAATGAATAGACGTATATGGCTATTCTCCAGGCGTGTGGATATGCGTCTTGGGTGAATAAAAGATGTCAAGTTTGAACTGTGTCTTAATGTTCATAAATGCGAAAAAAGAAGATGGAAACTAGGACGGGATCCAAACGAATATAAGTCAAGCCAAAACGACCAACAGGACAGAGAAAATTAACGAACAAATACACCGAAGTTAGATACTAATTTAACACTAAAAATTGTTTTCGACAAAATTGTATGATCTAATTCCAAGAATGTGCTTTAAATTGCACTAGTACGAAAATACTTTGTAAAATGTATATCGTATGCCAAAAACGGACTTCTTTCCACACCACATCTCAGCGTGATTAACGCTATTGTCATAGGAAATCGAATCTATGACCCGTGTTCAAATTCAAGACGTGGTTGTTTGCATTTTAATTTTGGGTTAATGCCCTTGGAAAATCCATAAATCCCTTGCCCCCTCTCCAGCTATGGGTATAGTAGGACAGACTGGTTTATTTGGCCTTGTTTAGGAACAGTATAGGAGAAGGACATTTCTGAATTTAAACCAGATTTACTGTGTCACACTTTTCCCATGGTGGATAACTTTAGTAAATAAATACAAAGAAATCGACATCATTAAGATTTCGTAAAAGTAATGCTATATGATCACTGTAGAAAATTTGAAAATACAATTTGGCGTATAGAAAAGTGATACAAAACTAAAACACGACTTTCTTTTAGATATTTCAGAGAATTAATGTTTGAAGATATGTTTAGTAAAAGAACAATTCTACTTCAACTGGTGACATGTAATTTATTCGTATTAATTGTACAGCCTTTCTTACAGTCTCATTTTGACTTCTCCACCAAATATGAGTGAGATAAGATGCACATGTAGAAAGATTTCACCAAATTATTTCTGCAGATTCAACCGAAATATCATAGATGGTTCTTGCTGGTTTCTACAGGGGGATAACTATATTATTAAAGAAGGCGCCCGTCGTGTAATGGTTATCGTCGTAATAAATGGACACGGTAACACGAGTTAAAATCCTGGACGAGGCTGGTTGTATTTCCCATAGCGCTAATACCCTTAGGATAGGTTTGAATCCACAAATGTTCCACTTAGCATGAGTGAATAGTAGGACAACGTAAGCTCTTTAACCTTGGTATACTGAGAAGATAAGTTTTTAAGTCAAACTCGTTGAACTCAGTTTAAAAATTGACCTTGCGTCACACCTTTCTCGTGCGCAAGGTTTGTTGAATACATGCAGCGGTATACCAGCACTTCCTCTAAGCGCAAGTCTAGTTATATCAGATACATTTTTGGTGCTTTTGACGATTGCTAAAGTTGGATAAATTAATGGTAAGTTCTTATGTTTGTTTAAATTTGATGTAATATAATGGATATGGTATGGACATGTGAATATCTAATAAAGTATTCATCGAAATTGAGTACTCCAGCTTGGTTTCCATTGAGACGATATACCATATACCAACCCCTCCGCATGAGCAGGATGCGACACAAGGTCAGTTTCTTAAGCGGAGTTTAACAGGTTTGAATTCAGAGTTTTCGTTCTTCAAAACAGGTTACCTTACCAAGGTTGAAGAACCTAATCTGCCCTAGTATTTACCCATTGCTGGAATGTACTTGGATGCATACCTTTCCCAATGGTATTAGCGCTATGGGAGATGCAAATAGTTTCGTCTAGGATTTGAACTCAGGTCGACGATTCCATTTCCTACGATTCTAACCATTAGGCCATGCACCTCCAATATACGCATGATATACCTTATAATGTGGTATGCGGAGTAACATTGTATATGTATAGCATTTATATGTGCATAACTCTAAAACATGATAGGATAGTTTCTAACTTAATATTTGAATTCAGGAGCTAAATTTCTGTTAAGAAGTGAGTATGTCAAGATATGTTTTTTTTTGTTTTTTTTTTGTTATTTTTTATCATTAGAGAAATAATATCGGTAAAAAATATTTTACCATGAAAAGCCTTTTTTTACGTTATAAAATCACTAGATATTTATAAAAATGAATCTGGTCAACTGTAAAACCAGACAAAAAAAACAAATGCAGTAGTACCTTGACATACGAGTTTAATTCCTTCCGCTTATAAGTCAATTTTCTCGATAGCAAATCGATTTTCTTGGCTTAATCAATTTGGAAACTTTAATGTTTTGTTGATCTTATTAACATAAGTCTATATGAATCTCGCTTGTACCTCAAATGTTAGCTCTAAACAAATCGACTGTAATTCGTAACTCGGTAAACTTGTAAATTGGTGTACACGTAAGTCAAGTTACCACTGTATTAATATAAAAATTGTTTTATTGTATTTTCTGTTTTCCTTCACTGCAAAGTATATGGAATACACTGAACCGAAAAATAATTTTCAGGTATCAAAGATACTAACTATTCTATAAAAAATGCTAAGTCTGGCACAATGACTTTTTGTTGAGTACACGGACGCAAAGAATCTCAGTTGCGGATATCAGTTTAAGAGAAGCTAAATCTGACATAACTGGTCTTTATCAATAAATATATAAATTAGTTGAATTTACTGTTCATGACTTGCGAGAAAAGACATTTGATAGACTGATATCAACGTTGGAGTTAATCTTTTTCTATGCATCACATAACGAATGTTTGCAAAGGACTCGCAGGACTGATTCGCTAACCACTACACCGAGCTCTGTGCAAAGGGACATCAAGTGAAGAATTATGCAAATGATTTTTTTTATGGAAGAAGAGGCCAGGCGAGAAGCGTCCGAAAAAAAAATCAATACTCATGTGTCGTTGTGTACCACGTGACTTGTAATCTTATTTACAAAAATCGATTCTTCCAAGTATTAACCTTGTGTAGAAGGGCCAACAAGATGAAATAAATTAAATCATACTAATCGAATAAGTATAAAAAGAGGAAAAATACTGCATGAATTTAAAAACGTAAATTTAATTGTACGCAATCAGAACTTCCTACAATCGAACAGATATATATCTGTATATGTGACACATTCCACCCTATATATATATATATATATATATATATATATATATATATATATATATATATATATATATACTAGATACTAGATAAAACCTGACCCGTTGGGTCACCCATTAAGCTCTCGCTAGATAATTGGGATTAGGGAAAAGAGTAGATTCTGCCAAAATGTCGTCTGCTATTCATTAAAAAAACAATTAAAATTAAGTCTAAAAGTTGTAACATAATGAGCATCAGTAAAATAAGGGAAATAATATTGTACATGTAATTTATTTTTAATACATTTTAAACTATTTGTCAGGCAATTTTGCTCAAATATATGTCAAGCATGACCGCCAAAGATGACGCAAAATCCATATTTTATAAAATAAATTTAATCCCCCCACTCATTTGAAAATAAATTACCTAAAATAAAGGATGTATCCGATTTTAATGAAACTTTCAGTGTTGATTTAAAATCAATGAGTTTTATTCTATTTCAAAACTGATTTAATTAGGTATTTCTGCTATGGTAAATTAATATATAAATTCATTTAAGAATATGAAGCGTCTAATTTTAAGTTTAAAATTTCATATTTTTAGATTCTAAAAACATATTTTATTTAATAACTGCTGTAGTTTATTATCGTTATCTTAAATATTGTAAATATCGATGTATAATTTCTTTATAAGATAATTTAAATAATTATCCTTCTGATTTTCGGTACTTATGATATTTGTAAGCATCGGTTGATCTAGGTGATTTGCTACGTAGCGAAATAAATTTAATTTGTCAAATTTTTATCTAAGTCTATGTAATATTGCACATTTAATTCAATTTTAATACATTTAAAACTATTTTTTTCGGTCAATTTCGATTGGGTTCTGTCTAACGACGCTGTTTAAAAATGGCTTGTTTACAAAATTAATTGTAATATTCGTGATTGCAAAATAATTTACCAAAGATCAGGGAATTATCCGATTTTAATGAAATTTTCAGTATTTATTCATCAATTAATGAATTTTGTAATACATCAGTTATTTTATTTCAAAACTTTAATTAAGTATTTCTGCTATGATATTAATATATAAAATTCATTTAAGATATGAGCAGCAAAATTTTAATTTTAAAATGTCATATTATTAGTGTCTAAAATTTTTTTTAATAACTATTTTACTTTAGTATCAATCACTCATATTTTTTTGGTCGAAAACTGTATTGGAAATGTAGCGCCCCCATTTAAATACTGATGTATATATTTTTATCTATTTATAGAATAATAGCCAATTAAATAATTATCGAAATGAGTAAAAGAAAATTCCAAAAATTATTTTTTTAGTTTTTATTTTATTTTTCTGAATATCGGTACTTATTTGCTATCCGAGCAGTTTCTTTAAAAAAACTTTTTTCTTTTATTCAGACCTTCGGTCTTTTGGCTTTTTATTTATACAGAAATTAGTATCAATCACATATACAAAACACCGATATTTTGCGCCAAACAAGGGGGATCAAAGTTAATGGACTCTGAAAAATTAGAAAGTTTGAAATAAAGTAACTGATGTATTATAAAATTCATTCATTGATAAATCAAAACTGAAAATTTCAATAAAATCGGATATTTCCCTGATTTTTGGTAATTAATAGGATTTTTCAACGAATTGGTTGACCTAATTTAAATTGAAATGGGTCAGGGAATTTCATTACATACGGCGTTTGAATCAAGTGAGTTGTTAAATGTCTCTCTTAATCTTTCTTTCTTTTACTCTCTAGATAAAATAACATATTTAATGAGAGTGGAATCAATAGAGAGACTTAGAGGGGAAAAGAGTGATATACAGAAGTTATGACAGGGATTGGTCAATTTATGACTTTATTGCAAATTACGACTAATTAGAACCAATTTTTCAAACATTACGTAATCTTAAAACTAAGGAACAAATTAGTATAACTTTCATGTCATTAAACTAACCAGGAAAAAGACTTTAGACTTTAAAAGGTGATAATCTCAGCTTTAGTATTATATATATATATATATATATATATATATATATATATATATATATATATATATACTAACTACTTCGCTTGAGCAGGTTGGGTCACAAGGTCAGTTTCTTAAGTGGAGTGTACCAAGTTTTGAATTCATAGTTTTGCTTTTCCTAGACTGGTTGCCTAACCAAGGTTAAAGAGCCCAGTCTGCCTACTATTAATCCATAGCTGGGGGAATAGTTTAATACATACCTTTCCCAAGGGTAATAGTGCTATAGGAAATAAAACAGCCTCGTCCAGGATTTGAACTGGTCTCGTCGTGTTCCTTTCATACTACGATAACCTGATATTATAGGTTATTAAATTTAAAGAATCCCAGGGGTTTGTTGTCTTTTGGGCCCAGTACCTGAGCTTGGATTCTTTCGCCCCAAAATCTCGAAAGATTAATTTAATTAAATGCCTAACTTTCCGTGCACAACAAATTATTCAGGCAATAAAACCCAAGGAGAACTTAAGAATATCAAAGACATCTTTTTGAATAATGGGTATCATGAAGATGTAATTTCTGACACTATTAGAATAACTGTGGCGAAATTCGATTGCGACAGACCATTCGTCCGTTCAAGTGCCCGGTTTATATTCGTTTACCTTGGGTGAGACCGGCAAGTCAAACTATTGCTGATAAAATCAGTTCCTCAGTTATACGTTGCTATCCTGCAGCAAAAGCATGACCAACTTTTTTCACCAAAGTTGCTTTCCGCTCTGCTAATAAGGATGTACTCCCAATACTTAATCAAAGTTTATTACTTCACAAATATACATGCTGGTGTGGGGCCACATATATTGGGCGTACAATTCAAAGATTAGCTATTAGAGTGAATCAGCACGTTCCCCGAGGAATACACCATCGTAGACACACATCATCCGGGCATTCACAATATCCAGAGTCCGCGATCTGCGAACATTTACTTAATATAAATACTTGCCGATCCAACTATAGTGATCTTCAATTTTTCATTCTGCACAAGGGTAGGACGAAACAGCATTTAAATGCCATCGAAGCTGTTTCAATTTTCTTTTCTCGTCCTACCTTTGTGCAAACAAATTAGACCTAAGCACTCACTTATTTTATTGGGTATGCGGCTTGAGTCTGGTGTGACTTGATGGGGGTTTCTTAGTTTTATTTTCGCCCCGCCCCTCTTGTCAAACCTATTCCTTAGTCCTTAGTCTTCATTCCATATCCATTCATGGCGTAATTAATTTACAACTTGACTTTAATCGATTCTGGGAGTAAGACTTGAAAAGCACCGGGCGAAAGAGCCCTTGTTTTATTTATAAACAACTTTTTTTCTATTCCTTTCATTCCTCCTTATTCTTTCATCCATTGATATCCTGGTGATCACTATGATAATGATATATATATATATATATATATATATATATATAATGATAATGATAGATTATATAAATTTGCCTGTACCAAAAAATGTATTTGAATATATATATATATATATATATATATATATATATATAATATTCGTAAACGATATTAGATCCACGCTAAACCAGAGCCCACCCCCGCACAGCTCATGAGGTATTTTTACATCATGGAGTAAATAGACTATATGCCTACCTATCGTCCTACCTATCTATCTCTCGATCGATCTGTTTCAGTCTGTATCTATCTATCTATCTATCTATCTCAGCCTATCATATATAATTCCATCCTTCAATCAATCTCTCTATATCTATTCAAAGGGACGGTTTTCTCTACTATTGACCCATAGGTAGTGGGAGGATACGTGGATTCATATATTCACAAAGGTATTAAGACTATGCGAAATGCAAACAAATCCGTTCCGGATTAAAATTACTTTCGTCGTATCCATTTCTTACAACAGTAACTATTACACCACTCGAATCCGTTATAGATATATTCCAGTCTGATCATGATTAACTCTCTCTCTCTCTCTCTCTCTCTCTCTCTCTCTCTCTCTCTCTCTCTCTCTCTCTCTCTCTCATTACCAATCTATCTCTATCAATTTCAATATCTTCATCCCATATATATATATATATATATATATATATATATCCCTTAATGGTCCAAATTCTTGGACGTAAATCTGGGAAGTATTTTGTCCACGACTTTTTCATGCTTACTCGTGGCTGAGAGTTTCAATATAGGTCAGACAGAATGGACTTCAAGTTAGTACTGAGATTTCTTTTAAAGGACAAGGCAGCTTATATACAAGTATAAGCAATTCTCTAGTGCCCACTTTTTAAAAAATAATAATGACACAGCTGAAAGAAGTGATATATTTCGTTTCATAAAAAGTCAAATCTCTTACACACACTACATTTTACAAGATGTGATAAAAAGTATGGAAATCCAATTTTTTATTTTGTTGATTTTTTTTAAAGTTATATTAAGAGATGTGCTTAGTTGAATATATATATATATATATATATATATATATATATATATATATTAAAAGGTGTATTTCAAAATAACCTTCTCAAGTTTCACCATAAAGGATCATGCAGGTTAATTGTAATGAATCAATCAAGCATTGATTAATTACAGGCAATTGAGGAAGTTAATAACGCAATTATGCTCATTAAAAACAGTTTCGCAGTGAAGTTGAATGCTATGTAGTTGGTTGCGTGATTCAAAAGTTAAATGTCAAACACGATATTGTTAAATACTGCACGTAACTGTTGACGTGGAAGCGGCTGTTTGGAATATTAAAAGGGAAAAGAGACATTTGTGCAGAATATGTGTCTTTTTATGATATCAGACAATATCCGTGATTGTTAATTTGAAATATTAAACACAGTTGTTAAATGCTGCACATGACTTTAACGACGGATGTAGAACAATGTTCCCAGAATATAATTGATAAATAAGTCTATAAATTCTATTTAACATTCAGTTTGTTAAAATAAAAAAAATCTGTTTTTTTCCTTCTTTTATTGGATTCAATTTTCATAGTCTTATTCAATTATCATGAGATATCCAATCAAAATATAAGGTGTTTTTTCCTTTCCCGATTTTATAATTATCAGATATCGCTCAGAAAAATCAATCGTGTCCCTTTCCAAAGACAAACATGACCATGTATTAACACGTCTATCATCGATAAATCTTACATATTTCATCATTAGGGATTTTTGAAAAGTATAGTGTTTCAAAACTTTTACACTTAAAGAACTGAAAGTTAATATTAAAATATATATTTTTTGGTTGATTTCTTGCTTGCATTGCCTTAGTGTAGCAGTTATTCTAAGGCTAACCTCCTCAAATAGATTACTGAAAATTTAGTTATCTTCTATAGGTTTATTATATGACAAAACAATTACAATATAAATGTCCTTCCTGTGTATAGAGGTATGAACAGGGAACCAAGATTTATCTGCTATCTTCTATGTTAATCAAGAGATTAATTCTTTCGAATAAAATCGTGGAGCTGGTCCTTAGGTGTCTATTGAATATGAGAGGCAAAACTACTGGGTTCGACAAGTGATTGTTATGTCCAATTACAGGGAAGCTCTCCCTTACTTGATTCCATATATTTTACTGACCCAACACTTGCTTGCTTTTATGGTATACCAACCCTTGCAAGTTTATTTTATATCAAAGTTTGTTTAAAAGTTATCCCCATGAAATCCAAGCGTGGAGCAAAGATAATGCTCTACAAGTTTCTTTTCTATATACAGTCTCATAAAAATGAGTTTTGACAACTTCACACGCTAAGATAAACGATTGCTTATCGATAACAAATATAGTTTGTCTCACCAACCTGAACGGACATGTTGACTGTGTTAAGAAAAAATGTTATTCGCGATTATCCGAATATTTCCACGCCTAATTAGATTCTGTTTGCCACTTTCCCATCTGCACCCACCACCGTCTCTATTGTACATTTTATTTTTTTATTTTAAGACACTATTTAGTATTCCGATGTGAACTATTTCGGAAGAACTTCATTTAAATTGAACAGTCAATTAAAAAAGAAAATAAAAACTTCACATCTTTTTTTTTTATTAAGTTTGTTAAAAAGAAAGAAAATAATTTTACTTGAGATATTAAGCTTGAATTTTATTAGGAAGAAAGGGGAAAAGCGATCGCAGATGAGGAGTGATCATTTGGTGTTTATATTTAAACCATGTGTCATATAAAAACATATCTACGTTCTTTCCGAAGAAGAAGAAGAAGAAGAAGAAGAAGAAGAAGAAGAAGAAGAAGAAGAAGAAGAAGAAGAAGAAGTGCCGAGGGGATAAGAAAAAGTAAAAGAATGTGAAAGCATAAATGTTTATTTCCTAAAAAGATGATTTAGAAAGTAAAAGAGTAGATAATGAGAAAAAGAAAACAACTTGTATGATTGATTGATTGATTTTAACGGGATGTCAACTCATCATAGGATATTTTAAATCTAGGGGTTAGGGAATCGCGTTCATTGTGCCTTGATATTTAAATTTTTCAGGAAATATTTCTTGATAGTTTGTTTTGCACATGGTCCTTTCAAATAGGAAACATTTTTAAACATATCTATCTGACCCATAGATGGGAACATAATAATCATGGGATTAATAGCAATGAAGACGTACTTCACACTCCTCAGATATCCAGAACTAGACTCTCACGATCAGTTTAGTGTAATACTGAAGACATTGCATTTTCTTTTTTTTTGGGGGGGGGGGCGGATGCTGCTTATATATTTCGTGGATTCTAAGCCCCACTAACAAGGTTTGCAACAAAAGGAGGAGGAAAAGAAAACAACTCGCAAAAGTGGAGATGGAATAAAAGAAGGAAAAGAACAAAAGATGACGGAGAAGATGTTTACTTATATATTTATATATATATATATATATATATATATATATATATATATATATATATATATATAGTTTCATTTATACCTATCTATTACTAGTAGTATATACCCACTTATATGGTTTCTAGAGACTAATAATTTTCTTGCACAATTATATGGCTTGGATTTATTTTTACTCATAATAATAATAATAATAAATTTAGTTAATTATTCTTCATAATCTTTTAGTTAGTTAAATGGTTTCAACAAAATCCCCATATAATATTAGTAATTCAATTTAATTATAATCATTTACTTGCACACTCTATATAGGTTTCCGTATTCCTATCCGATATTAATAATTTTCAAACAGATCTATTGGATCCAAATATGTTACCCTAACGGGTACTACTAATCAGAGTGATAGATAAATAGATAGATAGAGAGAGAGAGAGAGAGAGAGAGAGAGAGAGAGAGAGAGAGAGAGAGAGAGAGAGGAAGAGATATACCTTGGAGTAGTTGTCTACTCACCATTGTGGAAAATATAGAAAAACATTCTAAGGATGAAAATTTATCCTTAATAAACACTTCCTGTTTTTCAAAATGTTATTCACATACAGTCGGATTGATTTCCCCATTTAACTTCCACGCTATTGTAGGTGACTTCACACTACCTAGAGCTCTAGAATTTGACCCTCACCCACGACTGCAGTTTAGTGCTATAGCCATCTCATCCAATCTTTTGAGGGTGAGAATACAGTCGGCCTATTATAAACCCCGGAGACAGCATGGAACTCTTTTAAGTAGTTGACCATTTTCAATTGATCACAATGGAGATATTGATAAAGCATGCTGTTTAGTAAAATGGTGGCTCTCTATGTACGAGGTGTGTGCTGTATTGCAGTGCGTTATTTTTCCTGTTAATGATGGCTTGTTGCCGCAAGATAAAGCCACCCTAACCGTGGCTGGCACAAAACTCTTCCAAGAACAGTGGGCTCACTTCCGGTTATTCAAATGATTTCCGATTCTTTAGAGTAAACCGTTATACATGTATGAAACAATTTGTAAACGCAAGGGCATATAGCTTAGCCAGCAACGACCCCAGTGCATCATATCAACCGTTATTAATAATAATCCTTTGTAAACAACATTTTAACATCATATCAACTCCGTATTGTTCATCTAATTATAGGGAAAATAGAGGGGAAAAATAAAGATTTAACTCAACAAGTTTTTGTTGGGTGGGGAGCAAGAAAAAGCGAGTCCAACGCCTTCACGCAGGCCAAAATTTCTCTTTACAAACACCGACATCTTCTTCTTCTTCTTCTTCTTCTTCTTCTTCTTCTTCTTCTTCTTCTTCTTCTTCTTCTTCTTCTTCTTCTTCGTCGTCGTCGTCGTCGTCGTCGTCGAATCCTCTAGCAGCTACCGTAGCAACACTCGTTTCTGCACTCTTTCGCTTCTAGGTGTTTCTTTATATTATACACATGTCTGTTTCTATCATCCGGGCGTCTGTGCTTCACATACGGGACTGTCAACTCAATCACGGAATACCCGCAGCTATCATCTGTCGTTCACATACGGGACAATGGCATCTCGATTTCGGTGCCTTTTCGCATTCTGAAGGACGCGGGTTCGATCCTAGGTCAGTCCTACACGCCAAGCAAAACCTAGCCCGCTTCCTCCGAGAATATGTCAAGTTTTCATGCCCGCCACTCAACTCGTGTTTTCTGTCACATAATAATTTGATTCATTTATAAATGTTTAATCATATTCGTAAATATATTTTGAATATTCCATAACATTTTTGCATTGCACTTTTAATTGCTATAGTATGATATCAAGTATTTTTACTTAATACAAATAATTTGGGAATAGTTATACGGTTTTAAGTATTCCAACACAAAAGTGGAAGCGAGTGGTGTAATGGCTATAACAGTATGAAATGGACACTGCGAGACGAGTTAAAATCCTAGATGAGGCTGTTTGCATTTCGCATAGCACTAATACCTTTGGGAAAGAGATGAATCCAACTATTCTCCCTTCGGCTATGGGTAAATAGTAGGACAGTCCTTTAACTTTGGCTAGATAAAAACACCCCCGAATTCAAACGCTGTTAAACTGCGCTTAAGAAAGTCTCCTGGAGCAGAGAGGTTGGTAAATATGTAAAAAATAACAGCAATGACGGTTTGTGTCAGAAAGAAAAATAGACAAAAGCTGTTGTATATTATTAAGTAGCAATCGCCAAGTCGTTCCTAAATTAATATAGTAATGATTAACAAGCTAATATCGCAGGAGCAAGTTTTTTTTACTATTTCCGACGTCAATGATAATCTTGTATCAGACAAAAATAAGATTTACAAATATATACAAGGTGAAAAACTGTAGGATGATGGTTAACAAAATAACATTTAAAGCTACTATCATAGTGGATATCATTATTATTCTCTGTAGATACTCTGGTTTCCAAGATCTTTTTGGAGGGTCAAATAAAGCCAGTTTTAAATGGGGACTAAGTTTCAAATATTTTGATTAATTTCTTCTGCTTCAGCCACTATCCTCGTTACACTATTCCTTTCTACTGCTTCTGACTTTCTTTCTTCTCCTTACCACTCCCCCGTCCCTTTCTCTTCCACCGTTCTTTCTTTTCTCTTGTATCTGCTTCCTTCTTCTCTCACTGACACCTTCTCACTAAATGATCAGTTTTCCTTCTTCAGTTAGTGAGGTGTTCTTTTATCAGCAACCACCTCACCCATAGTGGATGCCATTTCCCTTTAAGAAGCCTCTTCTATCTCCACTCCAGCTTCTCGTTATTTTCTGCACATCAATAACGACTTTTCTACCCCAAATACTCAAGTAACATGTGCCAGACATAACTAGGTAAAGTGAATGTTCACTGATTCATATATGTTTGTATAAAAAAAGAAACGATGTTCCAATTTCTGAAAAACTTTTCCCTGTTTCATGTATATTTATAACATTAGTAAAATAAATGCACTTTTTTTTCTGAAGCTAAAATTATTTTAAAACAATCTTTCGAAAAAAAATTCCCAAGAAAAACGCGAAAATATTTTCACAAACCACAGTAAAACTTGGTTATTTTTTTTAATCTTTCATGAGAAAAAAAATCCAAAACAAAACTAAGTTATTCCTCGAAAATTATCATCTCGAGCCTTCTTAACATTCTGACTTTTTTTTATCTTAAGTGATTTTACTTTGCTGTTTAAAAATATTAGAAAAAAATAAAGATAAAGCCACAAACTCTAAACATTCAAGAAAATCAATGACGTTATCGTAAGCAAAACTATTCGTTGTAAGAGACACGTATGATAAATGTAAGTAGTGAAACGTTTATAGAGCTGTGTGTGCTTTTGGAAGGGTGGGTAAGGGATATGCTTTTGGAAAATAAAGATAAAGAAATAATATCTACCCGTCAGTAACACGTTGGCGCGTGGAAAATGTAATTTAAGAAAAACAAAATATCGGCTACGTGTCGAGAGAACTAAAAAGATGGCATATATCTAAAAAGAACTCTCCACCGTTTGAAGGTGAAATAGTTCGTGGACAAAACGTTTTACTGGACTTGGATTTGAAACAAAATCAAACACGACATCCTCGTAGACATAACGATATATATATATATATATATTATATATATATATATATATATATATATATATATATATATATATATATATATATGTATTGAGCGTTTTCTATTCTTTTATCCGACTTATTCGCTTTGTTACGACAGTTAAAATTGTGACTGACTCGGGTTTTCCTTATTTATTTCAGTTGATTTATTCTCCCTTCATATATATATATATATATATATATATATATATATATATATATATGTGTGTGTGTGTGTGTGTGTGTGTGTGTGTGTGTTTGTGTGTGTAAATAAGAAGGTAGTATTGTACTTTAAAAAGGTACCAATTTATTGGTACAGAGGTGGTTGTAGGTGCATGTAATAGTTATTAGTTGAGTTTAGATACTGGACGAGGCTGTTTGAATTTCACCTACCGCTAATCTCTTTGGGAAAGGTATGCTTACAAGCCTTTTCCCTACCGCTATGTGTAGAATGGTAGGAAGGGCCCAGTTCTTTAATCCCCGTTAGGCAACCAGTCGAGGAGAAATAAAATTCTTAATTCAAATGCTGTTAAACTCCGCTTAAAGGGATTGACGATGTGTTAAAGTCTACTCGTGTGCAGCAGTTTGTAAATATAGATTTATCGATACAGAAATATACATAAGTACGAAGTGAACACCAAACGAATTAGAAATTCAAACCTTGTGTGAGTTTAATTAGCCATAATGATTATTATACTCAAGCAACTATTGTGTATTTAAGCAAACACATAATCCATGCTTGCCCTTGATGGGGATATTAAGGATTTTGAGTAGATATGAAAGTTGAGACAATAACATATATATATATATATATATAATATATATATATATATATATATATATATGTGTGTGTGTGTGTGTGTGTGTGTGTGTGTGTATATGCTGCCGTATG
The DNA here is from genome assembly GCA_023376005.1 of Doryteuthis pealeii. Lineage (NCBI taxonomy): Eukaryota > Metazoa > Mollusca > Cephalopoda > Myopsida > Loliginidae > Doryteuthis > Doryteuthis pealeii. The sequence continues at coordinate 66,008,460 of CM042159.1, read as the reverse complement.
TATATGCGTGTATATATATATATGAGTGTGTCAATATCTTATATTGGAAATTATTGTTATAATTTGAATCAATTTAAAGATACCTTATAATTTTTTTCTGGATTTTCAGTTCACTTTTTAAAACGCACGATCTTCCTTTAGCCGATTTCTTTTCACAGACACATACACACACACACACACACACACACACACACACACACACACACACACACACACACACACACACACACATATATATATATATATATATATATATATATATATATATATATATAGCCAAATCCTAAATAGCCAAATCCTAATCTAAATCGGCAGCGACCTCACCAAATTCCAAACAGCGTGAAACAAAATTGAGTACTGATTCTAATACTATTTGCAATATTCTTCAGCACAATATTGAAACAATCGACAGAGTAGATGAATGATCTATATATCTGAACATATTCAAGTGGCCAATCGGAAGAAACAAAATAAGAATACAATAAAACTTATGCAAGCGGAATTGTTTGAAGACAATGCAATTTCTGTTCCCGACTCAAATTCCTACCTTAGACCATGAAGTTTCTGCTCTGCAAAACCTGCAACATTTCTCTATTTTAAAATCAGAACGTATCAAGGAAACTGTCATGATCCATCAATCGGTAACCCAAAAATTTCAATATCCAGCGCTGAATGAGTCGGGTTGACAAAGATGTGAAGTGAATGTGTATATACATTCAAACAAATTTGGTTAATAATAAAGGAATCCTTATTGTTTTTAATTTTCCTCGTTTTTCTTTCAAGTTTTCTGACAATATTTTGCTATCAACTTGAAAGGTGTTAATGGGCTGTCCGAAAGAGTTTTCATTAGTAAACCAAGTACTTTCAATTCTTTTCTGAGCTATTATCAAAATGTTTATTATTTGTCTAAACTATTGGTGTGTTTTTGTCCCTAACGTGATTCTAAATAATGCTGTAGGTTTATTTTTTAAATATATCTAACGAGCTTAACAAAAACACGTTCTATCTATCTAAAGCGTTTTAGAATATTGTCACCATTTTCCTAATTAATTCTATTAATAGTGGATTGTGTAAATTTTATGGATAAAACTTCATGGAGTTTTAATTTTTTTGATATTATAGTCTGCATGAAGCATCTTTGTATTATTGCTTGATACTACACATTTACTAAAGAGTTTGTTAGAGAAGAGATATCATCCCGAACAGCCAAAGGATGATGCTCTTAAATCCATAAGAAATGTCTTACAATGTCATGATAAACATTTTTGATTCAACAAATACTACATTATAAAATAATGACGTTAGATAAAAGTTAACTTTTATCGCGATGAAAGAAAAAAAGAGACGAACATTCGTAATTGTCACATATTATAAAAGTTAATAATTTTTTTTAGATTTGCAAAGTAGAATGAAAGACACTAAGAAAATTCGTTCTTATAGCTATTTCCAGCCATTGTTTTATCACGTACCGCCATCAAGCGACACTTTTACTTAAAAAAACAACACATTTTATAAAATTCCAAGAAAGAATGAAAGATTTTTGTGTAGATAAAACATACTGTTATGCTCATGCTTATACACACACACACACACACACACACACACACACACACACACACACACACAAGCACACACACACACACACATGTATGTATATATATATATATATATATATATATATATATATATCAGCCTGTTCATCCTTCACGCTCTCTATCACAGTATCTTATATATATATATATATATATATATATATATATATATATATATATATATATATATATATATATGTGTATGTGTGTGTTTGGTTGTCTTTATGGCAGAGTAGAAAAGTTTTACTAAATGTGTTTAAATAAAATGTAAATGTTCCGAGAAAAAAAATAAAACTAATCAGATATGTAGCAGTTCTTTTATTTCTTATTCTCCTTATATCTATTTCAATCTGTTTTTACCTATCAGTGTATGTATGTATGTATCTCATGTCATTCACTATATATATATATATATGAGTGTGTGTGTGTGTGTGTGTGTGTGTGTGTGTGTATGTTTATGCTTGTGTTTGTCTGTTTTTATATTTATGTCCATTTATCTATATATTTTAATTTAAATAATATCACGAAGTTCATGTATAGAAGAAATAACTTCAATGTAGACAATGCTTTCCCGGCTAAAATATGTATGTAAAGCAATATTTCGAGCTCGATATGCATCACTATCCGATAAGATAAGCTCCGTGAATATCCATTTCCATCTTACAGGATTTGGTTGATGGTCGAGATTATTACATATTTCTCTGTCGTTTCAGTGCACGTACATATGCTCCCAGACAGACAGACAGGCAACCAAACAGACCACCGCACACACGTTGGTAGTCAGGTATATGTAAGTGTGTACATGAGTGTGCGTGTGAGAAAGGGATATGTTCTTGTTTGTATGTCAGTATATAGGAATAAATGTAGGAATAACAAATATCTATATATTATTTCACTTATAGCTGCTAGGACCCCTTTGTATCCCGGTAGAGCGTAGTTGTTAGTTTGATTTTCAAAAGGTAGAAGTTAATCTGACAGGAAAATGAAAACGAATCAGCGAAATGATAGGATGACTTGAAAAACACAAGTATGTTTTTGATAGGCAGTGTGTAATGCCACTTGATTATGGAAACGGGGAATCAACAATTGGAAGGTAAGAGTCCTAGTCAGTAAAACAAAGCGAATGAATAAATAAAGAAAGAAAGAGAAAAGTATAAAAGTAAATAGAGGAAATAAGAAGAAAGAAAGAAAGAAAGAAAGAAAAGGAATAACAAATTAAGAAGGAATTTATAAATCCAAATATGTAAGAAGAAAGAGAGGAAAACATAATAACAAAGAGAAATAACAGGAAAGAAAGAAAGAAAAAAAGAAAGAAAGAAAGAAGAAAAGTATAGAAGTTAATCAAAAAAATAGAAAGAATGAATGAAAGAAAGAAAGAAGAAAATGAGAAGGAATTATAAAAATGAATAGAAGGAGCATGTAAGAAGAAAGAAAGAAAAAAGAAAAAAGTTTAAAATGGTGTAAAAGGAAAAGACAGGGGAAAGAAAAAAAACGAGAAGAAATAGAAAAAAGAAGAAAGAATGAAAAGAAGAGGAAAGAATAAAAACAAAAGGAGAAGGGACAAGAAAAGAAAGAAAGAAAGTATATAAACGAAAAGAAAGAAAAAAGAAAGAAAAACATTAGACCAGGAAAGAGATGTCGGGATCACAACAAGATGGACAAGAATGCAAAAGTCTACAGTAGTTTTTTTTATGAAGAAATCTTATGGAACAGTTGTGATATCAAATAGTTCAACGAAAAACTGATAAACGACAAGAAAGTCTTGAAAATTATTGTAAGCATAAGAGAACATAATGTAACTGGGTTTTTTTCTGATCTTCCAGCCACGTAAGTTGTAAGTAGCAGAGAGCAAACATAATAATCGCATCGCGTTTATCTGTAAGGGAACCATTCCTTTTGTTTGTGCGTATAAATCATTAAAAGGAATTAAAAGGACTGACAGATTTTCGGTGGGCACTCTCAAAGTGGACATATCCTGGCAAGAGTAACTTCCAGACTTTCAAACCTCTTTTTTTTAAAACTTGGTAAAAAAAAAAGAAAAGAAATACAAAGACCGCATGAAGTTACACAAATACATCTTCCCTTATTCGAATAATACCCTTTTACTTTCTATCTATATATATCTTTCTGTGTATGACAATTCATGAGAGTTCATGAATTGTGAGCAGACCCTGTATTAGTTTTAGATAAAGTTCATTAGATTTGATAGCGGAGGTGGATAGTTTTCCATAACGGTTGGGAGTTATAATTGATAATTTAGATCACCCCAACCGACCTCCGGAACAAAGACTTGTGAATAGTTAGTTTAGTTATCAGATTCGATCATAACTTGGAAGGAGAAAGACGTGCTAGTCTTCTCTCGGGGGTCCACATCTCAATCCCCGCGGTGGAATTGAATCAATCATGGGCTTGATAAGTAATAAAAACATTTGATCAAGAAAACTTAAAGACTTGTTGGTTATTAAATATAGAAACAAGGATTAGCCCATTAGAAAAATTAGAAGATTGAAGAACAGAAGAAATAGAAGTCAACTCAACTAGACAAGATGGCAGCCATAACAGATAGAATACAGGATAGTATCAAATGTGTCTCTGTCTCATCTATTGGACCATCACGCGCGCATACTGGATGCCGCGCAGAGGATCTAGCGGGGGCAGTGAATGACAGAGGACCTTGGCGAGAGATTGTCATGGACATCCGTGCTGCTGGAGCGAGATGATGATGATGATGATGATGATATAAAGAAAATAATAGATTAAGAATAATCCGACAAAATGTGAAACAATATACAAGAAAGGTGCATAACAAAACACAAACAATCGATTCAATTAATATTTCTGTTCCAAAAATTCATCAGAATGATTATTTGTTTACACAGATTGGTATGTAAGTAAGAAAGATATCACGGATAGGGGAAGGAGAAATATTGCTGCTCGGTGGTGTTAAAAGGCTTTTGGAGGCCATCAGATATGCATGTATTTCTGTTGGGAAGATAGAATGGGAATGTTGTTTATTTACACTTGGTTACTATCTTTTCTTATATAGAGTGAGCTGCGGTGATGTTTTTTTTTGTAAGATCATAGTTTCTTGTTGAATGTGTAGTTTTTCATTCCGACAATAAGAAGAAAATAACAGTCACTACCAAGGCGCAGTCTCGAGCCTCCCCTTATGCTTTTTATCTTTTACTATCTTATATACCAATCTGTATTAATAAATAAAGTCATTCTGATGAAGTTTTTGAACTAGCCGCGATGGTAATATTAATTGAATCGATTGTTTGTGTTTGTTTTCTTATTCACTTTTCAGTATATTGTTATATACACACACACACACACCACACACACACACATATATATATATATATATATATATATATATATATATATATATATATATATATATATATATATATATATGCATGCGGCAATCAAACGAAAATAGCAACAGTTGTATGGATAACAAAGATAATAACTCTCGGATCCCTGAGCGGAACCAGCAGTGTCCTGCGATACCACCATACTTTGTTGGTTTTACATTGCATTATGCCAATGGCATTTCAAGATGTATCCATTTCGTATAGACTGACAGAAAGACGGACATAGACACAGACATAGAAACACACACACACACACGCACGCACGCACACACACAAATATATATATATATATATATATATATATATATATATATATATAAGTGTTAATATATGTGTGGTTGTGTTTAGAAGACATGAACAAAGCGTAAGGAATATGAAAACAAACTAAATCGAGGAAATTATTTCAAATAAACGAGAAAAGATAAAAACCAAATAAAGATATATAAGTCGAAACTCTCATAAAAATCAAATGATCTCGGTGTAATGGAAAACCGGAAGGAAACACAAGAACAGAAGAAAAATCGAAAATGAAATTGGTATGAAATAAGAAAAGAAAATATACTATCAGAAAAAATGGGACGAGGGAAGAAAAAATAGAGAGAGATAGAAAAGAATGAAGTGAGGGAAGAAAGGAATAAAGAAAAGAAAAGAAAAGTCTGATAGGAAGGAAAGAAGCCAGAATAAAATAATGAAACAAAAAATGAAAGAGATGCAAAAAGAGTATGATATTGTTTATTTCTGTTTTAAGATAAATCCGCATATTTTCAAATGAGCTTCTGGCTAGATGGTAATATTTTCGGTCTTTGTATAGAAAAAATAACGAAAGCTTAAAAAGAAACAAAAAAAAAAAATGAACAAAAAATATGACCAAACTAAAAGAAGTTTTTTTTTAATACACAGTTTGCTTCCCCCTTTCATATTTGTATGAACCAAAAGAAAACCAAGATTCTTATAACATTCGACGATGAAACAAAACCTTTTAAATGCCCATATGTTTGACGCTTATAAATTGCATAATTTCCACTGAACATATCTGAGAAGAAAGCATTGGAAAATGCGAAACCTACAAGAATATCACTTAAAATGTATATTTATTATTATTTTCTTCAATGTAAAAAATATACAGAGGCATTAAGAAAATTTAACACCTTTATCGTAGTACTATATGATATAATTCTAAACAGTCCCCACATGCTCACCAACCCTATCATAAACCAATTATTAGTAGTAAGGAAGATCTAGAACTCATTTTACAAACAAAAATAGATAACAAAAAGTCGCCATTTTTTGCCAACCTAACCAAATTTAGAGAACTAAAAATCGATATAACTGCCAAATTCTGGAACTGGAAGCTCAAATTTGGTGGATTGTCTAATGTTAACATTGTCTACCTCTGAAAAAAAATCAGAAAAAATTGAAGGTGCTGGGTGACACTTTTACATTTTCTGGATGATTTGACATGGAATCACCCTGGGAGGAAAGCATAAGAAAATGCTAAACATACAAGAATATCACTTAAAATGTGTTTTTATTATTATTTTCTTAAATGTAAAAATGAAATGAAATTTAGCAAGTTGTTGGTTTGATATATTGTTAAGATGAGTGTCAATTTCAAAGTGGTGTGAAATTCTTTGTTTAACAAAGGAAACAACTTAAGCCAATATTCTGTTGATGTAGATCTTGTTTTGCCTTTCAAAAAATAAAATGATAAGAGACTCACGTATTTCGTACGGATTAGGCATCCGATGAAGGTCGTAGATACATCAACCGAAGCATTGGAAAATAATTTCTGAATATCTCTTTTGTGTCATTATGGAAATTATCTCGGATAAATAAAACAATTTGCATTTCTGATTGATTGATTAATTCTAACCGCGTTTCAACCCGTATTTAATGTCTAGTTAGAGAATCGCATTCATTGCACCTCCGTATCTATATTTTTGTGTAGTTTCTTAAGAGTTGCTTTTTTTTCCATACGGTCCAATCAAATACAAATACATTTTACACAGATCTATTGAGGAGATCGGAATATATACTATCACTCTGGGTTAGGATGGATCTGTGAGTAATAGCAATGAAAGGGTTCTCCACACTCCCCAGAGCACTTGAACTGGAGATTAACCATCAGGTGCACTCTAAAGTTAAGTTTTGTTTAACAGCATATCGACCTCAGTGGGTCATCTAATGCCAGAGAAGATGATATAGAATGTTTTTACATATGGATATGTAGTCTTTAAAGTAGCGGTTTTATAGTTATGTTTTGTTAGATCTTGTTGAATATTGCTTTTAGTGTGATACACAGATGTGCATGTACGGGATACAATCAGCAAATTCTAAGCTTCGATGATATGGTGTATTATTTCTCTGGTAGAAACTTATTATTCCGTAATTAAAGATATTTTATCGTACTTACTACATTTTAAAATGTGCGATTTGGAAAGATATATGAACTACTTATTTCAATTAACCTGAATTCCAAACTATAAAGCTAGATATTTTGTTGCTGTCTCCAATGTATATTATTCGTGCCTGGAAAGTAGGGCAGATTTTTACGATCACTGGACACCTACAAGAATATCACTTAAAAAGGCGCTTGTTAATCGATTGTGAAAACTCAGGGCCAATCGCGTGGCCTCTGTTTTCCAGATAAAACCATTACTTTTCCAACGGCGATATTGTGCTCCCTGTATCTACTCTAGTGTCCAGGCAAATAAACGGAAGATATAAATATCAGGACAACCTTTGTATTTTTGATAAAGACAACGGTAACAAAAATGCGATATACGGACTGAAATATTATGTATATATATATAAACTAGTCATCCAGAGACATGTGTTTCGAAGTTTACTTCTCAAGAGTGCGGCTCGACTTTTTAACAGCTACCTCTAGCCGGGTGGGAAACCCGACAGAATTTTCGTCCGTCAATTTCCTTACCCTCTCGACTTCGGGAACTGTCAACCTGGAGCGAAAAATTAATTGATAAACTTATATATATATATATATATATATATATATATATATATATTATATATATATATATATATATATATATATATATATATATATATATATATATAATATATATATATATATATATATATATATATATATATTTTCGAACCCTACCCAAGGATAGTTGTGTCTAGCCACACTGAAAGGCATGATATGCCGAAACACGTGTCGTGGATGACTTATTAATTATTAATATATATATATATATATATATATATATATATATATATATATATATATATATGCGTGTACGTGTGTATGTACATGACAATGGCTTATATATTTAACTAACGTAAATGAAATAAAGTGTTAAAATTGAAGACTGTAGAGGATGAAGCATGCTAACAAATAAAAGTTCATATATTTTACATTTCTGGGTAACCTCTTTCAAATTATTTCTGAAGCACTACACCTTATATTAGCTCATGTAATGTAATGGTTTACGAAACTTGTAGACTATTGTCCGTAGGTTCAGTTCCAATGGTGTACCTCTTAATTCTGGCATTATGCCAACCCAAACAAAGTTTACTAAATTATTACATTAAATTTCATTGAAATGACTCCTGATCCTGATAGCCAAACTATTTCTTTTACTGACTTGAGAGTTTGAAACAGTTTCCACGAAGCGACATTGAGACGTGATTAAAATGCACAAATTGCCCAAACATTTTGGCGGCTTTTCAATGGAACTTTGCATATAAATTTAATTATCGCCATGGCAATGATATTTTAGCTTCGCCTGAGCAAACTGGCTTGAAACGCTAATTCATGTGCCACAGGGTAAGTTGTGATATGCTTTCAAATAATAAGGCCAAATATAAATCGATATCTTAATTTCCTCGTTCGTCTACATTTACTTATATTCTGATGTTTCAGTTGTCTTCCTAACAGAGACACTAATATTACAAGTTATCTTATTAGTAACGGATCCAAAAATGATTCGCATCAATATAAATGATGAGGAACTGTGTAAAACTGTCAATATTACCATAGTAAAATATCCTTTTATCACATAAACGTATACAAATATCATTACTGTAAACATTAACGCATTGATTCAAACCATTAATACATTGATTAAAGTAGAACATTGTCGCACTATTATTAACTCTATCCAAAGGGAGAAGTTTTAGTATTAAATATGAATGATTAAAACCAGAAAGTAAATACGTCAATCATTTCTTTACGTGCACTGAAGTTACGATATTTTGTCCTCCAATTATTATATCACTATTTACGATGTTTTATTTATCTTAACGGCATGTCAACGTAGCAAGGGTTATTTCATGCAAAGATGTTAGGGAATCGTGTTAATTGTACCTTCGTATTTACATCTTTATGTAGCTTCTTAGGTTTTTGTATTGGCATACGGCCAAATCGAACACAAGTAAATTTTAGCTAGATAAAATTGAACAATACATAAGACCTTAACATATACTACCACTACGAATCAGTAAGGACATGAGAATAATGGAAATGAAGATGTACTTCACAGGCTTTCCGGAATCAAGCTGGGTACTATCATACCAAGGATACTACTTCTGGGGCGGGGATCATAATTTGAACAGTACATGGGATCCCAGGGGTTGGAGGAGCTTTTTGTAATGGTTATCGTCGCTGGAAATGGACACGGTGTCCCGAATCAAATCCTGAACAAGGCTGTTTGCATTTCACATAGCACTAACACCCTTTGGAAAGGTATGCATCCGAATATTCCACCTCCAGCAATATGTAAATAGAAAGACTGGCTGGGCTTTTAAACCATGGTATGGTAACTAGAATAGAAGAAAAAACTCTCAACCCAAAGCTCTTAATCTCCGCTGGAATATTGACCTTGTGATATATCATTGCTTTTGAAGAGGGATTAGGATCTATATACTACACCGAGTCTGAGAGGACCTAAGTGTAAAATTGTCTCAGCAGGGCCCTGGATAGTTTTAATCCTTTGTTTGACCCTCTGACCACTGGCGTGTTCTTCTTATATGGGTTTCGCCCACGTTTTTACCAAATCCTCAAAAGGCTCATTAATAAATAAAAAAGTGTAAGCTCCACTAAAGAAAGTGTAAACCAAGTTCACTCGACTCATGTGCTGACGCCGTTATATTGTGGCAAGATATATCCTCACTATTGAATAGAAAAAATGTTTTCTTATAGTATGTTATTATCGCAATATAAATATCCGACGAGCATTTGGAGACAAAGGGGGACAGCTACACACATTACTGTGCGGTAACAAGTTGATTTTACTAGGGGGTACTATACGCACGTTCCCTGAGTTTTTAATTCAGACCATTATCCTTGTCCTATTCTGGTTACCTTACCAAGACAAAAGCGCGCATTATGCCTTACTAATAACCCTGAACTGGGCAAACACACAATCCCATTCGTCCATGATCACTGAGTTCTTTTCCTAATACGAAAACATTTCATGATACGCCTCCGATACATTTTGCAAATAGTTTATAAGATTAATGATATACACACATTCTCACAATTTTGTGATGATCTATGTCTTAAATCATTTGAATAATTTCCTGTGAACTTAATTAAACTATGTTTTCAGTCAGTTGAAGAATTACATATAAATCTAATTAATGACGTTTGATTAAAAGGGAATTATTATTTTAGTCCGACAATTAATTAATTATTTTTCTTTGAAGTTTGAAAATTTTCACAGCTAGCAGCAACATGGCTTCCTGCTGATATTTATTTTAGTTTTTTAATGAGCTTTCACAGTTTTTCTCATGAGGAAAAAATATTTTACGTCGAATCTTCAATAAATACGAATACTTAATTTGCTGAATCAGCACTAAACCATTTAGCTGCCTGTATATGCCAATTACTAAAACAAAACTCTTCACAAGTATTATCAATAAAGATATTTCATCCATTGCATTTTTTGAATTTTCTTCTCTTTTTATTTATGATGTTACATTGGGCATTTTTAAAGTAGAAGTTATTTTCTTTACACAAGACGAAATTTCTGGGCATCTATCACTAGACACAATAACTTGCTATTAATTTGGGAATTAAAATCTGGTATTTCAACCATCGGAGGCTCTAGGCGTGTAACGGTTATTGTCAGCTATGTGAGCTCCAATTCTGAATGAGTTTGTCTGCATGTCACATAACACAATGGGAACTATTCTCCCCTCGTCTATGCCTAAATTGTAAGAAAGATTGGGCTCTGAAACCTTGGTATAGAAATTAATCTAGGAGAAGAAAACACTGTGAATTAAAGCCAGTTGTATGTATTTAACCAATCTCTTCACAAGAGAAAGACGCGAGGCTAGATCAATTACTTTAAGCAGAGTTTAGAAGGTCTGAATTCACATTTATCCTTCTCCTATTCTAGTTGCCATACTAAGATTAAAGAGATTAGTCTGCCCTTCTGTTAGCCCGTAGCTGGAAGGGGAATCGTTAGATTCATACATATCTCAAGGTGATTAGCGTTAATTTCAACCAGACGTCCAAGATTTAACTCGTATCACCGCCCATTTCTTACGACGATAACCCAGTAGTAAACCTAGAGAAAGATTACTTACAACCAAACCGTATTATAGGACCAGTGAGTGAATCAGTAATTTTAAACATATTTACAATTATATAATATTTCTTTTTCTTTCCAAACATTTATAATTACATTTATGTAGTTAGCGGTAGATATCGGGTTTAAATCATGAAGTCTGTTTTACGTTAGCAAAACTTATGATGAATTTAGCAATAATTTTTGGCATTAAATCATTTGTCGTCTTCTTTTAAAAGTTATATTTTTGGAATTATCTCCAAAAAATAGAATTATGGCTTCCACAAATATTCGTATATGAAATGTAAATGATAAATTCGTTTTTATAGGTATGATATATACAATTTCAAGTAAATTCATATACTTAAACAGTAAAGGATTCCCTCAAATTATAAATTAAAACTTAATTTATCATTTTTAATTCAAAATTAAATTTTTGGGTCAATATTTTTTTAGGAAAATAGTCAACAATGCTCGTATGTACAAGGAGTTCCCGTGATTAGCATGCTGGTCGCTTTGGAATTAAACAACCCACGAATGTTGATATGCAATTAGACAAAAAAAAACCGTGTCCACAAATCCATTAACCATGCTAAGTAAAATTTTCTGTAGACAATATTCCCATTAACATAAGGTATCTATGAGCGAATATTATTCTTTAATGTAACTTATGCCTGTATATATTTAAATATAATTGAATCCGTCAAGAAGCTGTTAATAGAATTTGAAGCCACTGCTACAGTACCAAATACTCTTATGCCTCTTAAAGTGTCGGGTACTACTTTGCAGATGATTTGAAGCCATTATGGAAAGAATCATTTTCTCTTGGGGAAATGGATTGATGAAAATAAATTGGGTAATGTTTTTCAGTGCAAAATCAAAGAGGGATGAAATCTTTAAGTAAAGCAAACATTACTTGACGAGGAAAACAGTAATAAAATATTCCACAAAAATATCCTTCAATTAAAAGTTATAAAACTCACGAATAAATGCAAAGGATGTAGGAAAAAAATATTCAAAAATGAATTTAGAACAATTAAGTGACAATTTTTCTTCTAATTTTTTTTTATAGATTTTTTACTTTTAAAAGGAAAGTTTTATCATTTTATATTTTAAGAAAATATTAATTGGTTGTACGTTTTGGATTCCCAACGGGGAGTTGACGGAACGCTCCGAATACGGGAAACACTGTCAAGTTATTTTTTGTTCGTGTGACTAGCATTAAGATTGGTTTCCGTTTCAATTATTCACTTCGATTTATCTTTATTAAGGAAACGAACATTTAGTCAGCCTATGTCATTTTATATTTGTCTTTCTCTAACTTAGATTTTAAGATCCATCCATTTTTTATCAGCGTCCATAAATACAGTCGAAATGTACAGAAATAAGGCGACGTTATATTCAGGTTTTAGCGTCTGTTTAGAGATGTAGGTGCAGATTCATGCGACGTACATCACACATTCAATACCCAACAAATAAAAATAAAATGATAAGCAGGCAAACAAAGTTACAATATATTTGGCAGAAAAATTATTCAAATAAGACAAATAAAAATAAAACAATAACGCATTTGGATAGAGACATTTTTCATTTACAAATCAGCCCTGTCGGTGCGGCTATAGAATACGCAGACTGCATCTTTGCAGCGGGGTAAGGCCACCTCCCCGTATGAAGCCACCTATTGGCCGTGGGTGGCAACACATGTTGCTTAAAGGCTGGATCTGGGTGGCTGAGCAGACCATTATACGCCCACTCTACTTTGGTCCATACTCGGGTAAAACATGTAGTCGGAGACGCCCCATCCGATCAATCACCCCAAGTTCTAGTACCTATATGATTGTTCTGACAGTATTGCTCCTATGACAATCCCGCAACCCTGTTTGTTCTTTATATGATAGAGGGTGGCAAGTGTGAAATTTAGTGTTCTAAACTGCATCTAGTGGTGATGTTCCAATTCTGGAACGCTGAGAAGTGTGGAATACCCCTTCATCACCATTAATCTGAGTGTTAGTACGTGTTAGGGTATGGGTTATATAGATCAGAAAATGTTTAAAATAACTTAATGAATACTCCAGAAAGAATATAAATACCCAAAAACAATAACACAGAACAACTTCGGCATCAAATTGCCGTAAATCTACGTCAGAGATTTCATCCATTTTAATCATAGCAGTAATAATAGTGATTATGTATGTAAAATATTGGCAGAGACCATCTTCCAACGGCCCGATTCACAGAGATGTGTTTATCTCTCTTGTCGCAGCTTAATACCTGTGTTGAATGTTCCTTGTCACACACACGTCGCTATTGCTCTTGATAGAAGAAATTAAACACCATCTACCTGTGCTCATATGTTAGGAGATACAAGGTTTTCTGAAACTGAATGTTACATCTATGCCTTCATGTAATACTCCTTTTGTCGCACTGAAGATCAGATCCTTTGAATAACCAGACATAACCTACTTTTATTGGCTGGAAGTATTGGTCTCTATTGCCATACCACCAACATCCTCTTGACCTTGTGGAGAAATATCATAACACAACATGAAATACTTTTGGGGTTTTTGTACTTGAAAAGCTTTTCTTTTTCCATATTGATAATTCTAGTTTAGAGTGGTGTGCCAAGGTTAAGTTTGATAAAATATCAACATTCCATTGAGTTAGAAATATCTTATTTATCCAGCGTTGCTTTATTCATATTTTTTTGGCAGATTTTGATACCTCAACAAGCACATTATTCCAAAAGAATTGATAATACATCTTTTTAAAATCCTTACTCCAAGAAAATGAGCATGTTATAATTCTCGGGTTCATTTGCAAACAAAATCAAATTCACATTTATATATTATTAAAAGTCTTATGTTTCTAACTGTAAATCAGCAAAAAAGATGCATCATAACATTTGATTTATTTTCAACACGTCTAGGGTCATTTTATGCCTAGAGGTTAGGGAATAACGTTCATATCACGTTCACATGTCTGTCATTTCACTAAACTATTTATAAATCGGTTAGTAGATTTCATGCAAAGTCAATCAAGTTGGGTTTTGATTTGGTTGTTTGGATTTACCTGCATATCAAACCACCTGTATTATTTAATGCCAAATCTTGTTTTCTTTTATATATATATGATTTTTAAAGAGATTATTTTCATGAACTTTGTGTACTACTACAAAATAAAAAAACACACTCTGGGCGATGTAAAAATAGATTTTTTAAACATATTGTCTGAGGGGTGGGAGTAAAAAAATTCAATGTCAGCGAGTTTGTACCCTAAGTAAGTAAAATCATCAAATTCATTAAAGGATTAAAGAATAAAACAATTGGAAATGTAAACTTTAAATATGTATTAAATTAAAACAACAGCCTTCTGATAAAAAGAGCTCGCTTTTTGCCATAAGAGCAATTTGAAGAATACAATTTGGACAATCATATAGGTGCTAGGGCTTGACATGATCAGCCGCTTATCAGGTGCGGCCTCCCCAATTGCTCATCTAGTCCAAGTTAGAGCTGAAGTGGAGTGTTGCATGTCAGGAGACCACTTAGTACTCGGGTCGCAAACAACTCAGCTACCACAATCTTGTCCTCAAGCATTACGGATGGTGACCCACGACCAACTGGTGACTCCATTTACAAAGGGTCTTACTCCTTTTTAAAGATATCGTCGGCACATTCTACAGCCCCAACGGACAAGGCATATGAAGTTGATATAATTCAAGTTTCTAATTAAGGTTGAGCCTCTACACTTGATGTTTTTTAAATTCGGTTGGAGATGAACTCTAATAATTTTAACATATTAAATTGTTTAGTGACAAATTTATTATGCAATGATCATTTAATATTTTAGCGTGCGAGTGTATTTTAGAAAACCTGTTATCTTCGCGTCCACTAAACTCTGTGCACTGGCAATCGAAATTTGAATATTCTTTTTTGAAATTTAATTCCTCACACTAATTAGATAAAGACCGATTTACAGAAATATGGAATCACACAACAAATTTTGCTTTTGAAAAAGAAGCAATGAAAAATTATCTCCAACTTAATTTTCATTTAATAATAATAATAATAATAATAATAATAATAATAATAATAATAATAATAATAATAATAATAATAATAATAAATGCACATATGGGTTCGAGCACTTAGTTAACAATATTGCCTGCAAATTAAAAAAAATTTTTTTGTGAAACATTCTAAATTGCAAATATCAAGGGACGAGTGTAGTGGATTCAAATTTAAACTTCACTTTTGTTTTTTTTCTTTATTTTTATGGTTGGTGCAGCAAAAGAAACAATACATTTGGCGAAAAAAACGGAAACAGGAGCGTGTGTGGTGGGGTTTGTGGGGTTCGATTTGGGATGTGACTAAATCGATGGCGATTGGAAAATGTTCATCAGAAGGATAATTTCTGTATTTAGCGTCGAAAACTGATTCATCATTTCGAAGACAATGTTTAAAAAAAGAAGCCGAATCCAAACTAATTGGATGAAATGCGACAAATGTTCGTTCCCATCCTCCAAATTATAATAACAACAGTTATAAAATTAATAATAATTATAAAAACAACAACACAACAACAGCAACAATACTACTACTCTACTACTACTACTACTACTACTACTACTAATAATATAATAATAATAATAATAATAATAATACGAGTTCTTTAATCCGACAAAAATGATCTCGTACACAAATCGGATTGATTATTTTTTAATGAATTACATATGTCATAGATACATGTAATACTGCCATTCAATAAAATTTCACTGATTATCATACACTTACCCTTTAAAGTACGCTGGATTTATTAAAAAAAAATATCCTGTTGGGACACAGCATAGAATTGTCTTCCTTTTTATTTTGAAGGCGGTTCTCCCTCACGTCATGTGTCCGTTTTGTCACGTGACAAGGTGAGCCCTCACTTCTTCCGCTTTCTCAGACACGACTTGTACCTTTGCTTTATCAGCAACTATAAACATGGGTGCTGTTTGGTACCCAGACCCCGGAAACAAAGGAATAGTAGTACGTGTGTTTCTACCTTCATTTCTTATACTTCTTGCGTTGTATGGTACACTTTGTGTCCTCTTTGTTGTTTGGGACTAAGCCAATGTTATCTTTATATGTTGTGGAGACGCGTGGTGTAATGGTTAGAGTCGTAGGAAACGGACTCTCCGAACCGAGTTCATATACTGGATGAGGCTGTTAGCATTTCACATAGCGCTAATAGCCTTCCAACTACTATCTTTCCAGCTGTGGGTAATTAGTATGATAGACTGGACTCTTTAAAGTTGGCTTGGTAACCAGTTCAGGAGAAGGAATAGTTTGAATTCGAATCCGGTAAAAACTGCTTAAGAAATTGATTTTGTGTCACATCCTGCTCATGAGTAGGGTTTGTAAATGTATATATGTTGTCATAATTAAATGTTGTTAACATACGCAATTTTCCTTCATCTCTTGCTTACCTAATACTCTGTGTTGGGTTACCAAATATGGATAACCTAATGTGTGATAGGAATGCGAGGATTAACTTGGAACTATACCCCGCTAATTCGTATAATCTAAACAATAATATTAACAATTTTATCGGATTAAAAGATGATTAGATTACATAACATTTTATCAGTAAATACATTGTTTGAAATAATCATTTAGCAAAGGTAAATGAACATTTCTCAGCGGGGGTGGGGGACACATGTCTGTACAAGTAATAGATAGGAAAACAAATGCGACATCTGTGTAAAACGGCTTTTTAAAATTCTGATTAATTTAAAGAAGGTCGCACAACAGTCGTAGGATTGAAACAAAATGTTATCGGTGCGCGAATTAATATTGTCAAAAAGGCTAAAAAGAAAGAGTTGACAGAGTTCAGCATCTATTTCATCCTCCTAGTGATAACACGGTATACTTGATCTAACACTTAAACCAGTCTTGCCAAGGACACAATATTAGTATCACACATCCAAGGATGAAGTAGGGATAGAGTGTTCTGGCAATCCCAATATATAATATGATCTTATATTTTCATTTTAAAGCAAATACCAGCAGAAGCCTAGATATGCACATAGGTCTACATTTAAAAGGCAGTTACTAGTGCAGACATAAGTAAGCAGTTGGACACAACTGCTAAAAAGGAAAAATGGATAAAAAGTATTGTTTATTGAAAGAGTGGAAAGAGTCCATGAGTTTTACAACTCATTCAAGAAGACAATCAACAATGCGGAATAGGTTAGGTCGGAAATTCCGTACAAATATAAGAGAAACGTAGTAGTTAAAAAATACCACTAAAGATATCAAAATGTTTCAGAAGAAAATTAAAACAATATATTTTGAAAATAAAAATGTAAAACAAAAATAAATGAAAAACAAAAGGGTCGAAACAGGACTCACCTATTGTGATAAGATGGTAACAAATCGGCAGAATAGAAAGAGAATTTACAATCATGATTTATGGAGAATTGTATTAAAGTCCTATTCCATGAGGATTCAACAATCTGCATTAACGAAAGGAATATTGCTGGAACTTTTGTCTCGTTCCGTTCAAATGAAATATTTAATCATCAGAACTTGAGGAAAATAATTTCCCAATCATTCATTGTATGGGATTGGATGACATTTAAAAGATCAGAAGAGATGGCAATCATCACTTCAACAATCAATTCCCATCTGTGTATAGAAATCTCTTAAAATGTATCATTCTATCGATAGCAAATTAGTCTGGTGAGTATGAAATCATTTTTCAGGACGATAATGCAGTTTGTTACAGAACAAAGGGGATTAAATGCAAATAAAATCAATGAAAGCAAAAAAGTTCGGATCTTAATCCAATGGAAGATTTATGATGGATTTAAAAAAAAATGGTTCCCTTTCGTGCAAATAATCTTGGAACACTTCTGAACACTCTTACCTTCCCGGCTATGGGTTAAAAAGTACTAATACTTTTCTGCAGTAAATAAGCCGCGAAGTTCGATGTATCATTAAACAAAGTAACCGAAATCTAAATTCTTAACACGTATGTCGAGTCAAAAGGTAATGATTCACTTGTAAAATATACTGGGATTTATTTCAAAGTTCATGCATATTAAGAGTATCTTTCAAATAAAGATGTTGCTATGATGACTCGTACTTCCTGGTTACGGTTTTATATATATAATATATGAGAAACGAAAAGTCAGTTTGCTAAATTAGATTGACATGTTTAACTTGAGGTCTACCTTCATATTTGCATTCTGATGTCCCGAGAACTCGAGCGGAACATGTCAATCGGTTTTTCCAAATTGTCTTTTTCTTTTTCATTCAGTCGGATTTCAATTTCTCTCTCTTTCTCTTCTCTTCTTCTCTCTCTCTCTCTCTCTCTCACACACACACATACACACACACACACACACACACTATATATATATATATATATATATATATATATATGAAGAGAGACGGGGAAAGAGGACGTTGGAGAGAGAGTGAGAGAGAGAGAGAGAGAGAGAGAGAGAGAGAGAGAGAGAGAGCAGTGTAATGGAAATTGTAGTGATATATAGACTGTATTTTATTTTCAAAATGATCTCATTTGTTTCTTATTGACTTTCTGTCTCAATAGACACTGATACGACACTGAAGTGATCACCTCAGTGCACAGAAAGCGGATGTACGGTTTTTTTGCTTCCTATCACACAACCCATTCACGTTAGAAGACCACGAAACACCAGACACAACTGGGGAAGTTAGGACGAACACATAAGTGGCGCTCTCGTAAATACATTGGCATAGCAAAGTGGGATAACTAGCAAAGACTTACAAATATCAGCTCTGTGCGGATAATGGTTATCATGAGCGATGAGCGATGACCGAATGGATGGATGGCAGAGAGAGAGAGAGAGAGAGAGAGAGAGAGAGAGAGAGAGAGAGAGAGAGAGAGAAGAGAGGGGGGAGACAGACAGACAGACAGACAGAGACAGAGAGAGGTGTAGGAGAGGGAGAGAGTAGTGAAAATTCGTGTCAGCGCGACATGATGATGAATAATGAAGATATATATGTACACCTTTTAATTAATTGAAACACCCGCTTTAGTTCTTTTTTTTCACCATACGATCAGTTTTAGGCATATTGGAGTGACAGGATGCAATTGATTTCAACTTTTTCCTCAGATTAAGTCATATGACTGATGTGCAGCAATATGAATTTATTTTCGGGTTGTATGATGAAATTTGTTGGCCTTGAAAAATATTGTGTCGTCAGTGATTGCATAAGATTTTACTACGCCAAGACACTATTATTTCTACTGTCGATTAGTTGTCTTACGGCCATCGTCTACAATTGACATTACTCCAAAGAAGCGTACGAAAATTATTAGGCTGTACGAACTGACGAACAGACTTACAGAGAATTCGCAGATATACTAATAATAACTGAATTTTTTTTTGTTTTAATTTTACAGTATATATATATATATATATATATATATATATATATATATATATATATATATATATATATATATATACAGAGAGAGAGAGAGAGAGAGAGAGAGAGAGAGAGAGAGAGAGAGAGAGAGAGAGAGAGAGAGAGAGAGAGAGAGAGAGAGAGAGATAGAATTTAGGAATTAAAAGCCTTAAATACCGGTCATATTAAGAAATCCTAAATTTATTTCCACCGATATCAATGAAATGTCGTTTTCAAAATAATACACCTCTCCATCTTGTGTAGTCTACAGCCTTAATGGCTATCTACTCATTGCTTTCGATGCAGATTTTTCCACCACGTAGACTGGTTACAAACCAACGATAAAGAATACGTTTTTTTTTGTTATTGCTTTTTACTCATAGCTTGTAAAGGAAATAAATGCAAGCGTTTTCCAAAAACATTATAACAAAATGAAAAAGAAAAAAATCTTGTCTCAGCCAGATTTCGAAATTAGTTCAATTGAATTTTTATGCTGTTAAACGTTTAGCCAATGGCAAAATTTCCCCGTGGATTAATCAATAAGAATTTTGTTTCTTTAGTATTATGGTATACTATGTTTTTTGGGAATGTTTCCGTGATGTTATGGTTATTGTTGAAGGAAAACTCTGAATTCAGAAATTGACCTTGTGTCACATTCTTATGGAAGGATTAGTAAATATATTCTATGCCATTCAGAATATCATGACAAGTTTTTTAACTTCATCTTTTATCTTTATTTGGGTACAAGAAAAAATAAACACACACATATAAACCGCATTGTCTATCAATTTTGCATTTGGGTGTAATAGATTGACTTTAAGAGACTGAATATTTTTCTTCACAAAATTTGCTCGGAAAGACTTAAGTATAATAAATCAGTGAAGAGATCGATCGATTTTATTGTAAGAATGTGCCGGAAATGATGTAAAAACCTCCGTTTGAGAACACTCCGAAAACCTACAAGAAAACCCAATTAATAGAAAATTGGAAAAATTAGGCAACAAAAGCTGTTCGGCTCGTGACTTGCAATAGAGAAAAAGGCTTACTTAATAGATGATTTATTCTAGCGGAAAGTATATAAAGTTGTATCTTGACTTACAACTTTAATTTTATATCAGTGTGTGTGTGTGTGTGTGTGTGTGTGTGTGTGTGTGTGTGTGTGTGTGTGTGTGTGTGTGTAATATTAGGGAACGATTCAGTTAAACAAAGATAAAGAAAAAAAACCGAACGATTCTCAATTTAGACTGTTGGAAAAAAAAAGAAACCCAGAATCAGGATTATAAATGTTGGAAAGTGCTTAATATGTGTCAGTGGAGCCGCTTTAGGGGTCCGAATCACAGCAAAAGAAGTTAACTACTCAGGTTTCCCTTGATGGATCCTCAGGATAATTCTATATATATATATATATATATATATATATATATATATATATATATATATATATATATATATAAACGATTCAAAGTTAAAAGAGCAAATATTATTTTAGCGGACATCAACCAAAAGCATTTGAAATAAGCAATTCAATTTATGGAAATACAGTATATTCCCTGGTCCTCGAAAGATATGTAAGCATTTCCAGTGCTCTGAATGATGACAGATGACAGGTGATAAAAAGAAATTCTTGAAAACCTGTAGTTTATAAAGCTACGAATCATCGTTCCCTGCTCGTTATTGGATTCTTGGTGTGGATACTTTGAGGGTGGTATGCGTATAGCATAAATAACTGTGTTCACATGGTAATCTAGGGATCAAGAAAAGACCGATCACCACACACTCGAAAACAAATATACATATATATATATATATATATGAGTATGTTTATATGCATATATATATAAACTTTAGCTTGCAGTTCAAGCAAAACTATTAAAAGCATTATATCCGCGATTTCTTATGTATTTTTATCGTGAACTTTATTGTGATATGATTTATCTATGACCTTAGAATTTTGCCCTCTTAAGACCTTTAGAATCTGGTCCAATTTAGCCAACCCAGAAACGTGGTAATGCAAGGAAATTCTATTAAAACAATGTCAAGTATCGTTAATTTTTATTATGCATTAAAGTGTGATCAAAAGAAATGAACATCTTAAAGAATTAAATGATTTAATGAGATGAGGTGGCTAGTCGAATGAAAAACCGGTTAGAGAAGCGAGATCAGTCAATTAAAATCGACTGGACGATTGACGATAATAAGTCATGATCTCCTTTCGATGATCGCATACTTTTTTTTTACTCTACTCATTTGAAATGAATGCACCAGGGAACGAAGTATTAGTAAAGAGAGGAAATATTCTATTTTGATTCTCCTGAGATTCAAATGACGCCAAAGATGACTTCATGATAACCACTTGATCATTTTTGTTTTTGTTTTTCTAAATCGCTCCCGGCTGAAGATCAGATGATGAACGGGGAAAGGTGTAGCTAATGAATATTTCAAATCTTTTAAAGTTATTGAATCAGACAAGAGGAAACCTTACACTCTTAAACGAGCCATCCGAATGGAAACTCTGGATAATATAAAAATATTCTTGATAAATGCAAATAAATAACTCAATTATATTTGTGTTATTAAAATTGAAATACGAATATATTTCCGGCATGTTGATAATATGATGAATTTAGTTGAATCAACGGTAAAGTCAACTAGGCAGCAGTAATAGAATTAAAGAGAAATTCATAGAATTAATGACCCTGCCTATCCTGGTTTTACACTGGTTCTTCTGATTGGTGATTATCCAATATAAATAAGACATGTTCGGTATAAAGGAGATAGAAATTAGTTTTCAAAGAAAGAATATTGCAACACACACACACACACACACATACTATATGTGTGTGTGACAGAGAGAGAGAGAGAGAGAGAGAGAGAGAGAGAGAGAGAGAGAGAGAGAGAGAGAGAGAGAGAGAGAGAGAGAGAGAGAGATTTCTATATTTATCGCTAAATAATATTCTATATATTAAGTTGCGTATATGATCATTGGTCTGATGAAAGTGGTCCATAATGATAACTGGGCTTTTGTAAATCGTGTCACAGCGGGGATTTTTGCATTTAAAATATATTAATAAGAAAACAAAAGTTGTTTTTATTTCGTGAGTTAAAATATAAAACATGAAATCCAAAATGTTGGATAAAGATTAATTCTTCTGACTGAATTTACAAATTCAAGAAATAGTTATTAATGCTGTCAACGGTTTTAGGTTATCCTTTCCTCGTGTATATATGGCACATTGCATGACCTTTTAAAATAGCATCCAGACGGCATAGAAGTAACTTCACCATTGAACCGGCCAATGCATACTCCCCACTTTTTTCTCCCCACTTTAAGATGATACTAGAATTTATTGTCCAAAGAAGTCGGGGAATTTCGTGTTCATCTTCCAATATTTCATTGAGTGACCTAGTTCCTCATTTATTGCTAAAAAAGGCAGTATGACATGATCTGTAATTTGCTGTCCAATAAGATGTGTTTAGGTCTACAATTACCTCTATAAAATATAGTATTCGAGACTGTTTAATCCAGAGAAGGGAGACCATAAAAAGATAACACTCCAAAATTACTACCGGATGAATCGCTGACACTAGAATAATACCTTGCCTATTGGAGAAGATGTTGGCGCTGTTAAAAAAAGAAACCGATGAAGGAATTAACGCTGTGAAGATCCTTAAAGTTCACTAGACGGCACCAATAACACCTTTGACTCATAAAAACTCCAGCTAATAAGCATAACAGAAAAAATGCCAGCCAAATTCTACACCGTGTCTTAACTCTCTCCTACCTAGAATGCAAGATTCATTCTTTTCCTATTATGTATATTTACAGAATAAAAAAGTACAATTATTATTCTTAACGGAAAGTTCTTTGGTCTTGGAGTTTCTAACGTCTTCGGAAAATCGTTCATACTAACTTATTGAGCCGTCAAACGGACGCTTCAGGAAGTATCGATCCTCGTTCTGTAGATCTTTAAAAACACAACATGAGTGCCGAAAGCTTTGGCGAAGCAACCAGTCAGAAAACGCATATTGCCATCTCAATGATACAGCACAAATTTAGACAATGTACCAACTACATGATCTTTAGTCCAAGAGTTACTGCAGGTGACACCACACACACACACACACACATACACACATATATATATATATATATATATATATATATATATATATATATATATATATATACATATATACATATATATAGAGAGAGATATGTATAGAGAGAGTGAGAGAGAATTAGATGAAGTGAAAATGTAAACTACTTAAATATGAAGGCATTATTTTAGTCCCACGATTACGACATGGAGGCTTCTGGGTTCGACACGAAACGTCTGAAGAGGGCCAGCGGCAACATTAGTCGAAACGTTTTATGTATAACAATACAAATGACAACAATAGTCAGAAAACTCTAAATAATGCAGAGTATCACACCTCACCTCAAAAATTCAACCACAAAGCAATAAGTAAGTAAGTAAATAAATAAATAAAACACAACAAAGATCAAGGTAAAAAATATAAGATAGGAAGAAGATGGAAACAGTAGAGGTGAATAGATCACGAAAAAATTATACAAGAAATTTAACTAAAAATGTACTTTAAGCAAGTAGTACAGAAGATGAAAAAAAACGTAATAAAACAAATCATTTAACTTAACAAAGGAAAATAGAGAAAAGAAGAAATAATAATATAACTCTTTCGTAAGAAAATCTTCAAATGATATTAAACGTAAAATTGACACATGTCAGCAAGTACTTCTCGTTTCAACTTTTGTGCAAAATCTAGGTAGAAACTGCATTAGTTGTGAATTCATTTTTTCTTGCTGTTTTTGTAGTTGTTTTAGAGCATTTTGCAGAACTCGTGATTTGATTAATGGATAATTAAAGCTAATAATTTTATTCTTTCGTCGACCCTCTCTGATGATGATTGCTAATCAATATCTTTTTAATTTATTTAACATACTTTTTTTTTTATCAGAGTGGCATATTTTTGTTCATATCATAAAGTTCAGTGGAAATGTTCTCAAGACGAAAATGGTTATTATGTCAAAAACAACTTTTTAAAAAGACAAATTTGGGTACCTGAGGTATAAAAATGCCTCGTGGTTATATGGTTAAGGCTTGAAGAAAACTCGTTTAAGAAGCTAATAGTAAAAGTCTTTTGACGACTGTTATGCAGAATCGTAGATAGCGCATGTATATCTTGGTTTCAAAATCGCATTGGCGAGAAACTGTCAGTAACCAAGCAACGTTGACTGCATATGCACGCTATCATATATATATATACATATATAGATAGATAGATAGATAGATAGAT
Organism: Doryteuthis pealeii; assembly: GCA_023376005.1. NCBI lineage: Eukaryota > Metazoa > Mollusca > Cephalopoda > Myopsida > Loliginidae > Doryteuthis > Doryteuthis pealeii. The sequence goes on along the minus strand of CM042159.1, from coordinate 65,983,198 downwards.
AGAGAGAGAGAGAGAGAGAGAGAGAGAGAGAGAGAGAGAGAGAGAGATACATACAGACAGACAGACATACAGACAGCATATGCAATGCTAAGTCTTTAATCTTGACATGGGCACTAAGCATTTATTTGACAGGAAATGTTATTTAGTCAATATGATTTTACTTTCGAATGCGTTAATTTCGTATTTACTATTCATGGAATATATTGATCATTTTAAAATCAAAATTTTAACTATGAACTTATTAACTAAGCGTCAAGCTATAAATGTATTGAACCACACACACACATATACACACGCGCGCGCACCACACCACACACACACACACATATATATATATTGATATATGTGTGTGTGTGTGTGTGTGTGTGTGTGTGCTTGTGTGAGTGTGTGCGTGTGTGAGTGTGTATGGTTCAATAAATCTACAGCTTGACGCTTAGATAATAGTTCATAGTTAAAAGTTTTGACTTTAAAATGTTCAATATATTCTATTATGCTAGCCATGGGAAATTTATTATATATATATATATATATATATATATATATATATATATATATATATATATATATATACGCAACATTCAATAAATAATGTGAATTTTGCCCAATAGGACGCATTGATTACCGGTGCACCTTTTTCAAGGAAATCAATACATAACACTATGGCTTTCTTTATTTACGATAGCGCTACTCCATTGAAAATATTCGGCTAGTTGCGTCGTGGCAAACCCATGTTTTATTTTACTACAACATATTTTAGCGTAAATTTCAGATGTTTAGCATTTCTCACCACTAACAATTTGATGACGGACATCTGTTCAAACATGGAGTACCCAATTTGATTTGTTGCCATTTTGAATAGCCTCAAAAAATTTTTTTGAGATTGAAATAATGTTTGTTATATACCAACTAATTGAACGATAGTCAAATAAAACTTCTAAGAATATAAAGGCTTGCATGATATTCTGAAGTTGCCTGTATGCCATAGTAGAAGCCATTGACCATTTCTTTGAATAAATTCAATTGATAGTATTTCATTAAATTTTCATGTAATTTTAGGGAATATATTTGATAAAGTGATAAGTCAGTATCATTTTCAATTTTGCGTAATTTTGACGACATTTTACCCATCGCACCTTCACTCCCTCATATATATATATATATATATGTGTGTGTGTGTGTGTGTGTGTGTGTGTCAGTGTGTGTATCAGTGTGTGTGTGTGTGTGTGTGTCTGTGTGTGTATAAACATATCTACAGACATATATACACCTATTTTTATTCATAGATTTGTACATATAGATACATATATACATATTAACATATATATATGTATATATGCACATAAATATATGTAAATATGCTTATATACATGACACACACATATATATATTTTCATCAATATATAAATATAGATATACATATACGTATGCATCTAGACAACATATATATATATATATATATATATATATATATATATATATATATATATATATATATATATATATATATATAAGTTTTCAAACATTGAATGCCCTAGCCTCGAGCATAATATCCTCTTGGCAAAATTCTACTTTGCCAAACTATCTGAATAGCTTGGCACTTAAGTGCCAAGTTTAGAAGAAAAATCACAGCTTACTGCGTGCCAAACTTCCTCTCAATTCTTAATTTCCGAATTTATAACCAATCATTTTCATTTCTTGCCCTAGCGACGACGTCTCCATTTTTCAATCCCTTCTTCCACATTAGCACTTTGCTTTGCTTCGTCTCCTCAGTCCTACCGCTTCTTCCTTTGTAACAGACAAGCATCAGCCACTTTTGTGTCTATGCGTAGGTAGGCAATGTTCCGTAGCACTAAGTGGTTTCTAATTATACAGAAGATTTCCGCTCACGTCTGCCCTGGGACAACCACCCTAAAGGTCCATTGTGTTTAATGGTTTCTGTATGGAGAATTTCCGAATTAGCAACTTATTCTCTGTCTCTGTAATCTCCACTTCACCAGCTGAAGAGACCTTAGGGAAGGGTCTGCAACTGATGTTTCCGCTTCAAGTCTACACGGAGGGTCGAATGTGGAACAGTTGCAATCAAATAGCCGGTTATCAAGTAGGAAAGAGAAATGTTTATCCACGGATGATTGAATTAATGGAAACGGTCTTTGGTCTGATTTTAAGAAAACCTGCCCCTTTTCTCGAATTATATTAGAAACCAAAAATCATAATGTATATATGTTTATATTTGATATTCATATTTATCCACATTTTCCTTTTTTTTAAAGAAGCTCTGCCCGTATCTATATATCTATCTATATATCCATTTCTAAATCTCAGTCTGTTATATCATATATATATATATATATCATATTATATTATGTATATATATATTATCACATATTACATGATTATCATATATATCATACTGTGTGGATATATATATGTTATTACACATATTTATATATCATATATTATATGGATATATATATATATATATATATATATATATATTATTACACATTATATTTATATATCATATATATGATATGGATATGTGTATGTTATTATCTATTATTATATTTATATATCATACATATATATCATATTATATATATATATATATATATGTTATTACATATTATTATATTTATATATAATATATATATATCAGAATATGTATATATGTATATTATTACATATTATTATATTCATATATCAAACATATATCATAATATGTATATATTATTACAAATCATTATATAATATATATATATATATATATATATATATATTATATATATATATATATCATATTATAGGTATGTATATATAACATCTTATTATATTTATATATCATACATATATATATATATATACATCCTAGCTTATGTATATGTATATTATTAATTATTATTATATTCATATATCGTATATATATATCATATTTTATGTATGTATATTATAACATATTTACATATCATATATATATATATAGCATATGTATATCATATTATAAGTATATCATATGTACATATGTTATTATATATATATATAATATAATATATATGTGTATCATATTTATATATATTATTACATATTATCATATTTATATATCATATATATATATCAAATTATATGTTCATATATTATTACATATTATTATATTTACATATAATATATATATCATATTATGTTTTATATTATTACATATGATTATATTTATATATCATATATATAAATATCCTGTGTTTATATCTTATATATGATTATATTTATATATCATTTACATATCCTATCACCTGTTTATATATTATTACATATTAATATATTTATATATCATGTATATATTGTATATATTATATATATATATATATATTATATATATATATATATATATATATATTATAATATATAGGAATGTCGTAGGGACTGTGTGTTGTATTATAACTCCAAAGGGTGATTACATTCAGCAGGAGTCTTAAATCTCCTCAGCAGATTATGCTATAGCATTCTAAACCCACCAAGAGGGTGAGTTAAGATTTGAAGACGTTGATGATATTAAAAGTAATACGACGCCTGATTCAAACCATATAAAGAAGAGTTTCAGGAATCTTTTGTGTAACGGAAAGAGGCGGAAATATCTTAATAAAATGAATGTTTCATTCACTGTTTTTTAATATGGTTTAATACAGCTTCTGTCTTGAAAGTTCTTTAACACACCTGATATTATTAATATATATATAATTATTAATATCATGAATTTATCCCACTCTTCCGCACATACAGGATGTACCAAAAGATCAAGTTTTAAGCAGAGTTAACCAGGTTTTAATTCAGAATTTTCTTTCTCCTATGCCGCTGGCCATACCAAAGGTAAAAATCCCAGCCAGATCTACTGTTTACTCATATTTGTATTCATACATTTTCAATGTTATTAGCACTATGAGAGATACAAACAGCCTCGTCCATGATTTGAACTCGATTCGCCGTGTCCTACGACGATATCCATTTCAGATCGAGCCCATCCCCTGATTGATATCAAAAAAATTTGATTCAAATTTTATAAAGTTGATTTTGTATTGGTATATGAAAAAACGTTGTAGTATTGTTAATAACTTGACTTTACACCATTGCATCTGCCTGTATAATCAAGAATTACAAGAAAACAACCAATATCTAACTTGCGTGCCAAAAACACTATAAGCTTTTTAAGGGAGTTATTTTCCACTGGAAATAAAGTCTATATTAGTCGAACATCAGTTGTTGATTATGATGCTTTAAAATCAAATACTAAAATGAGCTCAAACACAATCGCTAAATGTTATTTTTTTTTAAATTCAGAAGAGGTCCAATCACCGACATACCCCATATCAGGAGTTCTCAACGGGGGATGCATATGACCCCCATGGACCATATAACATTTTAGGTCATTCAAGTAAAAATACTTACTTATGAAAATCCAATAAGATTTTTAAGCATCAAATGGTTAGATGTATACCAGAGTACGATAGGAATCAAAGAGGTCTATAAGTAAAATAAAACATTATAAAAGAAAGGTTACACGAGAAAACTCGTTGATTAAAAAATAAAAATGTTAATATATGTCAATTATTCTTTTGTTTGTACCACTCATATCAACAACGTCTCAGAATATGAGAATTCCTGCATTTACTGAAAATCAGAAGGAGCAATTTGGAAGAAAGGTAATCTTTATGATATCTAAGTGATCAAAGAAAATTAGATAATAGAAAAAAATATTTTAATGGAAACGATTTGCGGAGAAGGTTTGTTACTTTTAAGCAGGGTTAAATAAAAAAAAAAACAACATCAGAGCCGAAAATATTATTTCATTTTGTGTCGAATACGTTGCTTAAATTGCGTCGTCCTATCAAATGATGGTATATAGTTTGGCTTTTCGTCAGGACCAGTTCGGTGCCTGCTGTAAATGTAGTCTATGATGATATTGGTACTTCTCTTCAGGAAGAGTGAATCATTCTAATAATATTATGTAGATACTTATTGAAAACTGCAGGAATAAAAATGGTGTTCAACTTGGGAACAGACCTCTGAAATTATTACTCGGATAGTAGTTGGACTAAATATTGCAATATTACCAATTAATTAATAGATTTTAACGGAATGTAAACCCGTCTAGGTTATTTTTGCCAAGGGGTTGAGTAATTGACTTAATTGAAAGTCCATATTTTTTTGTGTTGTTGATTTTTTAAGAGTTTTTTGTACAAGGTTCTATCGAATACGAATGAGGTTAAACTGTTAAACTTGACCCATAGAGGCGACCATAAAAGAACGACGACCCTGGATCAGAGTGAACCTGGGAGTAATGGAAATTAAGGGGTAATCGATACTCAACAGATTTTCAGAACTCGAGACATCATTTTAGTATGAACTTTCATATTTTTTGTTAATTTTATCTTTAATTTTCTTTTTATTTCAATTAATTTTTCATACTTTCCCATCATAAAAAATCTGCCATAGTAAAATTATTTGTTTCCTCTAAATTTAAAAAAAGTTTAAAGTTTATAGTTTAAGTAACTAATGTTTCTAACGTTAAAACGATTAACGTTTCTTATGTGTTATTCGATAACCCCCCCCCCAAAAAAAAGACAAATTGCAAAACAACAACACAAATCTTATCACTTTGATTGTTCCATAACATAGATATGGCGGGAAACAACCGGTCGAGTAGCCTTAGTTTATAGATTGCAGTGAATGTGGGATGTAATCTTATAATGACCTGCCCAGGCACCTCACGTGGAGTAATGTTAGCAAGCTAGATTCGCAACCATTGTTAGTGAGTTCGATTCTCATTGGGCCCATACTTCTGGCCTTGTGCCACATCTAGCTAAGCTTAGTAAATAACTATAATGACCTGCCCATTACCGAATGTAGAAAATATACTGTCTTTGCTTTATTACACTTGCAATTATACGGCGTATTTCCAGAAACTACAAAACAAGATCTCCCAAAATGAGATGAGGTTACAAAGTGGATCACAAAATGATAATTTATCTGATGAAAAACCATACGTCCTACACACATTGCATTTTTGATAAGATATAAAATACATGGGGAATTTTTTTCACGTTTTGTGCTTTCATTTTATTGTTTATAGTTTCTTCATTGTATGTCTTATGAAAGCAATGTTTACTTTCTGTAAAGAAACAGATAACATTATAAAAGCTCATTGTTCTGTTCTTTCGAAAAGAAATTTGCATTAAGTGTAGTTTTTTTATTCATAGAAAAATATATATCGTGTTTGCATCATTCAGGTATAAACTTGTTGAAAATACATTTTACTACATTTTAAGCAACGAGAACATAGTAGTATTTTTTAAATCCAGATAAGTTAAGCATGAAATTAACTAATTTTCTTCAAATCAAATTCCACAAGTGCCAATTTAACTTCAGATAGGATGTAAAACTAGAGGCTTTGGATTTTTTTCTTGTTCAAAGAACCATTCCTCTTTGAGTGATCGAAGGATTAATTAATAAAATTGTAAACATTACTTACAATCCCACTAAAAATGGTTGCAAGTTAACAAAAGTATTTTTCTTTTTTTAGAACTAAATCTATACTATTTCTTAAAATTAAACAAGACATAATACGTTGAAGTATATACTTAAGCATGCTACAGGTTTTTTTTAAGTGCTTTTGAGTAAGGGCTATTGTCATAGGAAATGGAATCATGACCCTATTTTAAATCCTAACAAAGGTATTTGCGTTTCAATTCGCGTTAATGCCCTTGGGGATCGCATGAATCTATTTTTCCTCATTTATGGACAAATAGTTGTGGAGACTGTGTTTTCCTAGTGATTAGGCAACCATTCGAGGTATAGGAAAAATATAGAGAATGTTTATTTCCACTTAGAAATTGACCTTGTATTTCATCCCTCTTTTTGTGGAGGGTTTGTAGAAATACAAACAAGTTTAAAAACGTGATATCAAATTCCGTGTAACAACGACAAAGGAATAGACAGAGGGAGTAAATAATAAATGAGGTAGTAAACTTAAATACCATTTTATTAATTCCAGTTTGGTTTCTTTGTTTAATGGCATATCAAACTTCGTGGGTGATTTATTCCAAAGATTAGAGGTACTATTTAACCTATAGATGAGGGGGTGAAGGGTTTGCAGCTTAGAAAAAGCAGCACGAAATGTCGGCCTATACGCAAAATCTGATAAAACTGAGTTCATCTCAACTATTGATGACAAACTCCTAAACTCGGTAGAATAATTTAGATACTTAGGCAATAACATCTCCTCCACAGAAAACGATGTTAGTGCACGTATAGGAAAGGCATGGGCCGCTATAAATATGGAAATCCAATCTCACAGACAAGTTAAAGTGGCAGTTCTTCCAGGCTGTTGTCGTGTCAGTACTGCTGTATGGCTGCACAACATGGACCCAACGTCTAGGTCATTGATATTGCTTACCTTTTGGTTAGTATTCGTTGTGTAACGGTTATCTTCATTGAAATGGACACCGCAACCGGAATTCAAATCCAGGACTAGGCTGTTTGCATTTCACATATTGCTAATAACTTTGAGAATCTTAGGTATTTACCTAACAATTTTGCTATAGGTACGATGTGATACACGGTCGCAATTCAGTAAAAATAAATCTGCGAGACTAGCTTTCTAATGATTACACTACGTTGGCTCACCCTTTTTAAGCCGACCTATTCCCCACGAGTAGGATGTGACAAAATGTTGCAAGTATAGGGCATCCAGTGAGGATTCAATAGTTATACATCTGCGAGACTAACTTGCTAACCTTTGCACCATGTCGATATTCACTCTTTATCGAGCCTTTCCTAGCGGATATGATACGACACAATTTCGAAAGTATGGCGTATCTAGCGAGGATATAAATCGCTATTTAGTAGTAATAGATCTATAACATTAACTTGTATCCCTTAAACCATGATGGGATGCCTTCTTTATCCGACCAGTTTACCATGGGAAGGATGTGACACAAAGTATGGGATATACAGCAAGAATCTAACTCTCTATTCAGTAGTAATAGATCTGCGAGACCATATTACTAAGCATTGCATCACGCTTGAACGCCCTCTTTATCTGACTCATTCCCCCGGATAGAATGGCATTTATGGGGCATCCAGCAAGAAGCCTGGTTCTATTAGGTACTAATATATCTTTGGGAAATGTATGAATCCAATTATTCTAAGGGTAAATCGTAGGCCAGACAGGGCTCTTTAATCTTGGTATAAAAACCGGTCTAAGAGAAGAACATCTCTGAATTCAAACCTGTTGAACCCCGCTTAAAAATATATCTTGTGTTGGATCGTGCGGAGGCGTTTGGTAAATACATACGTGGAATTTGTCTTGCTGATTCTAATTTCTACTCTTTGAACTTCTGAAATGTTGAATTTTTCGTTATTTGACGTTTATCTTTATTTTCTTTAAAACTAGTATAACTATTTTTATTTCGCATTTTCTTCTTTGAACATTTTCGACTAAGATAAACTTTGTCCGTCAAATTGAATTACAACAAATCTTACTGACTCTGAATCAGAAACTCCAAATTCTTTAGCAAAGTTAAAATTCTATCTGCAACTGACATCAACATTGCATGTAAAATAAAGTACGAGACCAAAGATACAAAAAAAGGAGTTAACATTAAAGCAAACTTTAATCAAATTTATATAAAATATGACATTTCTCATCTAAAAAAATGAGAAGTATCGTCTGGTATTTTCAACTAAACAGAAGAAGAAATCACTATTTCTCGCACAAATTCAAAATAATGTAAATGTCACACTTATTTTTCTACATCTTTATAATTCTCTCTTTCTTTCTCTCTCTCTCTCTCTCTCTCTCTCTCTCTCTTTCTATCTCTCTCTCTCTCAATCTATCTATCTATCAATATCTCTATATATCTATTTCGCTCTCTCTCTCTCCCTCGCTCTATCCTCTGTCTGTCTGTCTGTCTGTCTGTCTCTTTCTATATATATATATATATATATATATATATATAATATATATATGTGTGTGTGTGTCCTTTCTCTCTCTCTCTCTATATATATATATATCATTTCTCTCTCTCTCTCTCTCTCTCTCTCTCTCTCTCTCTCTCTCTCTCTCTCTATCTATCTATCTATCTATCTACAATGGCCACACTACAACGACACTCTCCCATTGCCAAATACATTACGTTTCAGATAGTATCACCACAAAAAAATTACAAAACGGATCCATAGCACAAAGGAATTCCCTTCCTCTGAGCTTCATTAAAAAAACTCTATAAAAAAAACCCAAATAAAACACGTTTACAAATTCTTCAGGTAAGTTGCATCAAAAGTTTCAAAAAGAAAACTAACGTAAATCAAATAGCATTTAACACGGGCACCATTATAATAAGAATAACCCACTAAACTTAGCACCATTAACTAAGATAAATCCCCCTAACTGAATATACTAATAACCCCACAAGAATCTGCAATAAACGAATAAAACTTTCACCAAACTAACCACCACTACAACTAATAATCCCACTGAGGACGAACTGTGACATGGTTGAAATGGATTGGGTAAAAATATCGTACACTAGCTTTACCACCTGGATCCAGCTATACGAAAAACAAAAAGATACTTGGATGTCTTCACTAGAAGAACATAAAGAAGAAATATTCTGTGATTTATAACTAAAACTGAATGATTAATAATTTTTACTAGAATACAAACTATCACACACATACACATATATATATATATATATATATATATATATATATATATACTAAGCTTAGCTTAGGTGTGGCACAAGGCCAGAAGTATGGGGCGCCCAATGAGAATCGAACTCACTAACAATGGTCTGCAAATCTAGCTTGCTAACCATTACACCTCGTGAGGTGCCCTATACATACACATATATATATATATATATATATATATATATATATGTTGTGTGTGTGTGTGTGTGTGTGTGTGTGTGTGTATTGTAGATAACATGAATCCTATAATTTCAAGCATCCTTGATAGAG
>CM042159.1:65923187-65968187 GCA_023376005.1 Doryteuthis pealeii | reverse complement strand
TTCTACCTCAAAGTCAGGATCTTGAGTACGAGACATGGCTGTTCTTTTTTTGTTTTTTTGTTTTTAATATTTTTGCTTACATTCTACAAGCAAAATTTATTGTACTGAATCTCGTTCAAAGACATGTACACAGCTAAAAAAGAAAGACAGATACTACATCTGATCCTAGATATGGCCCACAGATAATACACTTTTGATCTAGAAGAAATCAGGGATAGACGACCTAAGAACGGAAAAAAAGGTTCATTTTTCATTATATATCTTGATTATCAGGCACATACCATTCCTTAAAACTCTGCCAAACTAAATTTGATATATTGAATTAAATATGCACCCTCATTAAGCATAGGCTATGAAAATAAGGTCAAATTTTAGAAGACATTTTTGTGTTAGCTATTGAATGTTCGTGAACCCTTTAAATATTGAACATCATTAATAATCCATAGATTTTAATAAAACAAGAAAATTGCTAACATTCGATTGTTATAGCAAATAGCGTCCAACAAAATTTAGAAATAATGTCTTCTTATTCCCCTTTTTCTGGTAAAACTTTCCATTCTGTACGTGGAGCCTGAATTTTGATGAGACCTTTTCAAACTTACATTATCAATTTGTATAATGTAAGCTTGATAATTTCAAGTTGAAGGTGACATCTTTCTTGTCACCATTTACCTCAATTCATTTACCCAAAACGCACAGCACTTTCAATTATAGGATAATGACTCTAGTGAAATCTTCCACCTTTACAAACTTCCAACTGTTTTAGTAATTAAATAATTCTTGTATAATTTAATATATCTTCAACAACTTCACACAGAAAAATATTCACTGATTACACCGAAGGAAACAGAATTTCCGTTCTTGAAACAAAACCTTATCAAAACACTGGCTGACGTAAACGTTCCTCGCCTGAAATGTAAACATTCTTCATTCCTCGAGCAGATTACAATGAAACCGTGTCTAACCATACGTCTTATATCGATTCGAATAAACAACGCCTGGGGATAACCGGAGAGTCGACCAATAGAATAGCTATAAATAATTACCCAGAGCTCCAAATCGAACGGTGTGAAATAATCTTGAGAACACACCGTGAAACTTCCGGGGATATATGTATTATGACAATGTTTTTGTTCCGTTATTGTTGTTCTTGTTGTAACATTAAATCTGGAGGTGGATTTGTTGCTAATGTAGTTATGCGTAAAACTGGAGGTCATTGCTTAAATGGAACCGTCAGTGGGAGGTGGAAAAGGTTAGAAATCACGTGTTTCTATCGCGGCTACATAAAAATCAATGAATAATTGCCATTCGAAAAAACACAACCATTTTTTCCTAGTATCACCTAAATTGCTAATTAACCTATTTTTAGCTTCCAATGTTCATATGTTTAACAAACTAAGGTACTTTCCGTGGCGCAGTGGTTAATTCTCATTAGGAACTCTATTATTTACAACTTGTACCATAGTAAGCAAAACTTGGCAAATTATTGCATCTGGGTTTGTTCAAGAACTAAGTTTAGTAAATAACTATTTTACGAACTACGTACCATGACTTCAAAAGTATATAAGATAAGGTGAAAATATACACTCGTTACCGAGTGAAATGGAACATGGGCGATCATCACTCTCACCAGCTTCCTATATCAGTAAACTGCGATTTTCCTTGTTTGGTCGCAGGAGAGACGGTGGAGTATTTTCTGATACCTTCTCCACCTTTTGAAATTCACATTTTTCACCAGCAAGGCTAGACATTTCAGTCTACTCTAGTAGCTATGAAAAAAATTGTATTCAATCTTTTAGCAACGATGTTATCATATGGTAAATTGCGCAGTTCTAAATTCTTACTCGGTTCCAAGATTCAATTTCTCCTCTCCGTATTAACATTTAGCTCGTTTTTAACTTTTAAGCTAAAAAAAAAATATACGGATTTATCAAGCTCACATCACAGAAATATTTGAACTGCCATTAGTAAAATCCACATTAGTCCCCCGTTACAATGACCTTGTAGCATTCTAGGCCTAATAAATAGATGAATTAAAACACGTATTTTGTATTTTTCTTCTAAGTTGCAGGGAAATAGGAAAGATATGTAGTCGAATCTTCACTTACTAAGGATCAATATTATCATTAGTATATTAACGATACACTAACAGTAAAGACAGGATAAGCTCATTTACACTTACAAAATAATTCAATATATACATAATAACATACAGAAAGTATTGAAGAGAATACACAAATCCTTCTCAAAATATAAAATATGCACATATTTATTGTTCTACAAGCGGCATGTGAAATAGGTACACAAAAGGAAAAATGACTTACTTGAGATTGATGTTCAGTAAAATGATTCCGGCCGTTATGCCTTTACGTTTAAATATCGATGTAGAGACAAGATCAGCATTGTCCAAGGCCACTACTGTACAAAGAACAGGGGCAAAAGAGAACGAGAAGAAATTTCTGAGATGATAATCTGACAGTCCATAAACCAACCAACAGGCACAGTCATTCTTTAAGGGAGACACTTATCTATTATCTTACTATATGTCCAAACACTTCGCTAGAAACATGTTGCAACACAAGATCAATATTTAACATTCTTTTTAAAACAATCTTAAAAACACTAGCTTGAAAGCAGTTGCTGGTTTCTACCCAGTTTTTCTCTTCTATGCTGTTTGTCATAAAATGTATTAAAGGACCTAGTCTACCCTGCTATTTAACCTGATATGAGGGGAGAGTAGATCGATCCATGCCTTTCCAAAAATTAATACTGAAATGGAAACGGCCTCATCCAGGATTTGAACTTAGGTCGCCGGGTCCATTTCGAACGTCGATAACCGTCACTTAACGATACTATTTCTATAGTCTCATACTTATAATCATGCCAAAACCAAATTCCCTATTTTATGAACGTATTGTATGGGCGGCATGTTAGAAAGCGCATATTCAAACTAGAAGCAAAGCATTAAATATGAAATATAAAATAATTCAAATTCCTGGTAATTTAATACCATAAATTGAATGTATTATTTAGCAAATAGCTTTTATTTTCTTTTTAGGTATAATTCTCGCGTATGCATACAATACTCCGAGTCAAGGCGTTTATATCAGTTGTCGAGGTCGCAGCTCCCAGCAACATTTGTTAACAGACGTAGAATAAATTCTGCCTTCGCTTCGGTGGTCTCGTGTTCAATGTAGAGTGAATGGCCCACCCCGAGTAAATATTCAAGGCACGTTACTGATACATGGGTAATTGCGATAATAAACTGTTTTCTAATCTCGGTTTGCAAAACAATTCCTCTGTGTGAATAAGTCGATTTTCACCAACACTACCGAGTAAATAACCAAAGTCCCATGTATAAAAAGTTAGCTTGTAACTTAAGTTTGATCCCAGCTATAATAGTATAGATCCTCATCTGTATTTACTAACCCATCCGCATGGGTAGGATGTGAGACATGGCTAATTTCTCAAGCGGGGCTTAACAGGATTAAGTTCAGTGTTTTCATTCTCATAGATTAGTTGCCTAACCCAAGTTAAATCACTGACTTCCCTACCATTTAGCCACAGGAGGAGGGTGAATAGCTGGATGCACACCTTTCCCAAGAGTATCAACGCTATGTGAAATGCAAACAGTACCATCTAGAATTTGAACTCGGGTCACTGAATCCAGTTTTTACGACAAAAACTATTACAACACACACCTTAAATTTTGTCAATTCTTACGAAGGTTTAGTTCTAGTAGTAACAGATCAATTGTAAATAAAGGGTATCCCCTAAAGTAGGCAACCTTAGTGTGAAGAGGGCGAATATTACAATAATTGTATGCTTCTGTCTTAATTAAGTCTCAGTAATGGTACGGAGAGATAATAGTATTTATCATTTGAAATTATTACATCATGTGCTAGCCTCATTCAAAAATCCATTCCTTGTTTGGTGTCACCTATGATATTTCTCAAGGATGAATATGTATAAACTTATTTTGCGTATATATTTTACAAAGCTGAAAGAGAATGCAAAACGGTTTGACCTAGAGCTATATAGTATGAATACGTACTGGTCTCAGGAGAATGTGTCAATGAAAAATTTATTCACATAACGATTTAGTTGTATCTAATTTTCCAGTTTGCTTATAGCAAATAGATGATAAACTAAAATCCAAACAATGTCCATTTTACAATCAGAATACGCGTCAATTGATTAATTGATTTTAAGAACATGTCAACTGTTCTAGTGATATTTCATCTCTAGAGGTTAGGGAATAATGTTTATTGTGTGATTATGTTTATATTTCTTGTGAAATTGTTTCTTAAGAGTTTTTTTGCACATGAATATGAATATTTTTTAAACATACCTGTTTGACTCATAGATGTTCCATCCATAACAGATACTACCACTCCGGGTCAGTGAACCTGGAAGTAATAGTAAATAATATGAACACCATACTTCCCACATCTCCAATGGTGCTTTACAGATACAGATTTGTGTCATACTCAGAATATTTTTGTTGGGGTCTACAGTGGATACACTTAACGTATTCTGCGCCCCACCAACTGGACTCTGAAATAATACTTTTTGATAAAATTAGTTAATGACAATAATTAAGAGATTTGAAACTATTCCTACTAGTCAAGCACAGAAGTAAATCCAAAACAATTGCTAATAAGTTTCTACCAATTTGTGTTCATTAAAAAAATTGTGCCCATTTAAATGTTTTTACAGCGATTAGAAACAAAAATAATGTTAATTTACTTGATTAAAAATATCGGTGGATGTCACCTGATATAATAGTTTTGATGGACTTCCACCGTGCCAATAATAGTGGAGGCCCTCAGTAGGATCAGGAAAGTGACAGATAAATACATTAGCAAGATACCCAAGGGTATCAGCTGAAATAAAATACAAAACAAGATTCTCCTTTGCGAAACTGCTCATCTCCTTAGCAATTATGCGAAGGAAAAAGTAACACTCAAAAGAGTAGATCTCCAGAAGAAAAATCAGGAATACATAAAATGCATATAATAACTTCCTTCCTTCACTCGCGATCTTAGATAACAATCCGGTGAAGTATTGTAAGATGTTGTAATAATAATAATAATAATAATAATAATAATAATAATAATAATAATAATAATTAATAATTTTATTCAATTTTACTAATGATTTTAATTTCAGATTTAGTTAGTAATACAGAAAAAATGAAAAGACAAATTTACAATTTAAGAAAGCTAATCCATTTATATTTAGTTCCTTGACCCCTCCCCTGGCCGGCAGCGTTTAGAATACACCGACATCTTCTGCAGAGGGGGATACCTCTTTATTACTCCCAGGTCCACTCAGAGTGGTAGAATCTATTATGGTTCCATGTATGCATAAAAACAATCTGTTCCAGAATTAATTGTATTGGGTAGAACTACTTGTAACACTAACTGTAAACAAATGATTAGAAAAAGAAAAGTGCAATGGAACATTGAAAATATAGTGGATTATAATCAATCTTTGGCATTGAATATCCCATAAGGATTTGGTATACCGTTAAACCAATGTACCAAACCAGCCTCCGCCTCTAGCATCTCTGAGTAGAATCAAAGTAAATGCAATAATTTAAAAAATATACTATTTTTTCTAAAGAACAAAATAGATGACACAAACGAAATAGAGACAGGAATGAACATACATCAAAGCATTCTAAAAAAAACCTTTATGGCAGAAAATTTTAGCCATGACATGGACTTACTACCGGAAAGAATAAGACACGATCCCACAACCAGTAATAATAGAATTTTTAGAAACGCTGAAAGTCTCCGGGCAAGTAATCAAATTCATCACGAAAGTTGTAGAAAACTGGAGAATGGAACGAATAGCCGGAGGACAAATCCTATGAAAAGTCAAAATAAACAAAAAAGCTTCCAAGGAGACTCATTATTGAAACTACTATTTGTTATAACGATGATACCACTAAACTATATACTAGGAAAATGGAAAAGTGGCTTTAGATTTCTAAAGTCACTAGAAAAGATAGTAATAATCTTGGATATATGGATGTCAAGAATAAAAAAGAACTTACAAAGTCTGATACAAACTATTAGAAATGTTCAACCAGTATATAGAAATGGAATATGGAATTGAGAAATGCACATTGCGTATAAGGAATAAAAGAAGAAAAAACAACGGAAGAAATAGAACTACACAATCGGGAAAGAATCAGAACACTCTCCGATGATAAAACGATAAATATTCGAAGCAAACATTATCAAACAAAGAGAAATGACATAAAACCCCAGAAAGGAATAGGACAGAAGAACATGGAAACTACAGGTTATCCAATTCGGCATCAGGAATCTAATCAAAGGAATAAATACCTGGAGAGTCTCCCTGGTAATATCTCCTGGACACTGTTTAAATTGGACAAGAGAGGAGCTCAGAAACATGGACAAACAGAATGATAAAATTTATGACTACATACAAAGCCTTACTCTAGAGAAACGATAGATTATATGTTACAAAAAAGAGGAAGAAGCGTTATTAAAAAGTGCGTGGATGCAGCAACTGAATGACTAGAAAAATATACAAGGCCAAAAAGAGTTTAAATACAACAATGGAAATGATAACAATCACTGTTGCAGTCCTTGAAACAATCTTGAATAAGTTTGAAAAGAAACTGGCGAAGCTGGAAATCCGAGTGTCTAGACTATTTAAATCATCTAGAATACTTAGAAGAATCCTGCTGAGCTGATGAGAATTGTCATCGCTCAAAGTTCAGTGAAAACAGACAGTTACGTTGTTTTCACTAAAGTTTCAGTGACAGCCAGATTGTGTTACTCCTGGCGTGAAAACTCACAAATAGTAAAAAGAAATAGAAAATTATAAAATATAGTGGAGTCTTCGATAGAATTTGATGGTGTATATAATATTAGCAACACATTAAAAGTGTGTAAAAATCAATACTGTTGATACATAGTGAGTAAATTGACAGTTTCAAAACATTATTTAACCAAAACAATTAAAATAATACTGAAACTTAATCCGTACAAAAACTACTTTTAATGGTATTACTCTCTCAATAGGGGAAATAGCTCGGTATAATCTTAATGTGCTTAATTATAAGGCCTTATAAAGCACAAATAAGATCAACGTTCTAAAATATGTGTCGTAACATTGAATATTGGGGAATGCATATTTGAAATTTGTTTAATTACAAACCATAAGCAAGGAGAAAGGAAGTAGTAAGCGCAGTCATTAGTATCACCACATTTGTTCAGCTGGCTACAATGGCATTTGCAAAAATCTCCAAAACAGAGTGGATACAGATAATGAAATGTACTTAAAACAATAAAGAAACTGAAAACCAAAAAAAGAACCAAAAACAAAGGTGCAATTAAAAACTGACCAATGAAAGGAAATAAAGAGATTACTCTACTAACGAAGAGACTATCACAGACTAACATCTCTGGACATGGTTACGCAGAGGATAACTGAAAAAAGGAATGAAATCTTTTATTTTTGTGGGTTTAAAGAAAAAAACACCATACATATTGATATCAAAGCAACAATATACGAAACACAGACAAAGTTAGTTGACATTTTTTTGGACAAGCAAACGAAAGTGTATATCCAAATCATGGATGAACGGAGTAATCTACCTGGAACAAAAGGCAAAAACAATCACAATAGAGTTGGAACAAAGATACACTGAAAATATTAGAAACATCTTTTCAACCGGGGATCTCAAAATTAAAAGAATAAAAAATGATATTTTCTGGGTAGAAGCACAGCGGACCAATGGAGAGATAAGAGTGTATGATTGATAGGCTATTGGTTTGCATCGAAATGAAGACGCACATAATAATAAGTGGGATATATGTAGAGGGAAATATGTAGGGGGAGATATTTTCCATTTAAAATTTACCTTAATTTCGTTTTTACTTTTGGTATATTATCTTTTTACCATTTTCCCTTTTGATAAATTATGTTTTTCCATTTTGTTGTTAAATTGTAATTGATGATACCATAAATATTAACAAAATTATCATTTAATTTACTTTTATTCAAAGATCCACTTTAAATATTTTCAATGATTTACTATTGTTTGTCTTATCTGTCATCTCAGGTACATTTTCCCCATGCCAATAATAGTTGACAAACTTATTTCTTTGTACATTTTGAAACAAAAATAAATTCCAATGTTCTGTTGTTCGTGTTAGTTAACTATCAGGTTATGTACATCCTCCACACCAACATTAGTTATCAAATGCCACTCCTTCGCTACAAGAGATCTTTGAAACAAGCCATTGTAGATTTTCCTAACGTTTTTATAAATAATTATTTTTTAATGTATCTGAAATAGATTAATTTTACAATTTAAAAAAATCAGTTTAAAAAAATAATACTTACGACATTTTTTCTACAATGTGTCATGGAAAAGTATTTTTTGGGCCGCGGGTTTGAGATTCCCAATGTAAATTAATGGTATCAAATACGAAGACAAATAATTAGAATACAGTGTATTTCACATGTTACTTTGATTATCTTTTGATTTTCTAGAATAAACTTTCTTTTGAGTTCATTCTTGAAAATCAAAAGATAAACCAGTTAATATGTAGAATACATTGTATTCTCATTATTTATCAAATATCTGTTTTTGCCTTTCTAAGTCTCAACTGCATAGACAAAAAATCACGGTTTATAGATCCTCACAGCATTCATTCAATTCAGTCTTCACTCTCTAAATACACTGTTCGGCTAAGATCAACAATAAGCAACTAAACTTACTTTATTTTAAAAAAAACGTTTATTTCACCCATAAATTCCTTTATAGTTATTAACACTCTTGGTCAGAGTGGATGTGGGAGCAATTGCAATGAATGGGTACCTCACACTCCCCAGATCTTCAGATACAGTTTCGAATCATACACATTATATATTTTTGGGGGTATTACCATTCTGCAGGGAAAATACTCAGTGTATTCTAAAATCCACACACAGAGCAGCAGCCTCTCAAAACATAAAACAGTTTTAACTATAATCCAAACTAATAGGATCATTTTTCTTTACTAAATGGCTCAATTTGTCCAGATATAACAAGTATATATGTAAGTATCACATGTTTATTTTGTTCGCTTCCAACTAAAAATGACGTAATACGACATAAAATTCCTCCTTGTTATCGACACAGAAAAGAAAGTGCCTTTTGCTTTGTTTGGTGTCTTTTGTTATTTAAATCAATGATCTATAGAACAAGTTTCTGGATAAGGTTCCCCAAGAGACACGCTTGAGAGAGAGAGAGAGAGAGAGAGAGAGAGAGAGAGAGAGAGAGAGAGAGAGAGAGAGAGAGAGACAGACAGAGACAGAGACAGAGATAGGGGGGTGCGTATGCTTATCTTTCATAATCAAATCATTGGATAAATAGATCCTGCCGTTTTTTTCCACTCCTCTTTCATTTCGGAACGGTTTTCCTCTGTGAATCATTAATTATATAGCGTGATTGGTACAACATGAAAGTAAAAACATCCCTGTAAATCACCTTGGCGAATTTAGAACAATACAACAGGGAATTGGAGAAAGTTTCGAAAAAGATAAGCAGCAGCTAATTTATCTGCATCAAAGGCTTTGACGAGGAAATTAAATAAAACCCTGACATTGGTAAAGAGAAAAATATACAAAAAAAATGAATAAACGGAAACAATTCAAAACAATTCAAAAGCAAAACAAATGAAAAGGAAAATATAAAAAAGGTCAAATGAAATAAAACAAGTAATGTAATTAGTTACAGCCTAATCACCTAACAAAAAAGTAGTAAGAAAGGAATGTCTAGATTTAATTCCGATCAAGACTTAAGAGAATTCATGACAAGAGAGAACTCATGAAACTAAATTTTAAAATCTTAACTGCCTCGAGGGTAAAGCAGTTGCGTATTATTCAATGGTACAAGTTGTTAAAGTCTGAAATGCAAACCTATCAATCTTTTTAGCACGCATTAACACTTATACAATGAGTACTTTCTCCTTCTCTCCATAAAGGTTAGTTGGGAACAAAAGCGTACACATATTGAGACACAAAATGCACCGAATTGTTAAAAAATAAACAAACTATCGCCTAATTAACAGATTTTAATAAACTCTTTGCTAATTAAGTTTTTGTTTTAAAGAAGGTTCCACCCAAAATTTTTGAATGTCTTTTTTGTTGTTCTTTTTTTTCATGTGTAACCTCCAATAATTTAAATGAGATTTTGAATTAATAAAATGCATAAGAATAATGTTTTATATTTTTAAAAAGATAATTTATTCGATAAATAGGTTTTGATTTCATTTTTAACGTAAGAGAATTTTTCATTAAAAAAAGAAAATTAAAGTAGATATTTCTCTTCTTAATTTTTTCTTGTTTTATTTTATTAATTTACAATTTTACACGCACGAATCTGAAACTTTGTAATTTTAATGTAAAACGTTCAATAAATAAATTAGGGCAATCCATCGTGGTTCAATGGTTAGCAAGCTCTTCTCGCAGATCTATTACTACTGAATTGCGAGTTCAATCCTTGCTGGATGCCCCGTCCTTGCGAGCTTGTATCCCATCGTATACTAGGTAAATGGGTTAGCTAAATACCTACATTGAATAAATATATATCACTCAAATGATGAAACATTTTTGGTGCAGGTACTTGAAAAAATAATTCATCAGGAGACATAATCCTCAAACTAATGACTCAAGACACATAGATTATTGTGATCTTCCTATTTCTGAAAGTAGGCAATGCTGTAACATGTGTCATGCAATATTTTCCCATGTAAAATAGTTTGGTGTGGTTTGCTTTCTTTGATTAATGTCATATCATATTTCGTGGGTTAGTTAAAGTCAAGGCCATCCTCATAGAAGAACAGTAGTGGAACTATCAAACCAATCAGCCAATACCTTTCCCAATGTTATTAATCTGAGAATGAACGTAATAGTGTTACTGGAGTTAGAACTTTGTTACTATCGCAATGACATGGGGACTATCCCCGTGTAATTTAGACAAAACAAAAACTTACAAATTAACAAGCCATCTATTATTATGATAAATAAGAAGATTTTTCTATTTTCTAAACAGGAATTTTGATTTCTCTGAATGTTTGAGATGAGGCTTGAAGATTAGTATTATCTGCGTTATTCGGACTATTGTCCCCATCTTCATTGTTATTTATACAACGTTTGCCGAGAACCCTCCCGAGTCCGACAAGAAATACCTGAAAAAGGCCGGAGGTTATATCGGCCGAAACGTTGTACAAATAACAATGAAGATGGGGACAATAGTCCGAATAACGCAGATAATAGGAATTTTGATATGTTTCTTTCTAGTAAAAGTAAAAAATAAACAACTAATTGAGAAAAAAAAATCTTTTACTGTGCTAATTTATTTTTCAAAACTATATTCTCGAAGTTTCCACTGTTAAAAAAATTAGGGTCCCTATTACTTCACATAAAACAAGATTGATATGTGCCAAATGGCCGAGTTAAGTATGAAGATCTTCACACATACATGTTCAGACGAAAGTAAAATCAATACTTCAGGCATGAAACTGACCCTGACATTTATCATCCGTCTTAAAGCGAAGGTATTACCAGCTGAGATGGTTCCCTGACATATTGGCCTTGTGAAAAACGTCTTATAGCAGAAGGTATGAGAACTAATTTAACATAAGTTTAAAGTAAGGGCCTACGAGCCATCGTTTGGCTGTGAATAAAAATTACTAATTGTCTTTATTAGGGAATATAGTTTGACTTGACCTTACCTATTTAAGCTAAATTGGGAAGTTCAGCCTCGGGAGATATTAGCTAAAGCTGAATGACATTACTCATTATAACCTCGGTCACAGATGATCGGGGTTCATGACCCAAGGAAAAGGATAGTGGCAGGATAAGAGGGAGTTTAGATCTTGCATGAGAATATGCTACAATTATTAAATAATCATATAATTATTGTAATATATAAATGTGTCTGCTTGTTAGTAAAGGTATGTCTTTATTTTCGTCGCATTAAAGTGGTCATTTTAGAAAAGTAATTTGCCTGCCAGGCTGGCCATCTTTAATTTCAGTTAAACATGGCCAGACTGGAGAAACACAATCTTCATAACAATAAGCTATTCTGTTTGGCCTACAATTAAAACTGGTAAATAGATATCCGAACTGTTACAATAAAAGACTAGAAATAATTCGATTGATTAATTGATTTCAACTGCATGTCAACCCATCAAGGATTATCCTATGCCTAGACGTTAGGGAATAGCCTTCAGTGTACGATTATATTCACATTTTTGTGTACTTGTTAATTAAGAGTTTTTATACGCCGTCTAATCGAATATAAATAATTTTTAAACAGCTGTATTTGAACCATGTTGTTTGATGTTTATTGATTTTAACGGCATATCGACCTCTCAGGGGTTATGTCATACCTAACAGTTAGGAAGTGATACATATCGAGTATTTATATTTATACTTTTTAGTAATTGGTTTTAACAATGTGTTAGCATTACTGGGGATTATGTTGTATGGTATTGATTTGTTTCATGTCTATATTCTATGGTATAATTTTATTTCGCTCAAAAAAGAGAGAATATCCTCCATGTCGACGTTTTCAAACAGATCTTTCATATTGTTTGCTTTAAAATAACGGTTTCTGATGTGAGCAACAACCCTGCATTCCATGAATAAGTGTTTAACTGCTAAAGGTGTTTGACATGTTCCACATTGTGGTTGTTGTTCTTGTTTGAGTATATAGGAGTGCGTTAGTCTTGTATGACCAATGCGTAATCGGGACACAATGACTTGTTCCTTTCTAGACTTCCTTAAATTTGGTCACCACCCTCCTAAAGTGGGTTTGATTAGGAAGAGTTTATTGTGGATGTTGTTATTCCTTATTCGAATCTTAGTGAACCTATGAGTGTCGCCAATGGAAATAAACTCCATATTCCCCAGTTCTCCAGAATTGGAGCCGAGATATAATTTGAAATATTGTGTCATATCCAAGTCACACCTTTTAGTCGTGTCTTACCACTCAGTCAGTGTATTCTAAGTTCCATCAACAGGTTGACGGAAATAAATCGAGACCTTACAATTATAATTGAAAACTGAATAAATTTAGGATAACTAGCTAAATATTAGCGCCGATCAAAGTAAGTTAATTTGTTTGTTTTGGTTTGGTTTGGTTTGGTTTGTTAGATTTTACGACATCTCAACTCTTGTTGGGTTATTTTATGCCGAAACTTTTTGTTCTATTCCTGCAAGATGAGTATTAAAAATTATTTTAAACTCAATCTTTAACACATTTTTAAATAGAATTTTTTCTATTTAATCCATAGATGGGGCCCTAACAGGTACTTCCCTCCGGTTCTGAGTGGACCAGGGAGTAATGGTGATTAAGATGTACTCCAGACTCCCCAGATTTCAAGAATTGCAACTTTACCATTAGATGCAGTTTAGCGTTAAGGACATGAAGACCCTCAACAACCACCTTTTAGCACATACAGGATAAAAAACGTTTGGGTTGGCTATAAAGACAAAAGTTTCGGAACAATCATATAGATACTAAGGCTTAACGTGACACAAGGTCAGTTTTATAAGCGGGGTACACCTGATTTGAATTTGGAGTTTCGTTTCTTCTAGAGCCGTTGTCACATAAAAGTTAAAGAGTCCTGTCTGCTCTAATATGTACAGGGAGAACAATTGGATTCATGCCTTTCTCAATGGGATCAGTGCTAAGTAAAAAAAACAAAGGGTGTTGTTCAGTATTTGAACTCGTATCGTCGATTCCGTATCTCACGATGAAAACAATAACGCCACGAGCGGCCTCTACACAACAGCCGAGAAGATAGTGAATTGCCTAGAGGCAATAAATATTCTGTATTCTACCGATTACATAATTGGTTCTGCGCTTTCCTGTTCAGAAAACTGTATTCATTGTTCGTATAAATGGGCTGGATTTCCGCACTGTTCACTTATGTGATGGTTGCTATTGGCCACTGTAATCTTGTTAATGATTACATGTTAGATAAATATGAACTATACCTGTAATAAGTATATCAACACTAGCAATCTTTTAAACAATTACATCGAAAAAAAGACTAAGAAAAATAAGAGAACAAGCTTTGAAATAATGAGACCAATATGAAGACGAAATCCTGATGTGATGAAAGCTGATTGTCACGTGTGGTCTAATTGAAAATCAATGGCTCTTTGCATGAAATAGTTGACCTTCTAATAACAAGCCGAATGCTTGTGTGGTATCTTAATGAACTGATCCATTTCTTAAGCAAGATTAAATCTGATCCGAGTGGTGTCTATTCAAAAGAGGATTCTTTGCAGCTGGCGTAAATACACTTATCTCAGTCATTAGCCACTATTTAATTTTCACAACGTTTATTATATTCAAAATTGATTAGCAATAATTTAGAGGCATCTACAATGAATTGTTACTTGCATTATTGTTCAACTTGAGAAATGTTCTTCCTTTTATCACTTTTTTATGTTTCACCCACAAGATGGGTTAAACGGTAGCGAGTTTCTGTTTGGCGGCTTTGCTATGTTGTGGCTTTACTATGTTGGGATGTTTGTGGACATTTTAGGCTTCAAGTGAGAGCACTTTACAGTGGTGATCTCTTGTGTTAAGCAAAGGCAGATATTTAGTGTAGAATCCTTTGGTTGTTCCTCGGGGTTCCTTAGTGTTTGGTAGAATCCTTTGGTTGAGCAAAGTCATTGGTTGCAGGTCTGTTCGTCAATGTCGAATACGTGCAAATGAATGGCTTTCAATATCGGTGATTAAATAATTAATTAACCATGTATTAGGGTTTTTGATTGGTTGACTATAATCAACGCAGAATCTTTACGTTTAATTTCAGCACACTTTATATGCATAAATAATCCAACAATAAAGTACTTCCAATCTAATATATATTGCTGCGTTTGTATAAGACATCCCGAAAATATGGTAGTTTCAAATATTGACAAAAAATAACGCATACTTAATAACGATTAACAGCGAAATGCAGTGGCCGCCTCCACCCATCAAGTGACTCTAGTGTCGAGCTAAGTGACCGACAGTACATGTTCAATTTCGAAAATTCTGGCAGTAAGTGCGAGAAGGGGTAGAATACAAGATTTGGGAATTTTTCAACAGATCACTCGGTTGCTTACCCTAAGAGCGACAAGTAATGACGTTGATTCTGGACTAGGGAAACCAAACCCTCTCCATTGATGATGTATCCAAGAATTAACCGTCTTGAAAACGCTATTTCTCGTTTTCTTGTTTTTCATACCGACCGAGAGAGGTTATAATATCAGAAATAAGATGAGTGGGATTTTGTCTGTGAACACATAACTAAATTTCCCTTTCCTAGAATGAAACACCTCAGCTTGTCTTTTTTTCTCTTTCCCTTGGCGAACTTTCTCTGAGACGCCCGCAATGCTTTATTAGAAGGTGAATTGGATTTTAAAATCAATTTTGACTACGTGCTCTCATATATACAAATTTTGAAAGCATCATACGTTCTGAGGGGTAAATATGTGCAAGGCAATGCATAATAATATGTGCTGATTTTTTTATAGAAGTTTTGTAGGAATGTTTATTGATGTAAATTTGTTCGAAGTGCCTCAAGACTTTGTCACTTGTCATACGTTATAGATACTACATTTTCTTTGGAAATGCCGAGAGGAACAACCCGACAAAATAAATAAGAAAAGGTAGAAAGTTTATCTAATAAGGAAGAAAACAATAATATTCGTGCAACTTCACAAACATTGAATAGAACAACTATTACTATTTTCTTTTAAGAATTTGTAAATGTAATTATTTACACAACACGTTCAAAAGAGGTAGGATGTGCCACAAGGTCGCAAGCATGAGCCACCCAGTGAGCATCGAACATGCTATTCAGTAATAATGGATCTGCGAGACTAACTTGCTAATCATTACACCACGAAAGGATACCCTTAAATACACAACCCGTTCACCACGGTTAGGATGTGACACAAGGTCGCAAGCATGAGGCATCTATCGAGCATCGAACAGGCTATTCAGTTGTAATTGATCTGCGAGAGTATCATTGTACTAATTACAGCACAACATGACGCGCTTAAATACATAACCCGTTTAAAAGAGGCAGTGTGTGAGACAATGTTGAAAGTATGAAGCATCCAGCGAGCATCTGTCATGCTATTCAGTAGTTATAGATTTGCGAGACTAACTTGCTAATCAATACATAACATGACGCTAATAAATACACAACCTGTTCACCACGGGTAAGCGCTGACACAAGGTCACAATTATAAGGCATATAGCGCATATGGCACTCGCTATTCTTAAATACCCAAAACGTTCAAAACAGGTAAGAAAAAATTCGGAAATGCATGTTATTCAGAAAAGGCTGCATATACCCCTTAAATAACCGGTGAAGGTTGTCATAGTCTTCGTCGAGAAACATCCACAAATTGATTGTGTTTAGGAATAAATTTGATTTTGATTTCACTGAAAGAAGAGCCTGAAAATATCGCAAAGATGCGACCAAGCTGCTTCAACCGAGTAAAAAAAAAAAATCCCCCGCTTTGAATGTTTTCCTCTTTGCTCACAAGAAATAGCGCTTTAAATGGACTAATCAAAAGTGACTTGGGCCAAGGATCAATGGGAAAAGTATTCTGTGACAAGGAATCCAATTTACGTAGTCAGGATAGAAGGCAATTTTATTAACTCGATCTTTTGGAAGAGCAGTTTTTTTTTCAAGCATCAATTTTGGTGAAGATGTGATGCGTCGATCCTTTTTGTTAAAGCCAAATTTTGCTAAGTAAAACACTCATTTTACGTAGGGATTTTAGAGAGAGATTTTGTTCCATTAGTCACCTGCATTAAGGGAATAAAGCTTTCATACCATTAGGGTCAAAACTTCTATTCATAATACTAGGGTGTTGAAGAAATGATTTAAACGAAAATGAACACACTTAATAACTGCATTTTGAACTTTGTAGTTCGCAATCCCTTCGAGAATTTTTTAGTCCTCCTTTCAAGAAGTGTCCATGAGCAAGTTACGCAGTTTGAAAAGAGGAAGATATTAATTTCCTGCTCAAATCACAGCTGGAAGGAAACTCTGCCTGAAACCATGGAAATCAGAAAGTGAGTTGTGCCAGAGAATTATGGGAAATTATTTTGAAGATTGAATTTTGGGAGCTTCCGGTTTTATAATCTAAAGGTCATGTACCTATTAATTACAGTCCTTTTGATGCTCTTTTTAAAATTTGTTTTGTTTCTTCTTTTTTAATTTCATATTGCCTTAGTTTCGCTTCAACCATAAAAAAATTATAATTACAAAATTGCATACACCACGAACACTTTGCTAAAACTATATGAAAAAAATTAAAATCTTACAATGTGTAAAATTTACAAGCGATACATCTAATTACCCAAATTCTCCACAACAAAAAAGTTTCGATCAATGCAAAACGTTATTTGTAGCGTGTCTTATAATTATTTCTACTGGAGTGAAACTGGTTGAGTTTCAGATGGCACTAATCACCTTGGGAAAGATGTGAATCTAATTATTCTACCTCCAGCTATTAGTAAATAGAAAAGCAGACAGGTCTCTTTAATTTTGGCCCGACAACCACTCTAGAAAAAGGAAAACTCTAAATTCGATCCTGATAAACACTGCTAAAAATAGACATTTTGCCACATCCTGCTTTGTGTGGTAATATGGGTAAATATGTATAATTATTTCCACCTCTCTATATATTTACCCAACTCAAACAGCACGAGCACGATATAACACAATGTCAATTTTAAGGGTAAAAAACTAGTTTGCATTCATAGCTTTTTCGCCCTTCTTGACTGACTAACTAAGGATAAAAATTCTCAGTCTGTCCTACTATTTACACATAGATGGGAGATAGAAGCGACGTATGTATGCGTTGCTAAGTATATAAGCGTATGGGGAAACGTAAACAACTTTGATTAGGATTTGAACTCGGGTCGTCAATTCCATTTCCTCCGACAATAATTGTTACGCTATGTGAACCTACACCACTTTATATGTATGTAGGAACTGCAGGTCATTTAATAATTATTTTCGTATAAAACAGACTAATTAGGTTTCATTTTCCAATGATTGCAGCCAAACAAAATCAAGAAAAATAAGATCATTATGATGGGAGATTCTTCCACATCCTTTATAGTAACCAGGCATAGCATCAACAGAGATTCATTCATTTCTACCAAAATGAGATTTTATAAGTGGTAGAATATTGAGAACTTGCAAACGATCTATCAAACAATAAAAAATCCCAAATTTCTTTAAAATGAAGGTAATAACAATTTAATATAAGATTAGGTATTTACTCAACTCGTTCACCGTTCGACAGAAATCCTGAATTATGAGGAATCCAGCGAGGAAAAGACTTGCTATTCAGTAGTAATGGATCTGCGAGACTAACTTGTTAACTATTACTACGTGAATCTATGATAATACTTTAAAAGATTAACCTACATTTGCTTTTAAATTTTTTTCTTGTCATTATTTTGCCAGCAGCCTGATATAATTCTAGATATTTTTCATGTTAACAGGTTCAGAAATATCACGATAGCGCGTAACGTAGTTGATACATTTGTCATATAATTATTTCGGCAATCTCTTTTCAGAGAAATGCTGTGCAGGATTTACGGAACAGAAATTTCTGCTCAAATAAATACCATCTGAGAATTTTCAAAGCAGCTGACCAGAATCACAAAAGCATGGAATGAATAGTTGCCAAGCACCATACATACACAGACGTGTATCAGTTAAAATCCCCTTCACATTCTGTAGGTGATGACAGCATGGCAGTTAAGGTGTCTGACTGACACTGAGCCGATCGAATTTCAATCCCGGCTGTAGGTAGCTTACAAATGTCTAGCCACACTGAAGAGACTTGATAAGTCAAAACACATGTCTGAGGATGACTATATATATATATATATATATATATATATATATATATATATATATATAAGGAAAAATAACATAAGGCTTAGATTTTTAGCACTATATACTATTTCAGGGAACCTAGAAAATCATCAGATTATGGGGGCTACTAGACAATTTCTCTAGGTTCCCGGAAATAGTTTATAAAGCTGACAATTTAAATCTGTAATTTTTTCCTGATATAATTTTGCTCTGTGACAATAAGAGCACACATTGAGGTCTGCAAACTACGACATTTAAAAAGCTACTACGTCGTAAGGAAGATTTATTCGCCTGATTTTGGATCATATATATATATATATATATATATTAATATATATATATATATTTTTGAAATTGATTTAGAAAACCTCCTAACCAATACATACACAATGCTTCAAGCAAATTATGAAACTCTCTATATATATATATATATATATATATATATATATATATATATATATATATATATATATATATAATCTTTAATGTATTCATCTATAAAAGTACCTATAGTTTCTTTCAACCTGACGAACATTAATACATTTTTCAAAACGACTGTTGTTCTGTCAGCGGAGCTTATAATATGCCGATTGCTTCGCCTACAGAGAGTTAAATCAGAGTCTACAAATAGGGCTCTACAGAGTATAAAGTCACCCATTCATTTACATTGCTCACACGTACACTCTGAAATGAACAACTAATACCTATTAAGGTACTATCCAAGGGTCAATTAGAAGTATTAGACAATTATCAGTGTTAGATATGAATGTTTGAAACCATATAATTGTGTGCAATTTATTTGTTTCAAGAGTAGCTACTCAAAGTTATAATTGTTTACGAATAATTATTTATAGTTATTTGAACCCTATACTTGTTTAAAATACTTCAAATCATATAATTCCTTAGAAATTATTTGTATTAAATAGGAATACTTGAGATCATATAATTCGGGATGAATTATTTTTTTAAGAATAGTTATTTGAAGCTATATTTTTTACGGATAATTGGTTATCTTAAACTATTCAATTGCTTCCAAAAGTAAACCGACAGTATATAACCCATCAACGATTAACATGCCGTAAAACCAACCAAACAAGCAAAATACCTCCACAAGGGGCCGGGTTAGCTCAGTCGGTAGAGCGTTCGGCTAGAAACCACAAGGTTTCTAGTTCGATACCGGTCCTCGCCAACTCAGCGTATGAGTAGCACAGGGATATGTGCGGTAAAGTAAGGAGCTGATGTGGCGTCCACCTCAGATGCTAAAACAATCTCCTTGGTCTAGCGCTATTGAAAAGGGGATAGACTCACTCGCTGACTGGCTGATACCGACTTTGGGCCGCCCCGTCGACTTTCCTTTTTTTATAATCTTAATATAATTTTTATCTTTGCACTAATAAGCTGAACTTAGTAATTATTAATATTAATTCATATACAATAAATTTAGTTCTTATGCTTTTATATTTTTTTTAGTATGTAGCAGAAGGAATAGGATGTATATTTGCACATTTATTCTAGTAAGTAGGGTTTTCACCTTTGCAAATTAAAATACAAGACACTTTATTCAAAATCAACTGATTTCTAATTTGTATATAAATATTTATATACAATTATGAATATCTCTGTACTAGTAGGATATGACACAGTCAATTTATTAAGTGGAGTTTAACAGGTTTTAATTTATAGGTTTACTTCTCTTATACTAGTTGCCTAACCAAAGTTAAAGAGCCCAGTATGCCCTACAATTTACCCATAACCGGGGAGAGAATAGTTGGATATATCCCTTTCCCAATAGTTTTAGCGCTATGTGAAATGCAAATAACCTAGTCCTGGATTTGAATTCTATTACGCCATTTCCTGTGGCAATAGCCATTCCACCACGTTCTCGCTTACACATACAAATATTTCAGCTAAGTAATACTCTGGACAAATTTATTTACTCAAGATATAAGCAACATTAATGAATGTAGATTTGAAGAGTTTTCTTTTTTTCTATTCTGCGATTTAATATTCATTAAAGCGTATTATTCATATAGAAACAGGAGAAGGATGCTGCGTTCTCCCTTGAAAAAAATATTGGAAGCAGCATCCGATAGGAACGCTGGCCTACGGTCACTTGCTCCCTATCATACAAACCCCTTGAGTAGGATGCTGGAAACTGCTGGAGAAGTAAGGTCAAACTCATAAATTGATGTCTTCCTATGGACACCTACACATGGACAGACCATTAAAGGCCGATGAGTAAAAAAACTACATCAATCAATTCTGTGCGGATACTAGATGTTGCACGGGGAACCTCGCAGGGGCGATGACGGTTGACGAGAAAGAGTCATGGATATCCGTGCAGTCAGCTCGATGATGATGATGATGATTATGATGATGATGATGATGATGATGATGATTATGATGATGATGATGATGATGATGATGATTTCCCAATGCAATCCTCTGTTGCTGCATTTCCTGATATTTAAATTTGCGTTAAAGTAACCTGAACGTATTAAGTATTTGTACACAACTGGAAATTCATAAAAGAATATATTAATTGACATATGAACATTGTCAATGGAATTTCAATATTCTTTCGTTTTTATATGGAAATTGTGACATTGTAGTTGTACTTCCAGTTGACTAATCAACATTGCCTTGATAAAACATTTCTTCTAATTTTTTGTAAGCATTTTGTTAATAAAACAAAAGTGATTTATTATAATATAAGCAAGACATTAGAATAAAATGTGTTAAATTACCGGGAAAAAGAATTATGATTTAAGTTTAGCGAATCGTTTCGAACATAGGGTAATCACAGCACAAGTGACCTCTGAGAACAGACAGCATTTTGTTTTGTTTTGTTCAGTAGAAGAAAGTAAATCTAACAAAGATCTTCTTGGCAGGGAAAATTCACGTCGAGACTGGAAAATAATTACGAGAGAAATTACGTCAAGTAAATGGGGCAAAGTGAAGAGAATTACAGTCGAAATGTGTAAGAGAGCGGAAATAAATTGTTTTTATTGAATCAGAATTTTGCTTTAACAATCATTGGTCTGCGAGAAATTGCTGATGTCCTGACTTTAGATGCAATAAAGACAAAAAAAGAAAATAATAATATTTGGTCAATAGAATGAAATTGGTTGGATTCAGGTTATTTTTGCTGGAGTTGTCACGGTGCAAACTATACAAAGAATCGAGCAACATTATATATATATATATATATATATATATATATATATATATATATATATGTGTGTGTGTGTGTGTGTGTGTGTGTGTGTGTGTGTATATATATAAGTGTAGCTTCTACGTACGCTTCTTATATAGATTAGATGAAAATGGTACAGATTATATATTTGACTAATGTTATTACCTAAGAGAAAGTATTCAACATGCTTAGTGTATTTACAATTAAAGGCTGTTAGGAATGAACGACGAGAAAAAAATGTTTTTTTTTTGAATCTCCTCCAACTGTCGATGAAAATGAAATAAATATATATAATATGTGTCTGCATCAGTGTATGGGTATATGTGTATGAAGGAAGGTTAAAAAGCTTATAGACACATTTATTTCCCTTATTTTAATCTAAAAAATTCAAACTACCTGTATAAGGTTACATTCTACTGGGTTAAGTGTCACGACAAAGTAAGTTATAAATTCGAAAGACAAATATTAGTTCTGTGATTGAGATACTTATCCATTTTTCATTAATTCCCTTATATATGTATATATATATTAAAATAAGTGTATTTTGGCAGCATTTTTCTTTTATACAAGCTTTGTTGAACTGTACAGACAATTCCTGTCGTACAAGTCTTTGGTTGATCCGTTCCAATTTTCGGGCTATCCTTCTGGTGTCGGGGTGTAACTGGTATAACAGTCCCCAAAGGTTTCAAAACGAGCGCTTTCGGCAATACAATTTGCCATCCTCAGGTAGGAAACGATGGTATGATTTCGTGTCTCGTTTTTAACGAGAACGAGTAGTAGCAATGAATTAGAAGTGGGGGGCAATAATACGTAACAATGTCTCTTCCACCGACACTAAGAAAAAAGTCAATTTGATCATTTATTACAAAAAATTAAAAACTCCAAATATTGTCACATGCAACAACTCCTCCCCCAAAACTACTCGTCTTAATGAGACCAATGTTGTGTATGAATTCAAATGTGCCGTAGGAGACTGTCTCTCCAAAATTAATAACACATATATTGGCCACACGACGACCACATTATCACGCAGATTAACATTATACTTATCTGATTCCAGTTCGATTAATCAACACCTTAAAACACATTCATGGCCCCCCTCTACCTACCGCAAAATTCTAACCGAAAATACACTACATAAAGAAAAACAAACAAAAACTTCAAATAATCGAAGCTTTATATATCAAACAAAAAAAACCTACCTTAAACAAAATAAACTTTGAAATAAGTCAACATATTCTCAAATGTTTATAATTTTCCGCCTATCCTCCTTCTCACAACTTGTGCCCCCTCCCACAAATGCTCACTCGAACCACTACCATTCCTACAACCTCCTACTACCAATGGTTATTACCTCCCACTTCTAATTCCTTGCTACTACTCGTTCTCGTTAGAAACGAGACACGAAATCATACCATCGTTTCCTACCTGGGGATGGCAAATTGTATTGCCGAAAGCGCTCGTTTTGAAACCTTTGGGGACTGTTATACCAGTTACACCCCGACACCAGAAGGATGGCCCGCAAATTGGAACGGATCAACCAAAGACTTGTCCGACAGGAATTGTCTGTACAGTTCAACAAAACTTGTATATATACATATATATATATATATATATATATATATTAAAAATAGAAATAAAAACTTCTATCATGAAACAATTAAAGATTATTAAAAATATGCCATATATTTATCATCTAATGTCACAAACATGATTAAAATGCAAATATAAATATATTGCAGTATAGAAGTAAATACACCAGGGTTTTTTTGGGGGGTGGGTACAATCAGACTTTTTGTTTAGATAGTTCCAATAGTGTAAATCTTGGTAACAAATAATACGTAATAGTGTTTGTTATGATTATTCCACAAGAAATGATAAAATCAGGATATGTAGTGTAGAAGTATGTATTTACCCAACCCCTACGAATGAGCAGCGTGTGAAAGAAGGTCTATTTTAAGCGGAGTCTTTTATCAGTTTTGAATTATATTTCCTTACACTAGACCGGTGACCAAGCTAAGTTTAAAGAGTCCAATCTCCTTTACTATTCCCTCATAGCAGGAGGAAGAATAATTCGATGCATACCTTTCTCAAAAGTTGGGTCTATTTGAAATTAGGTCTATTTGAAATGCAAACATATTTACCTAGAATTTAAACTTGTGTCGCCGTGTCTAATTCCTACCACTGGCATCTCACGTTTAGATGTAAATTATGAAAAAAACAGGTAGCAATATACTGTGTTACATAATTATTGGATCCCTAATACTTATATAAGGTAGTGTAGAAACATAATGGCGATTAGTGCAGCTGATGGCCTTGAGAGTGAGTGACGGTGCTTGACCACACTCTCATCTTGCCTTCCGGGGATAAATCGTGAGAACCGGAAGGCATAGAAGACCCTGTTCCGATTTAAGGATAGTAAGTTTAAATCAGTTAGCAAGTAGGAACCGAGCTCGTAGGATGTGCGCAGATGTCTGGTTTGGGGATTTGGAAATAAAGTAAATCAACGTAAATTGAAGTCTTGTGTTTATTACCTAAAAACTAACAATGACACGTGCTTCTGATAAGGAGAAGTCCCTAACAGAAAGCAGACCCGAAGTCCCCAAAAAAGTCCAGACCTTAGAAGATTCCAGACCCAGACGGAAGATGTTAGAAGATATACCAAGTCAAGATGATAGAAGAACCAAAGCCGGCCAGAAGTAAGAAAGGGTATACAACAACTGGTTTACGGTTAATGCTGTTAAAATTAGAAAATTACAGTTTAACACATTTACAGACTTTGCGTGTACAATGAAATTTTGCCTATCTTAAAAGTCAGAAGCATTCAAATTTTAATGCTTTCCTCTGCGAAAACTTTGATAAGGAATCCGGGGTTTGAATAGTAATCTATATCCACGAACGAGTAAACACCAATATTAATTATCGTTGATAAAACATGAATATTAGAAAAATGAAGTGTTCAATGTATGTTAAAAAACAGAAAAAAAAGAAAATATATACAATAAACGGACACATTAAAAATAATTTTAAACTTTGCCAGAACTATTTATAAAGGAACCACTGGGGATCGATCTCATTCAATAGGCCTTGGTGATTAAGCAGATATGCCACTAATATAACTAAATCTGATCAGATACAATGAGTGTCCAAATCATATTCTAAACATACTTTCTTCTGATAAAAGATTAAACCATTGAGCTCCCAATATAATCGAAGTCCTTTTAGTAATGGATAGTGTTCTAATCATAGCTTTATACTTAGAACTCAAGTTACTAAGATTAGCATAATATCACAAGATCGAATTTCTCTTACGGAGAAGACAGTAATTCTAGTGGGCTAACCGTGGGGTGGTGGGTGTAAGAAACAAACAGTTATGTGATCATGTAACGATGAAAACTTATCATCAACAACAAATTTGCTGAACATAAACCAATGTTTTTTATTCTCTTAGAAAAGTTGAATACGACAGTAAACGACCACTTTTAACTCACCTTTCAGTTTCCATTAGATATTTTGTTTTCTGAGCTCGAACATGATCCCCTCCATTTATTTCAGGGTCTTCATCTATTTCTATTATGACTTCCGATTTGACCAAATTTGCCTGTCCTCGCTAGAGGGAAGCCCCTAGAAGCAGAGAACTGTGCACGACATTAAACTGCATCCGGTGGTATAGCCACAGTTTTGGAGATTTGGGATTCCCTTTTCATTGACGTTACTCCCTGGTCTATGATTGGTAGACAAATAAATCTGTTTGAGATAGTGAAGAGTTTACCTGTTGAAAATGATTGATAATCAAATACAATATTTCTTAAGCGGAATCCGGCAAAATGTAAAATCAAACAACCAAATTCTCCAGCCTATACAAACATATTTATTTTATTGTGGACTGAATTCGATTTAGTTGGTTGGGCACAGCATTAAGATATTTATATTTAGAAAATCGAGAGATTTCAATTTTGCATTGGTAAATGTAATAATAAATGAACAAACACGGTCGAACTTGAGAAAGCTTTATTCAACGTAGAATACAGTTGCAGTTTCTTTGGATTTTATATACTTTCAGAAAGTTAAAGATTTGCACAAAGGGAAGGTAATAATAAAACAGGGGAAGTAACTCTCAATTACTTAATACAGTAAATTTCTTTTAGATATGCACTTTCTGATGTAAATAGTGTCTGTTGAAAAAAGGTGAGCTTGGACAGTGTCACCTCCGTTTTATTTACCAAAGTTAACAGATTTTTTGCTGCTTGCTTTATGTCCTCACAAACATTCTTGGAAAACTTTGAGAGGACAGCAATTAATGACCTAGTGATTGAATAATATAAGCAACATTGGAATTGACATAAGAATAGGTCAGAATATAAAGATAATGTTCTGAAAATTTGGAAAACCAAAATTTAAGAAATTTGATTAAAAAAACAACATTTTTGTCAAATACCAATCGCGAATGGGTGGTTAATAGTTTGAGTGCCGTTTTCTAGTCCAGTAGAATATATCCACTTGTAAGTTTGGCCCATAACTCTTTATATAGTGCAACTCGCGTATTTTAATATTTGATGATATATCCTAACTGATGTGGGTAGTCGATGTGGTGACATTTTAGTAAGCGAGTTGGAACTTTTGGCGAGCTAGGGTTCAATTTCGGACTAATAACCTTTGGAAATATATAACCACCCTTTCACCCCTCAGGTATGGGTTAATACTACTAGTGATCCTCTAAAGGTTTATATGTCATTAAACAAGGAAAAATGCAACAAAAAGAAAATCAGAGCCTAACTGAATTTTGGTAGTAGCTTTGATTCTCATAAGATTATTTATACTTCCTACTTACTGCTAAACTAAAGCGGTGATAGTTGTGCAATGGTTATTGTTGTAAGAAATGGATACGGTGACTCGAGTTCAAATCCTGGACGATGCTGTTTGCATTTCGCATAGCGCTAATCCCATGGGAATGGTATGTATCTAACCCTCCAGCAATGGGTACATAGTAGGGATGATTGGGATCTTTAACCTGGTTATGGCAACCAATCTAGGAGAGGGAAAACTCTGAATTCAAACCTGTTAAAATCAGCTTAAAAAATGTGGAGGAGTTGGGTAAATACACACTGCTAAACTGACCCAAGCTTAATAAATTACCTCATTCCTACTTTGACTGTCATAAGTATTAACCTTGAAAAGATGTAAATGTTAAAAGGAATTACTCATGTCGATGTTTGAAGCCTTTGGAAAATAATGCTATTCACATTATAATGACCCATGGGTACTTTTACATTTAAAACAGCTAACACTGGCAAACAGCAAATATATTTTTGATAATGCGATAGGTTTAAATGTTATAAAATAATAATAAGGATGTGTCTTTCCTCGCGCTGATGATAAATATCAAGATAGTGTTAAACTATTAAAACATAATTTTAAATTTCTTTTTCTGATCTGTTTATTAATATATATGAGTTTATTTACAACTACAATATAACTCGTTACTGGGCTTAATAGCCTTCACAAAAGACCTTGAAATGTGTATATGAGAAAAGGTCTTTAAAAGCGAAATCACTATGAAAATGTCACATGGCTAAAAAAATAATTGTAAAAAAGTCAAGTAAAATCCAAAGTCATGACAAATTCAAATCTCAACGGATTTTCCCGATGGGATTAACTTTTAACACCGAAACTGTAAATGTTAATCGGTTTTCAGAGTTAAAGAAAGGGGATTATCATGATCTACAAGGATTTACGGTTGGCAATTTATTTCCTATCTACATTGTTTACTAATCCCAGTAGAATGACAGTCAAAACACTAACTATGGAAAGCAATCAAATTTAAGACGGAATTCTCTCACCAAAATGAATAATGTTTTACAATGCCTCATCAAATGATGCAAGATTATATTATATTATTATATTGTTTTGTCATAGGCTTTGGGATGACAGTCTGTTTCGTTGCAATTAAATGTAACTGAAATTCAAATAAAATATAATGACCAAATAATTAATAAACTAGCACGTGCCAAACTATTTTAGAACCATTGACTCAACCTAGCACTAATAAAAACATTGAATTTAAAAAAAAGTAAAACAAACAAAATCTAAAGTGTTACTTTCCAAACGTTAAGTTAATTTTTTATTTTTATTTTTTACGGCATATCATCCTCAGAGGGTCATATAATGCCGATAAAGTTTTGAAATAAATTCATTCTTAATGGATGCTCATTTTTTATAAACAAAAAACATTTGTCTATTAAACCCATAGATGGGACCCTAACAGGTACTACCACACCGGCTCAGAGTGGACCAGAGTGCAATATTGATGAAAAGGTGCTCCACATACTTCTGATCTCCAGAACTGGAACTTCACCATCGGATAGAGTTTAATGTCATTCACAAGACATGAAGACCCTCAGCCACGGCCTTCTAGAACCCATATGATAAAAAGGGTTTGGGGTTGCCATGAGGGAAATAGTGTTGAATATACTTTAAGTAATCACTAAAACCTTTAATGTAAACAAAAAGCCAAAAATCCAGGATTAAAAAGTGCTTGACAACATTATCTATGTCGCTTTGTACAGAAGGAAGTTTACAAAATGAAAATTGAAAAAGAATTATGTAAATGAAAAAATATGTAGATTTTAAAAAAATCTATGGATCACATTTTCGTTCAACTGATGATAATTGTTTGGATATGAAATATGCAAATATTAGTGACAAATTTTTGGTTTGTTTTTAGTGAAAAAAAATAAAGAAGAAAATCACACACACAAAAAAGCACAACAACAATAACAAGAAACAACAGGGAAATCAGCGTTTGGAAATATCTCTAATTCTCGAATAAATGATGTGAGATATCACAAGAAAACACCGTTCATATTATAAAAATATTCTTCTTCCAAACCAGCAAAACCAGGGGTATTAGAATAGCAGGTAAATCACGTAAACACCACCAAAAAACACCGGTAAGTTGAATATCAGTATATATTCGACAAATAGGTTTGAATATATAAGTCTACGAATCAGATTTTTAGATCTATACAAAATTGCAGCACTAAAGGTTGTTTGAATATGCAAATATCATTGAAATACTCTTCAATAAAAAACGAATTGGGAAAACTTCGTTTGAAAATATCTCTACTTTGAAAATATTTCTAACTTTCCTTAAGATAACGTGAGTTATCAAGTTATAGATCATCATTAGCAACATATTTCCTTGTTTTTTCCGGGGAAAACGAACATATCTTGACTTCACTCGAGTGTCGATCGCTCAATCACTTAATCATTAATAACAACTACTTATTATTATTATTATTATTATTATTATTATTATTATTATTATTATTATTATTAGTTTTTCACATCAGCGTTAGCTGATGGTATTTCCCTGGAGTCTTTGTGACAACAAGTCTCCCCAGGTCTCTAGGACTCTTCTGAGTATTCTGGCAGACTTCAGCAGTGCATGGATGGTCTCAATTCTTCCTCTGATTTCCAGATATTCCAGTTTTTTTCCAAGCTTTTTAGGACCGTTCCAAGTGCACCAACTACAATTGACATCACTTTGATTTTCATATTCCATAGCTTTTCCGTTCTCTGGCAAAGTCCAGGTATTTGTACATCTTTTCGTTTTCCTTCATCTGCACTCTGTGATCTGCTGGAACTGCAAAATCCACCAGTTGACAAGTTCTTCTTTTTTATTAATATCTTTAAAACAATCGTTATAATATATATATATATATATATATATATATATATATATATATATATATATATTGAATAAAGGAAACCTTGTATTATATATAGAAATTAAGTATGCAACATTAATGCTCAACAATGTTGTTAAAACAAGTTTTAATAAATACTGCCCGGTATTATTAATGTATATATAGTTTGTTTTATTTTATTATCTATTTAAAGTTATCTAACGTATAGTGTTTTATAAGAAACTTATTTATAAACTAGAAATGGTCTCAATTTGTTATTCTACATTAAATAAAATTATAAATATAAATTTAAGGGGGCATTATTATGGGAAGTTTTATGTCTAAATGCCCCGTTTCCCTGATAATTCGGACACATTGATTTGTTTATTATAATATATGAAGTTCGGCTATATTTAATATATAAACTTTGGGCAAATTTGATACTATAATATGTAACGTTTGGTCAAATTAATTATTTTTTGGGTCGCTGATGTTTCTAAAATGATTTTTTCTCTTGTTTACGCCTCAGCTTCTCAGTCTATTTATAGAGTGTATGAACTGTTAAAGCCGAAAAAGAGGGACAACACGTTTTCATAAAGAATGGTTGACAAAATTAGATTAACATAACAACTGCTAAACTGTCTTTCACGAAGACCGTGAGATATGTCGCTTACTGTCATGTAAATATATGATATAATTAGGTGTTTGGCATGAGAGTAATTTGAAGAATACCATATAGTTGCTAGGGCTTGATATGTCATACCGATTGATCGGTTCAGGCCTCTCCGATCGCTAGTTCACCATACATGGGCTGAAATATGTTACTGCCTCATTTAGTACTCTGGTCAGAGCCGCTTATCCACCACAAAACTATTCTCAATATAATGAGTCGGCACCACGGCCAACAGTTTTTTTTTCAATTAGGGGTGTTACTCTTCTGGCAGAGGTACAGGTGGAAGATTATACGGCCCCATAGGACAGGGGGAATGTAAATGTTTGTAACATGATCAATACGAACAATGATTTGGATTTCCCAATCGAATCTTGTTAATTGAATTTGGCTTTTCATAATTCAAGATTCAGGGCACAACTCATAAAAGGTGTGTATATTTATATAATAAAGGAAAGAACCTTTTGAATGGATAAAGATGATTCAAAGAAATGCCTGCACGTGTTTTGGCCGAAGTTTGTCCTTGTACACATTGTATTCTATTTATTATTATTCTAAATATAAAATAAATAATAATAATAGAAAATATAAGAATTTTAAGTTAAACAGAGAACGGCCTCATCAGGCAAAATGCTTGATATATATATATATATATATATATATATATATATATATAATATATATATATATATATATATATATATATATATATATATATATATATATATATATATATATATATATATATATATATAATCATTGTTACTAAATTAATTACTCTGCAAATATTTCGCGAAATATTATCGTGTTCATTGATATTTAACATACATTCATGACAAAATAATATCAGCAGGTTTTCCGTGAATTCGATCACGGTTCACTGGTTCCATTTAGTGTTTCTTATTTTTCCCCTCTACCAAGAAAGTATGGAATGGTAAACACGGAAATTATTATCAACAACTATAAGTTGAAGAGATAGATATCTACAGAGCTTCTAAGGTGAAAACAAAAAATAAACGCAACTAACAAGTATACAGGTAAAACACTGATAAATTATTATTAAACAACGATAAGCTGAAGAAGATAGATATCTACACAGCTTTTAAGGTGAACGCAAAAAATAAACGCAAAAAAACAAGTATGACTGAAGTAATTATAGCGTTTGAGCATGTTGGGCAGAGTGGCGGCTTATAAAGAGAAAAAAAAACAGTTATCAGATATTTTCTTTACGTACAATTATGTATATCTTTCGTTTGCTTTCTTTTCATCCAATCTCCTATATTATGCCAAACTGTCTTCAACACCGTCGTAATAATTTTTCCAAGAATTGTATACACTCTTATACCTTATGTGTTACTATAGTCTAAAAAAATAACGAAATGTTACAGCTTAGAAACCGCATATAAATTATAATTCCAACTGAATTATCGAAATGTTATTTATTTGATTGTGTGTCTTTTTACATAGTTCTTTAAAAGTCTTATCAGTAGTCATACGTGCTGGATTCGAGTAAGTGTTTTTGTTTGTTATCTAACCATCTTGTTCCACCTGACGGCATCTGTTTTTTTCCTCTGACATTTTTTTTCATTGGAAAATGGCGTAACTCTTTTTTTCTGATAAGAAAAGTATTTTTACTACATTTTGTATTTGTTTGTCACTATACCCAAATCCTCTTTCCTTTAAACAAACAAACAAACAAACATATGTGTTTAATTCATGTTTAAACATTCTGTTTATTTCTATTTATGTTATTTTCTAGCAACTAAATTTAGATTTGTTTTTATTTATTTCGATGTAAAACTATCACTTTAAAAATTATTTTCAGTTCATGATTAATCTTTCTTTGCATTTCAGTAAAAAAAAAATGTATTCTTTCTTTCGTTTAATGAATTATTTTTGCTGCTGTTTATTTATTTTTCTATCTTGTCAATCACAGTATTTTTCTTAAGTATAATGTATCTATGCTTATATTAAATCCTTTTTTCATTCTTCGATCATTGCTTTTTTTCACTACAATTTTGTAAAATGTATCGGCTTTTTTGTTTTCAATATGAATTCTTCCCTCTTTTTTCTATCTAATTTTTACAAATTTTGATATTTCCCATCTTTCCCCACCTCTCTCTCTCTCCTCTCTCTCTCTTCTTCTCATTTATATCTTACTTTCTTCGTACATTTCTTTTTCTTTCACTCTGTTCACGTTCTTTCATTTTCTTTTGGGTTTTTAACTTATTTATTTGTCTCAGCCTCTCGATGGTGCATAGATGTCCTGGATATGACATAAAACGAGCATCTAATGGTTAGGATCCAGTTCCGGATCTTGAGGTGTATGAAATACCCATTATTGCCCATTACCTCAGGTCACATATAATCTGGAGTGGGTACTTGTCAGGGTCTTATTTATGACTAAAACAGATCTATTTAAAATCATTAGTATTTGATAGGAACTTACACAAGGAGACCTTAAAAAAATAAGCAAAAATGTAAATGAACGCGATTCCAAACCCTAAAGATAATATAATTCTATAAGGTTGACTTACCGGTAAAATCAATTGATTAATCAATCAATCATATATTATCCGTTTGTGTATCATCATTTTTATAGTACAGATTGATTAATCAATTGAATTTTACCGGTATAGTCAACTGTATAGAATTATATTATCTTTAGGGTTTTGGGAACGGTTCATTTACATTTTGCTTATTTTTTTAAGGGTCTCCCTTGATGTAAGTTCCTATCAATAACTAATGATTTTTTTAAAATAGATCTGTTTTAGTCATAAATAAGACCCTGACAAGTACCGCCACTCCAGATTAAGTGGACCTGAGAGTAATGGCAATAAATGGGTATTCATTACACCTCAGAATCCGGAACTGGATCCTAACCTTAGATGCTGTTTTATGTCATATCCAGGACATCTATGCACCATCGAGAGGCTGAGACAAATAGAATAAAGTTAAAAACCCAAAAAGAAAAATGAAAGAACGTGAAAATCAGAGTGAAAGAAAAATAGAAATGTACGAGAAAGTAGATATAAATGAGAAGAAGAGAGAGAGAGAGAGAGAGAGAGAGGTGGGGAAAGATTGGGAAAATATCAAAAATTTGTAAAAATTAGATAGAAAAAGAGGGAAGAATTCATATTGAACACAAAAAGCCGATACATTTTACAAAATTGTAGTGAAAAAAGCAATGATCGAAGAATGAAAAAGGATTTAATATAAGCATAGATACATATACTTAAAAAAATACTGTGATTGACAAGATAGAAAATGAAATCAAACAGCAGCCAAAAATAATTCATTAAACAAAGAAAGAAACATTTTTTTTTTACTGCAAATGCAAAGAAAGAATTAATCATGAACTGAAAAAAATAATTTTTTTAAGTGATAGTTTTACATCGAAATAAATAAACAAATCTAAATTAGTTGC
This sequence comes from Doryteuthis pealeii, assembly GCA_023376005.1. Lineage (NCBI taxonomy): Eukaryota > Metazoa > Mollusca > Cephalopoda > Myopsida > Loliginidae > Doryteuthis > Doryteuthis pealeii. The sequence continues at coordinate 65,934,250 of CM042159.1, read as the reverse complement.
TAGAAATAACAAAATAGAAATAAACAGAATTGTTTAAAACATGAATTTAAACACATATGTTTGTTTTGTTGTTTGTTAAAGGAAAGAGGATTTGGTATAGTGACAAACAAATACAATGTAGTAAAAATACTTTTCTATCAGAAAAAGAGTTACGCATTTTCCAATGAAAAAAAATGTTCAGGAGGAAAAAACAGAATGGCCGTCAGGTGGAACAAGATGGCGTTAGATAACAAACCAAACACTTACTCGATCAGCACGTATGACTACTGATAAGACTTTTAAGAACTATGTAAAAGACACACAATCAAATAAATATACATTTCCGATAATTTCAGTTGGAATTATAATTTAATATGCGGTTTCTAAGCTGTAACATTTCGTTATTTTTTAGACTATAGTAAACACATAAGGTATAAGAGTGTATACAATTCTTGGAAAAATTTATTACGACGGTGTTGAAGACAGTTTGGCATAATATAGGAGATTTGGATGAAAAGAAAGCAAACGGAAGATATACATATTGTACGTAAAAGAAAAATATCTGATAACTGTTTTTTTTTCTCTTTATAAACCGCACTCTGCCCAACAAGCTCAAACGCTATGAATTACTTCAGTCATACTTGTTTTTTTGCGTTTATTTTTTGCGTTCACCTAAAAGCTGTGTAGATATCTATCTCTTCAGCTTATCGTTGTTAATATAATTTATCAGTGTTTTACCTGTTTATACTTGTTTAGTTGCGTTTATTTTGTTTTCACCTTAGAAGCTCTGTAGATATCTATCTCTCAACTTATAGTTTGTTGATAATATTCCGTGTTTACCATTCCAATACTTTCTTGGTAGAGGGGAAAAATAAGAAACACTAAATGGAACCAGTGAACGTGATCGAATTCACGGAAAACCTGCTGATATTATTTTTGTCATGAATGTTGTTAAATATCAATGAACACGATAATATTTCGCGAACATATTTTGCAGAGTAATTAATTTAGTAAACAATGATTAATATATATATATATATATATAATATATATATATATTATATATATATATATATATAATATGTATCTATTAATTATATATTATATATACTATATATATATATATATATATATATATGCAAGCATTTTGCCCTGATGAAGGCCGTTTCTCTGTTTACTTAAAATTCTTATATTTTTCTATTATTATTATTTTATTTTATATTTAGAAATATAATAAATAGAATAAATGTGTACAAGGACAAACTCTCGGCCAAAACACGTGCAGGCATTTCTTTGAATCATCTTTATTCCATTCAAAAGGTTCTTTCTTTATTATATAAATATACACACCTTTTTATGAGTGTGCCTGAATCTTGAATTATGAAAAGCCAAATTCAATTAACAAGATTCGATTGGGAAATCCAAATCATTGTTCGTATTTGATCATGTTACAAACATTTACATTCCCCCTGTCCTATGGGGCCGTATAAATCTTCCACCTGTACCTCTGCAGAAGAGTAACAACCCCCTAATTGAAAAAAAAACTGTTGGCCGTGGGTGCCGACTCATTATATCTGAGAATAGTTTTTGTGTGGATAAGCGGTCTCTGACCAGAGTACTAAATGAGGCAGTAACATATTTCAGCCCATGTATGGTGAACTAGCGATCGAGAGGCTGACCGATCAATCGGTATGACATATCAAGCCCTAGCAACTATATGGTATTCTTCAAATTACTCTCATGCAAACACCTAATTATATCATATATTTACATGACAGTAAGCGACATATTCTCACGGTCTTCGTGAAAGACAGTTTAGCATTGTTATGTTAATCTTAATTTTGTCAACCATTCTTTATGAAAACGTGTTGTCCCTCTTTTTTCGGCTTTAACAGTTCATACACCTATAAATAGACTGAGAAGCTGAGGCGTAAACAAGAGAAAAAAATCATTTTAGAAACATCACGACCCAAAAAATAATTAATTTGACCAAACGTTACATAATTATAGTATCAACATTTGCCCAAAGTTTATTATATTAAATATAGCCGAACTTCATATATTATAATAAACAAATCAATGTGTCCGAATTATCAGGGAAACGGGGCATTTAGACATAAAACTTCCCATATAATGCCCCCTTAATTTAATATTATAATTTTTATTTAATGTAGAATAACAATATGAGACCATTCTAGTTTATAAATAAGTTTCTTTAATAAAACACTTACGTTAGATACTTAAATAGATAATAAAATAAAACAACTATATATAATTAATAATACCGGGCAGTATTTATAAAACTTGTTTTAACAAACTTGTGAGCATTAATGTTGCATACTTATTTCTATATATATATACAAGGTTTCTCTTATTCAATATATATATATATATATATATATATATAGTATATATATATATATATATATGATATAACGATTGTTTTAAAGATATTAATAAAAAAAGAAAGAATTGTCAACTGGTGATTTTGCAGTTCAGCAGAGTCACAGAGTGCAGATGAAGGAAAACGAAAAGATGTACAAATACCTGGACTTTTGCCAGAGAAACGGAAGAAGCTATGGAATATGAAAATCAAAAGTGATGTCAATTGAGTTGGTGCACTTGGAACGGTCCTATAAAAGCTTGGAAAAAAGACTGGAATATCTGGAAATCAGAGGAGAATTGAGACCATCCATGCACTGCTGAAGTCTGCCAGACATACTCAGAAGAGTCCTAGAGACCTGGGGAGACTTGTTGTCACAAAGACCCAGGGAAATACCATCAGCTAACGCTGATGTGAAAAACTAATAATAATAATAATATAATAATAATAATAAGTAATAATATAATATAATAAGTGTTGTTATTAATGTTAAGTGATTGAGGCGATCGACACTGAGTGAGTCAAGATATGTTCGTTGTTCCCCCGGAGAAAAAGGAAATATGTTGTATGATTGATCTAATCACTTGATAACTCACGTTATCTTAAGGAAAGTTAGAAATATTTTCGAAAGTATGGAGATATTTTTAACACGAAAGTTTTTCCCCAACTTCGTTTTTTATTGAGAGATTTCAATGATATTTGCATATTCCAACAACGTTTAGTGCTGCAATTTTGTATAGATCTAAAAATCTGATTCGTAGACTGTATATATTCAAACCCTATTTGTCGAATATATACTGAATAGTTCAACCTTACCGGTGTTTTTGGTGGATGTTTACGTGATTTACCTGCTATTCTAATACCCCTGGTTTGCTGGTGTTGGAAGAAGAATCTTTTTATAATAATGAGCGGTGTTTTCTTGTGATATCTCACATCTTTATTCGAGAATTAGAGATATTTCAAACGCTGATTTCCCCTGTTGTTTCTTCGTTATTGTTGTTGTGCTTTTTTGTGTGTGTGATTTTTTCTTTATTTTTTTCACGTAAAAACAACCAAAATTTGTCACTAATATTTGCATATTTCATAATCCAAACAATTATCATCAGTTGAAACGAAATGTGATCCATAGATTTTTTTTAAAATCTACATATTTTTTCATAACATAATTCTTTTTCAATTTTCATTTGTAAACTTCCTTGTCTGTACAAAGCGCATAGAATAATGTTGTCAAGCCACTTTTTAATCCTGGATTTTTGGCTTTTTGTTTACATTAAGGTTTAGTGATTACTTAAAGTATATTCAAACACTATTTCCCTCATGGCAAACCCCAAACCCTTTTTATCATATGGGTTCTAGAAGGCCGTGGCTGAGGGTCTCATGTCTTTGTGAATGACATTAAACTCTATCCGATGGTGAAGTTCCAGTTCTGGAGATCAGAAAGTATGTGGAGCACCTTTTCATCAGATATTGCACTCTGGTCCACTCTGAGCCGGTGTGTAGTACTGTTAGGGTCTCCATCTATGGTTTAATAGACAAATGTTTTTTTGTTTATAAAATGGCATCATTAGAATGAATTTATTTCAGAACTTAATCGGCATATATGACCCCTGAGGATGATATGCCGGTAAAAAATAAAAAATAAAAAAATTAACTTAACGTTTGGAAAGTACACTTTAGATTTTGGTTTGTTTTTAACTTTTTTTTAAATTCCTGTTTTTATTAGTGCTAAGGTTGAGTCATGGTTCTATTATAGTTTGGCACGTGCTGTTAATTATTATTTGGTCATTAATATTTTATTTGATTTCAGTTAGCATTTAATTGCAACGAAACGACTGTCATCCCAAAGCCTATGACAAAACAATATAATAAAATAATATAATGCTTGGCATCATTTGATGAGGCATTGTAAAACATTAATTCATTTTGGGTGAGAGAATTCCGTTCTAATTTGATTGTTTTCCATAGTTAGTGTTTTGACTGGTCATTCTAACTGGGATTAACGTAAACAATGTAGATAGGAAATAAATGCCAAACCGTAAAATCCTTGTAGATCATGATAAATCCCCTTTCTTTAAAACTCTGAAAACTCCGATTAACAATTTACAGTTTCGGTGTTAAAAGTTAATCCATCGGGAAATCAGTTGAGAATTATGAATTGTCCAGAACTTTGGATTTTTACTTGACTTTTTTACAATTTATGTTTTTAGCCATGTGACATTTCATAGTGATTTCGCTCTTTAAGACCTTTTCTGCATATAGCACATTTCAAGGTCTTTTGTGAAGGCTATTAAGCCCAGTAACCCGAGTTTATATTTGTACGTTGTAAATAACTCATAATAATATTGTGAATAAACAGAGTCAGAAAAAGAAATTTTAAAATTATGTTTTTAATAGTTTTACACTATCTTTGATAATTTATCATCAGTCGCGAGAAAGACATCATCCTTATTATTATTTATCAACATTTAAAACCTATCGGCAGTTATCAAAAATATAATTTTGCTGTTTGCCAAGTGTTAGTGTTTTAAATGTAAAAGTACCATGGGTCATTATAATGTGAATAGATTTTTTCCAAAGGCTTCAAACATCGACATGAGTAATTCTTTAACATTTAACATCTCTTCAGTATTACTTATTTTGCAGTCAAAGTAGGAATGAGGTAATTTAATTAAGCCTTGGTTCAGTTGTCAGGCCAGATTGTAATTTACCCTAAACGTCCTCCACATTTTTTAAGCTGAGTTTTTAGCAGGTTTGAATTCGAGAGTTTTGCCGCATCTCCTAGATTGGTTGCCATACCAGGTTAAAGGATCCAATCATCCCGTACTTATGGTACCCCATTGCTGAGGGTTCTAGATATCATACCGTATTCCCATGGGATTAGCGCTATGCGGAACATGCAACACCGCTATCGTCCAGGATTTGAAACTCGAGTCACGTATCCAATTTCTTACAACAATAACATTGCACAACTATCACCGCTTTTTAGTTTAGCAAGTAAGTTGAAGTATAAATAATCTTATGAAGAATCATGCTACTTAAACCACAATTCAGTTAGGCTCTGATTTTTTTTTGTTGCATTTTGTCTTGTTTAATTGACATATAAACCTTTAAGGGATCACTAGTAGTATTACCCATACCTGAGGGGTGAAAGGGTGATTATATATTTCCAAAAGGTTAGTTTAGTCCGAAATTGACCCTCGCTCGCCAAAAGTTCCAACTCGCTACTAAAATGTCACCACAGTCGACTACCCAACATCAGTTAAGGATATACGATCATATTTAAAATACGCGAGTTGCACTATATAAGGGGAAGAGTTATGGGCCAGACTTACAAGTGATATATTCTACTGATACTAGAAAACGCAACTCAAACTATTAACCAAACCCATTCGCGATCTGGTATTTGACAAAATGTTGTTTTTGTTAATCAGATTTCTTAAATTTTGTGTTTTCCAATTTTCCAGAATCATTATCTTTATATTTCTGACCTTATTCTTATGTCAATTCCAAACTGTTGCTTCATATTATTCAATCACTAGGGGTCATTAATTGCTGTCCTCTCAAAGTCTCTTTCCAAGATGTTTGTGAGGACATAAAGCAAGCAGCAAAAATCTGTTAACTTGGTAATAAAACGGAGGTGACACTGTCCAAAGCTCACTTTTTTCAACAGACACTAATTTATACATCAAAAGTGGCGTATCTAAATAGAAATTTACTGTATTAAGTAATTGAGGTTACGTTCCTGTTTTATTATTACCTTTCCCTTTGTGCAAATCTTTAACTTTCTGAAAGGTATATTAAAATCCAACCGAAAACTGCAACTGTATTTCTACGTTTGAATAAGCTTTCTCAAGTTCAGACCGTGTTTTGTTCATTTATTATATTACATTTATCCAATGCAAAATTGAAATCCGTCGATTTTCTAAAAATATAAATATCTTAATGCTGTAGACCCAACCAACTAAATCGAATTCAGTCCACAATAAAGAGAATATGTTTGGTATAGGCTGGAAGAAGTGTGGTTGTTTGTTTTACATTTCTGCCGGATTCCGCTTTAAAGAAATATGTATTGATTATCAATCATTTATCAACAGGTAACTCTTCAGCTATCTTCAAACACGATTTATTTTCTAGCCAATCATGAGACCAGGGAAGTAACGTCAATGAAAAGGGAATCCAGAATCTCCAACTGTGGCTATAACCACCGTGATGGCAGTTTAATGTCGTGCACAGTTCTCTGCTCTATAGGGGCTTCCCTCTGCGAGACAGCAAATTTGGTCAAATCGGAAGTTTCATAATAGAAATAGATGAAGACCTGAAATAAATGGAAGGGGATCATGTTCGAGCTCAGAAAAACAAAAATATCTATGGAAACTGAAAGGTGAGTTAAAGTGGTTTCCGTTTACAGTCGTATTCAACTTTTTAAAGAAATAAAAAACTTGGTTTATTTGTTCAGCGTGAATGTTTGTTGATGAATAATTTTCATCGTTTAACGTGAATACAAACTGTTTGTTTTCTTTAACAACCACCCCCCACAGGTTCAGCCCACAGAAATTATTGTCTTCTCCGTAAGGAGAAAATTCGATTCTTGTCGATATATGCTAATCTTAGTAACTTGAGTATCTAACTATTAAAGCTATGAATTAGAAATATCCAGTTTACTAAAAGGATTCGATTATATTGGGGGCTTCATGGTTAATCTTTTATCAGAAGAAGTATGTTAGAATATGATTTGGACACTCCATTGTATCTGATTCAGTTTAGTTAAATTAGTTGGCATATCTTGCCCTTAAGTCAACAGGCCCCTATTTGTGAGATCGATCCCCAGTGGTTCGCTTTAATAAATATATTCTTGGCAAAAGTAAAAATTATTTTTAATGTGGTCCGTTAATGTTAAATATTTTCTTTTTTTTTTTCTGCTTTTTTTAAACATACATTGAACAATTAATTTTTCTAATATCCTGTTTCTATCACGGGGAAAATTAAATTTTTTAAAAAAAAAATTAATTGGGGGTTTTTGTTTACTCGTGTTGATATAGATACTAATTCCAACCCGGATTCCTTATCAAAGTTTTTCGGCAGAGGAAGCAATTAAAATGAATGCTTTCTGACCATTTATAAGATAGGGCAAAATTTCCCCCATTGTACAGCAAACAGTCCTGTAAAATTTTTAAACTGTAAATTTCTAATTTTAACAGCATAACCGTAAACCAGTTGTTGTATACCCTTTCCTTATCTGGCCAGGCCTTTTTTGGTTCTCTATATCTTGCTTGGTATATCTTTTCTAACATCCTCCGTCTGGGTCTGGAATTTCTTAAGGTCTGGACTTTTTGGGGGAATCGGGTCTGGGTTTCTGTTAGGGATTCCCTTATAGAAGCCCAAAGGTGATCCATTGTTTAGTTTTTTAGGGTTTATAACACAAAGACTTCAATTTACGCGTGATTTACTTTATTTTCCAAATCCCAAAACCAGACATCTGCGCCCACATCCTACAAGCCTTCGGTGTCCGCTACTTGCTAACTGAATTTAACTTACTTCTTAAAATCGGAACCAGGGGGTCTTCTAATGACCTCCGGTTCTCACGATTATTATCCCGTCGGAAGGCAAGATGAAAGGATGTAGATGGTCAAGCAAACCGTCACCCACTCTCAAGGCATCAGCTTGCACTAAATCGCCATTAAATGGTTTCACACTTACCTTAATATAAAGTATTAAGGAATCCAATTAATTAATGTAACACAGTATATGCCTACCTGGTTTTTTTTCATATTTTACTCTAAAACGTGGAGGTGCCCAGTTGGGTAGGAATTAAGCAAGGCCCGACACAATTAAATTCTAGGTAAAATATGTTGGCCATTTTCAAATAGACGCTTAAATTTCAAATAGACCAATTTGAAGAAGGTTTGCATCGAATTATTCTCTCCTGCTATGAGGGAAAGTAAAGGAAGATTTGAGCTCTTTAAACTTAACTTGGTCCACGGTCGTAGTGTAGGATATAATTCAAAAACTGGATAAAGATCCGCTTTTAAAAATAGACCTTTTTTCACACGCGCTCATTGTAAGGGGTTGGGGTAAATACAATACTTCTAACAAACTACAATATCCTGAAAAATTTTATCGATTCTTGTGGAATAATCATAAAACCCTATTACGTTATATTATTTGTTACCAAGATTTAACACTATTTGGAACTAATCTAAAAACAAGTCTGATTGTGACGCCACCCAAAAAAACCCTGGTGGTTATGTATTTTACTCAATATATTCATATTTGCATTTTTAATCATGTTTGTGAAATTAGATGTAAATATATGGGCATATTTATAATCCTTTAATTGTTTATGGATAGAAGTTTTTATTTCTTTTAATATATATATATATTATCATTATGGTATTATTCAGTTGTTGAACTGTACAGACATTCCTTGTCGGAACAAGGTCGGTTTAAATCCGGTTCAATTTGCCGGGCCATCCTTTGCTGGTGTCGGGGTGTTAAACTGGTGTTATAACGAGATCCCAACAGGTTTCCAAAACGAGCGCTTTCGGCAATCAATTTGCCATCGATCCCAGGTAGGGAAACGAGGGGTAAATAATTTCGTTCCTCCGTTTCATAACGAGAACGAGTAGTAAGCCAAGGAATGAGGGAGGTTTAATAACGCATTGGTAAGTAAGGAGGTGGTAGGATGGTAGTGGGTTTTCGTGGCATTGTGGGAAGGGGGCACAAGTTGTGAGAAGAGAATAGGCCGGAAAATTATTAAAGCATTGAAGATATGTTGAAAAACATTATTTCCAAAGTTTATTTTGGTTTAAGGTAGTGTTTTTGTTTGATATATGTAAGCCCTCGATTTTTGAAGTTTTGTTTGTTTTTCTTTTATGTAGTGTATTTTCGTTAGAATTTCCGGTAGGTAAGGGGGGGAGCATGAAGTGTTTAAGGTGTTGATTATCGAACTGGAAATCAGATAAGTAATATGTTTAATCTGCGTTGGGATATATGTTTGGTCCGTCGTGGTGGCCAATATAATGTGTTATTAATTTGGAGAAAGGACAGTCCCTCCTACGGCACATTTGTCAAATACACAAACATTGGTCTCATTAGACGAGTTAGTTTGGGGAGGAAAGTTGGTTGCATTGACCATTTTTGGAGTTTTTAATATTTTTGTATAAATGAATCAAAATTGCTTATTCTTAGTGTCGGTGGTAAGAGACAATTGTTTCACGTTATTATGCCCCTACTATCGTATTCATTGCTACCCTACTCGTTCTCGGTTAAAAACGAGAACACGAAAAATCATAACCATCGTTTTCCTACCCTTGAGGAGGAATTGTATTTGCCCGAAAGCGCCTCGTTTTGAAACCTTTGGTTGGACCTGTTATACCCAGTTACACCCGCCGAACAACCAGAAAGATAGCGAAATTGGAAACGGAATCAACAGACTTGTTAACGACAGAAATTGTCTTACAGTTTCAACAAGCTTGTATAAAGAAACAATGCCTGCCAAAACACTTATTTTAATATATATATTCATATAATAGGGAATTAAATTGAAAAATGATAAGTTTCTCAATCACAGAATAATATTGTCCTTCGGAATTTACTTACTTTGTTCGTGAACCTTAACGCCAAGAAATGTACCTTTTACAGGTAGTTTTGATTTTAGATTAAATAAGGAAATAAATGTTGTCTTAAGCCTTTTTTAACCTTTACCTTCATACACATATACCATCACTGATCAGACACATTATTTTTATTTTTCATTTTCATCGAGACAGTTGGAGAAGATTCAAAAAAAACATTTTTTTTATCTCGTCGTTATTCCCTAACAGCCTTTATTGTAAATACACTAAGCATGTGAATCTTCTCTTAGGTAATACATTTAGTCATTATAATAATCCTGTACATTTCTACTAATTATAATAAAGAGCCCCGTTGTAGAAGCTACACTATAATATAACACACACAACCACACACACACCACACACACACACAATGATAATAATTAATTATTATATATTATATTAATATATATATATAATGTGCCTCGTTCTTTGTTGATAGTGCACCGTGACAACTTCCAGCAAAATACCTGAATCGCAACCAATTTTATTCTATTGGACCAAAATATTATTAGTTCTTTTTTGTTTTCCTTAATTGGCAACTAAAGTCCAGGAACAAGATCAGCAGATTTCTCGCAGACCCAGTGAAAATTGTTAAAGCAAAAATGTCCCTGATTTCATAACAATTTTATTTCCCGCTCTACTTTACACATTTCGACTTGTGATTCTCTTCCAACTTTGCCCCATTACTTGTGAACGTAAAGTCTCTTCTTGTTTATTTTCAGTCTTCCTGAAACGTGAAATTTCCTGCCAGAGAATCTTTGTTGGTCTTAGTTGGTTTTTAGAATTTTTACTTTCTTTCTTACTGGACAAAACAAAAAAAAGCCTGTCTGTTTTCTAGAGGTTCACTTGGGTGGCTGAATTAACCTCGATCTATGTTCCGAAAGTTTCGCGCTAATTAATTCATAAAAGTTCTTTTCCTATCCCGGTAATTCTTAACACACGTATTTTTATTCTAAATTCTGTTGCTTATATGGTGATTATAATCACTTTTTGTTTTATTAACAAATGCTCAAATTGATAGATTTGTTTAATATCAAGGCAATGTGATTATCCAACTGGGAAGTACAAACTACAATGTCAACAAC
>CM042159.1:65891695-65923087 GCA_023376005.1 Doryteuthis pealeii | reverse complement strand
ACACAAATACAAAATGTAAGTAAAAATATTATTCTTATCAGAAAAAAGAGATTACGAAGAACGCATTTTCCATATGAAAAAAAATGTCAGGAGGAAAAAACAGAATTGCGCGTCAGTAAAAGTGGAACAAGATTGGCGTTAGATAACAAACCAAACACTTACTCGAATCCAGCACGTATGACTACTGAATAGATTTTATAAGAATTGAGTAAAATAAGGAACACACAATCAAATAATACATTTCCGATATTTCAGTTGGAATTATAATTTAATATGCGGTTTCTAAAGCCTGTAACATTTCGTTAGTTTTTTTAGACTATAGTAACGATAAGGTTATTTAAAGAGTGTATACACTTCTTGGAAATTTATTTACGTACGGTGTTGAAGACAGTTATGGCATAATATAGGAGATTTGGATTTGAAAAGAAAGCAACGGAAGATATACATAATTGTAGCGTAAAGAGAAAATATCTGATAACTGTTTTTTTTTTTTCTCTTTATAAGCCGCCACTTGCTGCCAACAATGCTCAACGCTATGAATTAACTTTCAGTATACTTGTTTTTTTTTGCGTTTATTTTTGCGTTCACCTTAAAAGCTGTGTGATATTATCTCTTCAGCTTATCGTTGTTTAATAAATAATTTATCAGTGTTTTTACCTGTTATACTTGTTTAGTTGCGTTTTATTTTTTGTTTTTCACTTTAGAAGCTCTGTAGGATTATCTATCTCTTCAACTTATAAGTTTTTGATAATAATTTCCGTGTTTCCTTCCATACTTTTCTTGTAGAGGGGAAATAGAAACACTAAATGGAACAGTGAAGCGCGTGATCGAATTTCACGAAACCTGCTGATATTTTTTGTCATGAATGTATATGTTAAATATCAATGAACACGATAATATTTCCGCCGAACATATTTGCCGAGTATTAATTTAGTAAACAAGTGATTATATTATATATATATATATATATATATATATATATATATAATATATTATATATATATATATGTATATATATTATATATATATATAATATATATAATATATAATATTATATATTATTATATATATCGCATTTTGCGCTGATGAAGGCAGTTTCTCTGTTCTTAAAATTCTTATATTTTTCTATTATTATTATTTTATTTTATATTTAGAATAATAATAAATAGAATACAATGTGTACAAGGACAACTCTCGGCCAAAACACTTGCGGCATTTCTTTGAATCATCTTTATCCATTCAAAAGGTTCTTTCCTTTATTATATAAATATACACACCTTTTATGAGTTGTGCCTCAATCTTGAATTATGAAAAGCCAAATTCAATTAACAAGATTCGATTGGGAAATCCAAAATCATTGGTTCGTATTGATCATGTTACAAACATTTACATTCCCCCTGTCCTATGGGGCCGTATAAATCTTCCACCTGTACCTCTGCAGAGAGTAACACCCCTAATTGAAAAAAAACTGTTTGGCGTGGGTTGCCGACTCATTATATCTGAGAATAGTTTTGTGGTGGATAAGCGGTCTCTGAAGAGTATAAATGAAGGGGCAGTAACATATTCAGCCCATGTATGGTGAACTATAGCGATCGGAGAGGCCTGAACCGATCAATCGGTATGACATATCAAGCCTAGCAAACTATATGGTAATTCTTCATTACTCTCATAGCCAACACCTAATTATATCATATATTTACATGACAGTAAGCGACATATCTCACGGTCTTCGTGAAAGAAGTTTAGCAGTTGTTATGTTAATCTAATTTGTCAACCATTCTTTATGAAAACGTGTTTGTCCCTCTTTTTCGGCTTTAACAGTTCATACACTCTATAAAATAGACTGAGAAGCTGAGGCGTAAACAAAGAAAAAAATCAATTTTAGAATCAGACGACCAAAAATTAATTAATGTTGACAAATCGTTACATATTATATGTATCAAATTTGCCCAAAGTTTATATATTAAATATACCGACTTCATATATTTATAATAAACAAATCAATGTGTCCGAATTATCAGGGAAACGGGGCATTTAGACATAAAACTTCCATAATAATGCCCCCCTTAATTTATATTATAATTTTATTTAATGTAGAATAACAATATGAGACCATTTCCTAGTTTAAAATAAGTTTCTTATAAAACACTATACGTTAGATAACTTTAAATAGATAATAAATATAAACAAACTATATATAGCATTAATAATACGCGGGCAGTATTTATTAAGAACTTGGTTTTAACAAACATGTTGAGCATTAATGTTGCATCTTAATTTCTATATATAATACTAGGTTTCTCTTTATTCAATATATATATATATATAATTATATATTATATATATATATATATATATTATATATTAACGATTGTTTTAAAGATATTAATAAAAAGAAAGAACTTGTCATGGTGGATTTTTCAGTTCGAAGCAGATCCAGAGTGCAAGATGAAGGAAAAGAAAAGATGTACAAATACCTGGACTTTGCCAGAGGAACGGAAGAAGTATGAATATGAAAATCAAAGTGATGTCATTGTAGTTGGTGCACTTGGAACGGTCCTAAAAAGCTTGGAAAAAAGACTGGAATATCTGGAAATCAGAGGAAGAATTGAGACGCGATCCATGCACTGCTGAAGTCTGCAAGAATACTCAGGAAGGGTCCTAAAGAGACCTGGGGAGACTTGTTGTCACAAAGACTCCAGGGTAAATACCATGCAGCTAATCGCTGATAGTGAAAATAAACTAATTAATAATAATAATAATAATAATAATATATAATAAATAATATAATATAGTAGTTTGTTATTAATGATTAAGGTGATTGAGGCGATCGACAACTCGAGTGAAGTCAGATATGTTCCGTTCCCCGGAGAAAACAAGGAAGATATGTTTGGCTAATGATGATCTAATAACTTGAAACTCACGTTATCATAAGGAATTTTAGTTAGAATATTTTCAAAGTGAGTATTTTCAAACGAAGTTTTTCCCCAATTCGTTTTTTATTGAAGAGTATTTCAATGATATTTGCATATTCCCAAACAACCTTTAGGCTGCAATTTGTATAATCTAAAAATCTGATTCGTGACTTATATATTCAAACCTATTTGTCGAAATATATCTGATATTAAGCTTAACCCGGTGTTTTTTGGTGGTGTTTACGTGATTTACCTGCTATTCTAATACCCCTGGGTTTTGCTGGTTTGGAAGAAGAATATTTTTTATAATTTGAACGGTGTTTTCTTGTGATATCTCAACATCATTTTATTCGAGAATTAGAGATAATTTCCAAACGCTGATTTCCCTGTTGTTTCTTGTTATTGTTGTTGTGTTTTTGTGTTGTGATTTTCTTCTTTATTTTTTTTCACTAAAAACAAACCAAAAATTTGTCACTAATATTTGCATATTTCATATCCAACAATTATCATCAGTTGAAGAAAATGTGATCCATAGATTTTTTAAAATCTACATATTTTTTTCATTTACATAATTCTTTTCAAGTTTTCATTTTGTAAACTTCCTTCTGTACAAGCGACATAGATAATGTTGTCAAGCACTTTTTAATCCTGGATTTTTGGCTTTTTGTTTACATTAAAGGTTTTAGTGATTCTTAAAGTATATTCACACTAATTTCCCTCATGGCAACCCAAACCCTTTTTAATCATATGGGTTTAGAAGGCCGTGGCTGAGGGTCTTCATGTCTTGTGAAATGACATTAAACTTATCCGATGGTGAAGTTCCAGTTCTGGAGATCGAAGTATGTGGCGGCACCTTTTCCATTCAATATTGCCTCTGGTCCACTCTGAGCCGGTGTGGTAGTACCTGTTAGGGTCCCATTATGGTTTAATCACAAATGTTTTTTGTTTTATAAAAAATGAGCATCCATTAGAATGAATTTTATTTCAAAACTTTATCGCATTAATATGACCTGCTGAGGATGATATGACGCGTAAAAAATTAAAAATAATAAAAATTATTAACGTTTTGGAAAAGTAACACTTTAGATTTTGTTTGTTTTACTTTTTTAAATTCAATGTTTTTATTATGCTAGGTTGAGTCAATGGTTCTAAAATAGTTTGGCACGTTTTGCTAGTTTTTATTAATTATTTGGTCATTTATAATTTTATTTGAATTTCGTTACATTTATTGGGCAACGAAACAGACTGTCCATCCGCAAAGCCTATGACAAAACAAATATAATAATATAATATAATGCTTCGCATCATTTGATGAGGCATTGTAAAACATTATTCATTTTGGTGAGAGAATTCCGTCTTAAATTTGATTTGCTTTCCATAGTTAGTGTTTTTTGACTGTCATTCTACTGGGATTAGTAACAATGTAGATAGGAAATAAATTGCCAACCGTAAATCCTTTGTAGATCATGATAATCCCTTTTCTTTTAACTTTGGATAAAAACCGATTAACATTACAGTTTCGGTGTTCAAAGTTAATCCGCATCGGGAAAATCCGTTGAAGATTTGAATTTTGTCATGACCTTTGGATTTACTTGACTTTTTTACAATTTATTTTTTTAGGACCATGTGACATTTTACATAAGTGATTTCGCTTTTAAAGACGCTTTTTCTCATATACACCATTTCAAGGTCTTTTGTGAAGGCTATTAAGCTCAGTAACGAGTTATATTGTTAGTTGTAAATAACACTCATATAATATTAATAAAGATCAGAAAAGAAATTTAAAAATTAATGTTTTAATCAGTTTAACACTCTTGATATCCTCTACATCCCATCCAGCGCGAGGAGAAAGACATTCTCATCGATATCTTCTTGTTCGATTATTTATGTAACATTTAGATAACAGTCTGAAACACCGTATCAAATCGGCAGTTTATCAAAAAGTTATTTTGATTGTGCTGGGTAATTTGATCTCACTTTGTCTGTCTGTAAGTCCTGTTTGAAGCTGTTAAAAGCTACACCATGGAGTCATTTATATTTGTGAATAGCCATTAATTTTCGCAAGTGCTTCAAACACTCCAGACTGGTAATTTTCCTTTTAACTTTCATCTTTTGTACAGGGTTAAGTAGCAACTAAGGATGATAAGACAGGAAAGCAAAAGTAGGGAGAAAGAAGAGTGAGAGGGTAAGGAGGTAGTAGATAGGATTAGAAGAGAGCAAGATAGTAGGAGATAGAGGTAGAATGAAAAGACGGAGATGAGTAGGAATAAGAGAGCGAAGAAGAAATGACGGGCAAGCACGCTCCACAGACGAAGTAGTGAGAATAGTATGAAATAGAGAGACGGTAGAAGATTTAGTAGAGAGGTGAGATGAAAGTAGACGGAGGTGATGTGTTATAGCGGCACGCGACGCAGTCATGCGAAGCTGAGATAGGGGTAGTGCCAGGATTAAGAAGAAGGCACAGAGAGAAGGAGGAGAGGAGATGTTAAAAGGAATCCCAAATCAATCCCTAAACTATGTACCTTGCTGGAGGGTTAAGATACATACCATCGCTAATGGGATTAGCGCTATGCCGGAAATGCAAACAGACTGCGTCCCAGGATTTGAAACTCGAGTCCAGGCCGTATGCCTTAGGTTTCTTACAAAGCAATAACCATTGCACAACTTCACCGTCTTTTAGTTTACAGTAATTAGAGAAGTATAAATAATCTTATGAGATCAAAGCTTATACCAAATTCAGTTAGGCTCTGATTTTCTTTTTGTTGCATTTTTCCTTTGATTTAATGAGCATTAATTGAAAGAGATGTAATGTTAGGAATTACTCATGTCGATTTGTTGAGCCTTGGAAATAATGCTATTCAATTAATAATGACCCATGGGTACTTTTACATTTTTAAAACAGCTAACACTGGCAAACAGCAAATATATTTTTGATAATGCGATAGGTTTAAATGTTATAAAAATAATAATAAGGATGTGTCCTTTCTCGCGCTGATGATAAATATCAAAGAATAGTGTTAAACTATTAAAACATAATTTTAAATTTCTTTTTCTGATCTGTTTATTATATATAGAAGTTTATTTTACAACTACAATATAACTCGTTACTGGGCTTAATAGCCTTCACAAAAGACCTTGAAATGTGTATATGAGAAAAGGTCTTTAAAAAGCGAAATCACTATGAAAAATGTCACATGGCTAAAAAATAATTGTAAAAAAGTCAAGTAATCCAAGTCATGACAAATTCAAATCTCAACGGATTTTCCCGATGGATTAACTTTTAACACCGAAACTGTAAATGTTAATCGGTTTTCAGAGTTAAAGAAAGGGGATTATCATGATCTACAAGGATTTACGGTTGGCAATTTATTTCCTATCTACATTGTTTACTAATCCCAGTAGAATGACAGTCAAACACTAACTATGGAAAGCAATCAAATTTAAGACGGAATTCTCTCACCAAAATGAATAATGTTTTACAATGCCTCATCAAATGATGCAAGATTTATTATATTATTATATTGTTTTGTCATAGGCTTTGGGATGACAGTCTGTTTCGTTGCAATTAAATGTAACTGAAATTCAAATAAAATATAATGACCAAATAATTAATAAACTAGCACGTGCCAAACTATTTTAGAACCATTGACTCAACCTAGCACTAATAAAAACATTGAAATTTAAAAAAAAGTAAAAACAACAAAATCTAAAGTGTTACTTTCCAAACGTTAAGTTAATTTTTTTATTTTTTATTTTTACGGCATATCATCCTCAGAGGTCATATAATGCCGATAAAGTTTTTGAAATAAATTCATTCTTAATGGATGCTCATTTTTTTAAACAAAAACATTTGTCTATTAAACCCATAGATGGGACCCTAACAGGTACTACCACCCGGCTCAGAGTGGACCAGAGTGCAATATTGATGAAAAGGGTCCACATACTTCTGATCTCCAGAACTGGAACTTCACCATCGGATAGAGTTTAATGTCATTCACAAGACATGAAGACCCTCAGCCACGGCCTTCTAGAACCATATGATAAAAGGGTTTGGGGTTGCATGAGGGAATAGTGTTGAATATACTTTAAGTAATCACTAAAACCTTTAATGTAAACAAAAAGCCAAAAATCCAGGATTAAAAAGTGCTTGACAACATTATCTATGTCGCTTTGTACAGAAGGAAGTTTACAAAATGAAATTGAAAAAGAATTATGTAAATGAAAAATATGTAGATTTTAAAAAATCTATGGTCACATTTTCGTTCAACTGATGATAATTGGTTTGGATATGAAATATGCAAATATTAGTGACAAATTTTTGGTTTGTTTTTAGTGAAAAAAAATAAGAGAAAATCACACACAAAAAAGCACAACAACAATAACAAGAAACAACAGGGAAATCAGCGTTTGGAATATCTCTAATTCTCGAATAAATGATGTGAGATATCACAGAAAACACCGTTCATATTATAAAAATATTCTTCTTCCAAACCAGCAAAACCAGGGGTTTAGAATAGCAGGTAAATCACGTAAACACCACCAAAAAACACCGGTAAGTTGAATATCAGTATATATTCGACAAATAGGTTTGAATATATAAGTCTACGAATCAGATTTTTAGATCTATACAAAATTGCAGCACTAAAGGTTGTTTGAATATGCAAATATCATTGAAATACTCTTCAATAAAAAACGAATTGGGAAAAACTTCGTTTGAAAATATCTCTACTTTGAAAATATTTCTAACTTTCCTTAAGATAACGTGAGTTATCAAGTTATTAGATCATCATTAGCAACATATTTCCTTGTTTCTTTCCGGGGAAAACGAACATATCTTGACTTCACTCGAGTGTCGATCGCTCAAACACTTAATCATTAATAACAACTACTTATTATTATTATTATTATTATTATTATTATTATTATTATTATTAGTTTTTCACATCAGCGTTAGCTGATGGTATTTCCCTGGAGTCTTTGTGACAACAAGTCTCCCCAGGTCTCTAGGACTCTTCTGAGTATTCTGGCAGACTTCAGCAGTGCATGGATGGTCTCAATTCTTCCTCTGATTTCCAGATATTCCAGTCTTTTTTCCAAGCTTTTTAGGACCGTTCCAAGTGCACCAACTACAATTGACATCACTTTGATTTTCATATTCCATAGCTTCTTCCGTTCTCTGGCAAAGTCCAGGTATTTGTACATCTTTTCGTTTTCCTTCATCTGCACTCTGTGATCTGCTGGAACTGCAAAATCCACCAGTTGACAAGTTCTTTCTTTTTTATTAATATCTTTAAAACAATCGTTATATTATATATATATATATATATATATATATATATATATATATATATATATATTGAATAAAGAGAAACCTTGTATTATATATAGAAATTAAGTATGCAACATTAATGCTCAACAATGTTTGTTAAAACAAGTTTTAATAAATACTGCCCGGTATTATTAATGTATATATAGTTTGTTTTATTTTATTATCTATTTAAAGTTATCTAACGTATAGTGTTTTATAAGAAACTTATTTATAAACTAGAAATGGTCTCATATTGTTATTCTACATTAAATAAAATTATAATATAAATTTAAGGGGGCATTATTATGGGAAGTTTTATGTCTAAATGCCCCGTTTCCCTGATAATTCGGACACATTGATTTGTTTATTATAATATATGAAGTTCGGCTATATTTAATATATAAACTTTGGGCAAATTTGATACTATAATATGTAACGTTTGGTCAAATTAATTATTTTTTGGGTCGCTGATGTTTCTAAAATGATTTTTTCTCTTGTTTACGCCTCAGCTTCTCAGTCTATTTATAGAGTGTATGAACTGTTAAAGCCGAAAAAGAGGGACAACACGTTTTCATAAAGAATGGTTGACAAAATTAGATTAACATAACAACTACTAAACTGTCTTTCACGAAGACCGTGAGATATGTCGCTTACTGTCATGTAAATATATGATATAATTAGGTGTTTGGCATGAGAGTAATTTGAAGAATACCATATAGTTGCTAGGGCTTGATATGTCATACCGATTGATCGGTTCAGGCCTCTCCGATCGCTAGTTCACCATACATGGGCTGAAATATGTTACTGCCTCATTTAGTACTCTGGTCAGAGACCGCTTATCCACCACAAAACTATTCTCAGATATAATGAGTCGGCACCCACGGCCAACAGTTTTTTTTTCAATTAGGGGGTGTTACTCTTCTGCAGAGGTACAGGTGGAAGATTATACGGCCCCATAGGACAGGGGGAATGTAAATGTTTGTAACATGATCAATACGAACAATGATTTGGATTTCCCAATCGAATCTTGTTAATTGAATTTGGCTTTTCATAATTCAAGATTCAGGGCACAACTCATAAAAAGGTGTGTATATTTATATAATAAAGGAAAGAACCTTTTGAATGGATAAAGATGATTCAAAGAAATGCCTGCACGTGTTTTGGCCGAGAGTTTGTCCTTGTACACATTGTATTCTATTTATTATTATTCTAAATATAAAATAAAATAATAATAATAGAAAAATATAAGAATTTTAAGTAAACAGAGAAACGGCCTTCATCAGGGCAAAATGCTTGATATATATATATATATATATATATATATATATATATATATATATATATATATATATATATATATATATATATATATATATATATATATATATATATAATCATTGTTTACTAAATTAATTACTCTGCAAATATGTTCGCGAAATATTATCGTGTTCATTGATATTTAACATACATTCATGACAAAATAATATCAGCAGGTTTTCCGTGAATTCGATCACGGTTCACTGGTTCCATTTAGTGTTTCTTATTTTTCCCCTCTACCAAGAAAGTATGGAATGGTAAACACGGAAATTATTATCAACAACTATAAGTTGAAGAGATAGATATCTACAGAGCTTCTAAGGTGAAAACAAAAAATAAACGCAACTAAACAAGTATAACAGGTAAAACACTGATAAATTATTATTAACAACGATAAGCTGAAGAGATAGATATCTACACAGCTTTTAAGGTGAACGCAAAAAATAAACGCAAAAAAACAAGTATGACTGAAGTAATTCATAGCGTTTGAGCATGTTGGGCAGAGTGGCGGCTTATAAAGAGAAAAAAAAACAGTTATCAGATATTTTCTTTTACGTACAATTATGTATATCTTTCCGTTTGCTTTCTTTTCATCCAAATCTCCTATATTATGCCAAACTGTCTTCAACACCGTCGTAATAATTTTTCCAAGAATTGTATACACTCTTATACCTTATGTTGTTACTATAGTCTAAAAAAATAACGAAATGTTACAGGCTTAGAAACCGCATATTAAATTATAATTCCAACTGAATTATCGGAAATGTTATTTATTTGATTGTGTGTCTTTTTACATAGTTCTTTAAAAGTCTTATCAGTAGTCATACGTGCTGGATTCGAGTAAGTGTTTGGTTTGTTATCTAACGCCATCTTGTTCCACCTGACGGCATCTGTTTTTTTCCTCCTGACATTTTTTTTCATTGGAAAATGGCGTAACTCTTTTTTCTGATAAGAAAAGTATTTTTACTACATTTTGTATTTGTTTGTCACTATACCCAAATCCTCTTTCCTTTAAACAAACAAACAAACAAACATATGTGTTTAATTCATGTTTAAACAATTCTGTTTATTTTCTATTTATGTTATTTTCTAGCAACTAATTTAGATTTGTTTTTATTTATTTCGATGTAAAACTATCACTTAAAAAAATTATTTTTCAGTTCATGATTAATTCTTTCTTTGCATTTCAGTAAAAAAAAATGTATTCTTTCTTTCGTTTAATGAATTATTTTTGCTGCTGTTTATTTATTTTTCTATCTTGTCAAATCACAGTATTTTTCTTAAGTATTGTATCTATGCTTATATTAAATCCTTTTTTCATTCTTCGATCATTGCTTTTTTCTCTACAATTTTGTAAAATGTATCGGCTTTTTGTTTTCAATATGAATTCTTCCCTCTTTTTTCTATCTAATTTTTACAAATTTTTGATATTTTCCCATCTTTTCCCCACCTCTCTCTCTCTCTCTCTCTCTCTCTCTCTCTTCTTCTCATTTATATCTTACTTTCTTCGTACATTTCTTTTTCTTTCACTCTGTTTCACGTTCTTTCATTTTTCTTTTTTGGGTTTTTAACTTATTTATTTGTCTCAGCCTCTCGATGGTGTATAGATGTCCTGGATATGACATAAAACAGCATCTAATGGTTAGGATCCAGTTCCGGATCTCTGAGGTGTATGAAATACCCATTTATTGCCATTACTCTCAGGTCCACTATAATCTGGAGTGGCGGTACCTGTCAGGGTCTTATTTATGACTAAAACAGATCTATTTAAAAATCATTAGTATTTGATAGGAACTTACACAAGGAGACCCTTAAAAAAATAAGCAAAATGTAAATGAACGCGATTCCCAAACCCTAAAGATAATATAATTCTATACAGGTTGACTTACCGGTAAAATCAATTGATTAATCAATCAATCATATATTATTTTTGTTGTATCATTTTTATATTTACTTTCAATATACTTCCCTGTTCTGTTTTATCTTGACCTATATCTTTTTGTTTCCATCTATTTATTTATTATTTAAAATGCATCCATTGAGGTAAATCTTTTACTTACACTTGTTCATTTATCTTTTCATCTCATTTTTTTTTATTCCCGCCTTTCGCTTTCAAATAACTATTATCAGTCCAACTTTTCATTGATCACAATTTTTTGTTTCCATTCACATTTCTTTGGATTTACAATTCCCATTCCTTTTCTTCGTATTGTTCCCATTTTCCTTTATTCCATTTGAACTCTTTCTTACATTCCTTCCTTCATTCAGTTTTCAATTTCACACATCTTTCATCTCTTGTTTTCATTCTTTAATGATCAACACAATTTATTCCTTCCTTTTATTTCCTTCATTATTTCACACTTTCTATCGAGATATTTTTCCTACTTGAGATATTTGTAGATTTTCCTTTCTTCGATGTTATTTAATTGGCAATTCGATTTCGTCTTCTCTCTCTTTTCCCCGATTTCTGTTTTCTACATTATTTATTTTTCTCCAACTTCAATTTTATTTTATTTTTTATAATTGGCTTTAAAACTTTTAATATCAATATCAACTGCTTTTGTCGATTGTGTTTTGTGTTATGTGGAAGCGCAGATCTGAAAAAATATACGTCAATACGAACGCTGAGAGGAGTTGAACTTCCTTATCTTGCCACCTTTGAAGAATATTATTATGTTTATTGCTCTTGTTGATTTTCCGTAATCGCTTGATTTACACCCAATTCGAAAAATTTTACTGAATTTTATCACATGCATCATCACTTGCATCATCATCATGGTCATATTCGGGAAACTGTTCACAGGGGAGAAATGTTAGCATTAAACAGGAGAGAGGAAAAACAGACATTGACGAAATAAACAGTGAGAATGCTTGATCAACAAAAATGTTTCATGCCAAATGGTATTAGACGTCAATGTTTTGGACCCGATAAACTTCAGGATCTCAAAGAATAATAAAACCTGACACGTGTGGGAAATGGCTTTGCGGACTAGAGAAACCATTGTACTTATTTCTGTGGACTAACTTTCACGTTGGCAGTCCAATGAAAGAAGAGGTCAAACACTGGGTTAAATCTACTCAAGCAAACTCCCTTATTTTTTCACAAAACTGTTAATTTGATCTAACTACAGTACCGTACTGAACCGATAGGTAACCTATCATTTATGTAATAATTCTAGCACATGCATTCATGTTTTAATTTATTAATAATGTAGATGCCAATGTTATGACTTTAAATGTATAATAACCAACATTAATATAAGATTATATGTATATAAGATATCCATCGAACAATGTCGTAAATTGTCTTCCTACTTCCTTTATATTTTTACTAGACCACCACACGAAGCGAATGTGACACAAACCAATTTCTTATGCAGAATTTAACAGGTTTAAATTCAGCATGTTCCTTCTCATAGACTGGTAGACTAACCAAGATTAAAGAGCCCAGTCTGCCCTGCTATTTGCACATAGCTGGAGACAGAATAATTAGATTCATAACCTTCCCAAATTTATTAGCGCTATGCGAAATGCAAACAGTTTCCTTCATGATTTGGAAACGTGCCGCTGTGTCTATTTCCAACAACGATAAACATTACACAACACGCCTCCAACCTTTTTCATTTCTACTTCCTTTAACCTCTAAGTTTACGAAACATTTAAATAGCTAAAATTATTGCATTATATATTCGTTAGTTCATATTCATATTTTTACATCTGGTGTAGAAAGGATTGGGATTAGACGTCATGAACCGTAAAGTCGAATCACCGTCGTTTGCATATTTTCAACTTCTTCCTAGCAGTCATGCCTGTTTATTCATGCATACCTTTATACACAGTTTTCATTATATAGTTTTATGGACTCAGATTTTATCTTTATACTATGTGCATCTAATTTTTGGCTGAGTACTGTCTGCCTTGGCTTTAATATTGATGTTTGTTTTATTTTCATTTTAATCATTATGGGTTGCTGTTATTAGAGATTAGGAACATTTCTTAAAATGTACTTTTTGCAATCATATCAAGATATCTGATATTCTTTTTGTTTGTCTCTTGAAATTTCCTGCAGGCGTTTTGATTTGCGTTTTGTCTTTTGTTTTTAATTAAATACAATTGTCCTCCTGTCTTTTCACGTGTTCATTTGTCTCACCTAATTAGCCATTCATTGGACAGTCTACTATTAGACTACTACTACTACTACTACTACTACTAATTATAATAATATTGAAATTAATACTATATCTATCTACCTATATATAAAGTAAAAAAGTGGTCAGGGTGGCCTAAAGTCGGTATCAGCCAATCAGTGAGGGAGTATATCCCCTTTTCACTAGCGCTAGACCAAAGAGATTGTTTTTGCGTCTGAGGTGGAGCGCCACACCCACCATCAGCTCCTTACTTTACCACACAGATCCATGTGCTACTCATAACGCTGAGTTGGCGAGGGCCGGTATCGAACTAAGAACCTGGCGATTTCTAGCCGAATGCTCTACCGACTGAGCTAACCCGGCCCTGTATATATGAATATTGAAAAATACAGATTATATATTTATATATTTATATACATCTGTACGTTATGCTTGTCTGTTTAGAATCACAGTGTAGAATTTGCCTTATTCTCCGGTCCTTCTAAGCTGGAATATGTTACTCTTTCGGACCAAATCGGAAAAAGCTATATTAATTGGAAATGAATTTATAAAAACATCGATTGTGAAGAGGGGATGATAAAGAAGATGCCAAGGGGAAAGTTAAGAAGTAAAAAATCTCCATACGAAATGAATAGAAATCCACATCTTTGTATAAAAATCTATCTTTATATATATATATATATATATATATATATATATATATATATATATATATATATATATATGTGTGTGTGTGTGTGTGTGTGTGTGAGAGAGAGAGAGAGAGTGTGTGTGTGTACTTGTGTCTGTGTCTGTGTGTATTTGTTGTGTTTGTGCGTGTGTGGAGAGAGAGAGAGAGAGAGAGAGAGAGAGAGAGAGAGAGAGAGAGAGAGAGAGAGAGAGAGAGAGAGAGAGAGAGAGAAACATGGATGTACAGGTTTGCTTGCGTCACATTAAAATAAGAAAAAAATGTAAAGATGGGAAATCGTAAAAATTTTCAACGCTTTAAATCATTTCATGGATAGAAAGAGAAAAAAAAATGAAGTGAAAATATTAATCCATACATTTTTTTATTTTTCCTATGTGAAAATAATTCTTGTTTGGATAACAAAAGAATGGATGAGCAGTGAAAGATTGGAAATTATAAAAGAGAAGAGTAGAAGGATGAGAGAATTGAGAAGATTAGTTGTCTACACCTCTGGAATTTCCACAGATATTCCTCTTTCTCCGCCTTCTCCTCTACCTTCACCCCCTCCTCCTTTTTCGTTATTTTCTTCTTCCTCTTATTATCATTATTTACATTTTAATCCATAATTTGACGCTTTCTGAATTGTGGAACATAAAATATGACGTAAAACTTCCCCCACAAATGATATTATTTTCGCCTGCTTTTTTTTTTAAAGAAATGTTTGTTTTCTTTAGCTAAGACATGGATTGTCTTCGTAAAAGATATTCTGACTGGGAACCAAATCCGAACCTTTTTAGTATAAGATTTCATTGAATTGTTCAAATCTCCAAAATATTAAATATTTAATGACGTCTCCGTGAAGATAATGTTATTCAAAGGGTCATATTGCATCAGATGCGTTGCAAGATTTAGTGAATTGGCTTTAGCTGAAACTAGCTGCGGTTACCCGGCGTCGCCTGGGTAGATGGGGATTTTTTAAAAGTTAGACCCGCAGATCCATTATTACTGAATCGTGAGTTGAATCCTCGTGGGATGCCCCATTTAAATCCCTATGTAAAAAAAGACCTTGCATTGATCCAATTACTCTGAAAATAAATGTTGATGTCTACTATCTAAAGTATTAAATGAAAAAAATCCATGCTGTTTAAATTCTATTTTTTAATTATCTTCACGAATATAAATCAAATCTCTATTATTTTTGCTCAAAAACCAAGCCCTGTTGACATTTAATGTGTATGCGTATTTAATTGGTCGTTAATTATTTATTTTCGAAGTTTCATCTGAACATTCATATACACACAACTGCTCTTTATATATGTATAGATGAGAGTATGTGTTTGCCAACGCCTCAGCACGAGACGGAGATCTATTTATAAACCGGTTTTAACATTTTTGACGATAAAATATTAGACATTCCTTTTATGTATTTTCCTAACCCCTCTGCATCAATTCTTAAGCGAAGTTCAACAGATTTGAATTCAGAGTTTTCCTTTTCCTAGATAGGTTGCCCAACCAAAGTTAATATTTGAGTCTGCCTTTATATTTCTCCCTAGTTGGAGGGGAGAATACTTGGATGCATACCTTTCCCAACGGTATCAGTGCTATGTTAAATGTAAATAACCACGTCCAGAATTTGTTTCACCGTGTTCATTTCCTACGAATATAACCATTACTCCATGAGCACCCACCAAGGCATTCCTTTTAGGGTCACTTACTTACAGGCGGTAATTATGACTAGAATAAAATAATATTTTGTATCTGAAAATCTGTTGTATCCAATCGTATTATCATGCTCGCTGCATCTGTTGGACTTTACGAAGGATTAGTTGTTAGATTTGTTTTAATGGCATGCTAACCCGTCTAAGGTTATTTTATGCCTAGTACTTTCACATTTGCATTTTCGTGTTGTTTCTTAAGAATTTGTTTTGCATATGATCTCATCGAATATAAATCATTTTTAAACACATCTATCAGACCTATAAAGTGGATCCTAGCAGGTACTTCACAATCCACAAATTTCCAGAACAAACGCAGTTTAGTATCATACCCAGGCCATTCGTTTTTTTTGGGGGGGTTGAGGGTCTTACCTCATTACATGGGATATAGTCAACATATTCTAAACCCCGCCGCCAGGCTGATACTTACACTTTTCTCATAGACAAATTGTAATACCAGGTTTAAAGCACTCAGTCCGCCCTACTATTTTACCCATAGCTGGGAGAGTAGTTTGATGCATACCTTTCACAAGGGCTTTAGCGCTATGTGAAATGCTACAAGCCTTGTCCAGTATTTGAACTTGTGTCTCCGAGTCATTTCCTACGACGATAACCATTACAATACAGGCGTTTCCTAATTTAAGTTAAAGTATTTGTTTGACCTTATTGATAAGCACTTACTATTTCCTGAAAATATCCATTTAAAAATAGTGATTCCATTTCTTTGCAGAAGATTGATTGAAATGTTTGTAATTTACGAGTGATTCACGACTGGGATTTTACCGCATGTGAAACCTTTTTTTTTTTTAAATGCCGAATACATCTTTGTTTTATTCATTATTCCTGAGAATTCAAATCTTTTCCATTTCTTTTGGGGTTTATCTAGCCCATAAATATAGCTCTAACAGGTACTACCCCTCCGAGGAAGAGTGGACAAGTGAATTAAAGCAATGGAGAAGTATTCCCCACAACCCAGAGTTCCAGAATTGGAACCTCACCACTCAATGCAGTTTAGCTTCAAACCCGGGGCACCTTAACTTAGGTATTGTCTGTTTTGAAATATTTTGTATAAGTGGTGTACTTCTTTTTTCTAGCTGCAGCCCTTTCATAGATAAATATTACAACGGTATTACGTCATCGGAAATGGAAGTAGGATTTGAAAGTTAATGGAAATCAGGGATTTCTGGGATCCCTAATCATATAAAAACGGATTAGAGAGAGAGAGAGAGAGAGAGAGAGAGAGAGAGAGAGAGAGAGAGAGAGAGAGAGAGAGAGAGAGGAGCGGATTTAAGAAGAATGGTTAAAAGAAGAGAGTTTGATCATCTCCAGTGAGAGTTGGTTTCTCTGTGAAAGATAGACCAAGTAAAAATAAAAGTAAGAAACAAGAAATTCTAACGTAATCAGGTTATCGAGAACATTCAAAACGTTTCTGTCGTAATCGTCTTCGTTCGATTGCAAAATGCATTCCTTTGAAAATTGCATAGGAAAAATCATTTTCTCATTTTCCTTTTCCTAATTCCTCCTTCAATCTATTCTTTATTGTTATTCGTATTCTTCTTCCTTCTGTTGTAGTTGTTGTTGCTCTTCTTCTCTCAACATAATCAATTCTTTTCCTTCTTTTTTCTTATTTCTTCAGCAACATCTAACCTTCTCCTTCTCCTTCTGTCTACACAGTCAATTCTTTTATTTCTTTTTGTTAACTTTTTTCTTCAAAACCATTTAATATTTCTTCTTCTTCTTCTTCTTCTTCTTCTTCTTCTTCTTCTTCTTCTTCTTCTTCTTCTTCTTTATTCAACGTAATCAATATTTTCCCTCTTTTTTCTTATTTCTTCAGCAACATCTAACCTTCTCCTTCTCCTTCAGTCAACGCAGTCAATCCTTTTATTTCTTTTTAAAATCTTTTTTCTTCAAAACCATCTAATATTCTTCTTCTTCTTCTTCTTCTTCTTCTTCTTCTTCTTCTTCTTCTTCTTCTTCTTCTTCTTCTTCTTCTTCTTCTTCTTCTTTGTTTTCAACGCACTTGTTCTTACATTCTTCGTTTTACTTTTCTGCTTATTTTTCGTTTCCTATGTTCTCTCTACTCAACCCCCTTTTTGTGGTCATTCTTTATTTTAGATTTTAACATTTTTCTCATTTTCTTGATTCTTTTCTTTTTTTTTGTATTTTCTATCTTTTCCAACTCATTTCTGATTTACCCTCTTTTTTCTTTTCAAATTGTTTTCTTTTATCTTTTTCCTCTAAATGATATTTTCTCACTTTTTTCATTCAAGATATTTTTTCTCGTGTTCTCAGTCAGTTTTCGTTATTCATTTTTTTATTTTTATCGTGTCCCCTTCCACCCCTGTTCATCACATTTTTCACATCGTTTCTCTTTATTCCGCTTCTTCTTGTTTCTTTTCTTTTCCCTCATATTTTCCATCTACTTTTCTTTTATTTCCTCTTACCTATTGTTCTCGTTTTCTTCTAGTTTTCTAATCGCTCATTTTTCCTTCCCATCTTTTATTTAAGCCTCTTCATTTTCCATCTATCATTCATTTTGTATTTCACTTTTATTTTCTTCATTTTTTTGTTTATTTTTCTACGTTATCCTCATAATATTTGTCACTGCATCTTCTTTGGATATTTTGTTGTCTTCCTGAATATTCATAAATTGTTTGAATTGAATATCAACATCTAAACATATTAAAATTTCTGCCTGTTGACAGTTCTGATGCAATATTAAGCAACTGATATCATTTATTGCCTTTTGTAGTTTTCTTGTCCTTTGAGAACTAAATCACACAATATTCCATTCGAACGAGTCCACTTTCTAACTGTCTATTTTTGTCATTTCTCTTATAAAATGCTTTATATATTCTTATCTGTTCCATTGTTCTTTGGAGTGAATTGTTTCCATGTTTCCTTGTCTGTTTAGGAAGAGATCCATATGTTTTATTACTATATTTAAAATATATTGCTCAATGCAAAAGGTAGAGTTAGTTTCAGCTATTGAATACAATTTGAATTCTTTTTTGAATAAAACATTTCTTTTTTATTTCCCTTCCACCCTTTATATATATTTATGATTATACCCTTTACAACTTTGTTATCAATAACAGACAACTAAACCATGTGTATATAAATAAAAGTAATTAGACAAGATTTAAATACTAAAATATTCTGTACATTTGGCTATTAGAAAAGACTACTGCATTCGAGTTTCGTGTTCGCTTGATATATGATCAATCTTTTCAATCAAATCTTGGTTTCGTTTGTTTTATTTTTGTTTAATGGCATATCATGCTTTATAGATTATATAATACCAAAGTCATTCTTGTAGAGAAACAGTAGTGATACTTACTAATCCATAGCTGGGGTGTGAGGGGAGTTCATAAATCAAATCATATTTCAGTGCTGTTTTATTGGTGATGTTGTTCATGTTGTTGTTCTTTCTTTCTTCTTCTTTCTTTCTCCTTTCTTTCTTCTTTGTTTCGTCCACTTCTTCTTTGTTTGTTCTTTCTTTCTTTTTTTTCTTTCTTTCTTTCTTTCTTTCTTCCTCTTGTTTGTTTCTTCTTTTCTTCTTTGTTTTCCCCTTGCTTCATATTTGTTTCTTTGTTTCTTTCTTCTTTTCTTTCTTCCTTCCTTTCTTATTTCTTTCTTTCTTTCGTTCTTTCTTATTTCATTCCTTTCTTCTTCCTTCATTTATCTTACTTATTTTCTTTCTTTTCTCTTTTTTCTTCTTTGCTTTCTTTTTCCCCTTTATTATTTACAAATATTTGCTTTGCAAAAGAATGGCGTAATCATATATAGGTATCTTGTCATTTTTGCCTCGGTCCAAATCTATAACATCAGTGTACTCTTCAAAAGATAAAATGATCAAATAATCAAAAGACCGCTCCCGGTCAGATATGCCTCTGGTCAGAGCATAGCAACTCGTCCTTTGAGTCGGTATAAATACAGTATATGTCTTTCTACTCAGCCATATTGTCGTCCCCGGGCAGGTCGTGTCAAAAAGTCAGATCTTGGGAATCGCCGGTACCTCACCTTTACATTCCATACAGAGGCGGTATTGACTAACGCCTTCGTCTCACTGATCACGGCGACAATGCAATTTTTGGTTTATCTGTGGAAATCAGCACTTTAAACCAACTTTGATTTTGTGGGAGGGTAAATGTTTTACAGGATAAGAATGTATGATATATATTCACGTAAATAACAGATGTTGATTTTTTATAGAAAAGTAGATAATACTTTCACAAAAATGAATACAAATCAAGGAAAAACGCTAAATAACAGACGTATACATATATAGACGTTTATGTTGATTTATTTTACTTTTATTGTTTGTAATATACGTAATCAGACGTCTACCAGCACTCATACTACACTACGATCTATGAAATGGATGCTGGAGAGTCGCATGTTAGACCTAGGCATGTATTTTCCCAACACTTTTGCACGATCAGAATGCGACACAAGATAATTTTAAAGAAGACTTTTACAGGTTTCAATTCAGAGTTTTCTTATAGAAAGATGAACAAGAAATCAAAGAAAAATGCTTCATTTTTATTTTTTAAACCACATTTTTCATTATATACGTTGATGATTTTTGCTTACAAAGCACATTATTATGATATACCATAACATTTTATTTCTTCATTTTTTGAGAAGAAAATATATATTGACTTTTTCCTCAGTATATATTTTTCTTCATTTCCCTGCATTTAATGGGTGAACTGACAAGGCTGTTTGATAAGGAGATGCACAAAATAAAATAGAAAAATAAACTGACACAAACATGGCATCATCTGCCATTTTTTATGAACACTCATTCTCTTTCACGGCTGTTGGATGACAAAAAAAAAAAAAACAACGAATCATCAGTAATAAGGGTCGACAGCAGGATTTTTTTAAAAAGTCGTTCTGATTTTCAATATTAAATTGTAAAAGTCATTTCTTCGAGATTAATCAATAATACAGTAAAATAAGTATTTTTTCACTTCCTGATAATTTAATTCGTTAATCAAAATATCGTTTGATCTGATAGGCTTAAATTTTTGCTATAGATTTTGGCTGAATATTTTAATAAGAATGGAAAAATTTGTCTTGCAAGGAAAATACATAGAGCCTGTATTTATTGTTCGAAACAATTCTTCAATAGTTTGTAGTTTCGTTTCTATAACCATATTTAGTAAGAAAGAATGGATGCCTTAGTTTCAAACACTCACACGTTGACACTTTTATACACATATAATATAATAGGGTGGACTAACCTCTTTAGCTTTCGTAGAGTATACACACACACACACACACACACACACACATATACATATATATATATATATATATATATATATATATATATATGAAGAAAATGTTTTAAAAATGTAACAGACACAGGATGTTACGATCAAAGTGACATTTTTATATGTCTATACTTAAGTATTTCGGTTTATGATAAAACATCATCAGGACAATGCAAAATAAATTTTGTAAGGGTGAAAAATGAAACATTTTAAGTGTATGGTGAATGTGTGAATGTGTGAATATAATGTTATTTACCGTTTTTTTTATATGTGCGTTTATATACGAAAGCTGATGACATGATCATTGCATGTGGAAAAACGGAAAATAAAGATCATAAGATGACGCATGTAGAACATGAATAGGCCGAGAAGAAATGTTGACATTGACATGACGTATTTCATATGGATATCAATGTTTAGAAAATAAGAAAATTGTTAATAGATAAAACGTTTAATATATATACAGACAAAACAATACATAAGCACATATATATCATATATACGCAGATCAATATATAACTATACACAGACATATATATATATATATATATATATATATATATATATATATATATACAAAATATATATACGCATGCATAGATATATCACGTCGCATTGTTATGACCGGGGTTAGCAGTCTTATAGCTACAGATTACTGATTTGCCTATGTGTTTTGATATGTTAAAGAAACCAGGTCTATAGTTAACATTATATCTTTGAAAACATTTTCTTCACATATTGTCGGATTAATTTCCTCATCGTATTTCCATATATATATATATATATATATATATATATATATATGTGTGTGTGTGTGTGTGTGTGTGTGTGTGTGTGTGTGTTGTGTTTTTTTTGTGTATCCATAAATAGAGACATAGAATTATACTGATTGACATAAACATCCTGAGAGAGAGAGAGAAGAGAGAGAAGAGAGAGAGAGAGAGAGAGAGAGAGAGAGAGAGAGAGAGAGAGAGAGAGAGAGAGAGAGAGAGAGGGGGGCGATAAACTGAGACACAGATGCGAACAACCAGGGAAATATATAAAACAGCCCTACATTAATGCGAAAGAGAACCTGACAAGAGTAGAATATATAGCGAACGCACGTGCGTGAGAGAGAGAGAGAGAGAGAGAGAGAGAGACAGACAGACAGACAGACAGACAGACAGATGCTAAAAATACGAACCTAAGATGGAATGGTACAGACCATCTATAAATATACGAACCGCGTGAGATGAAGAAGTACGCACGCATTATAAAGTGAAATACAAACAAACTAAGATAGAGAAATGTCTTAGATATAGGGCTATAGACATACTAAGACAGCAGGACTTGCCTCTTTTCAATCAATTTCCTATCGATTTTCCCTGTGCCTTGTCAGCGCAATCATTCTTCTATTTAAGCGCCTCGAGCAAATATTTTAAACCTGTATTTATAGGGGAAAGATCCATTTTCGAAATAAGCGCTTACCTACTGAGATAATCATCACTTGGAATGATGAAATAACAGATTATCAACGGGGCTTTTGTAAAACTTATGTGACAGCCAATCCTTTTTAAAATCAAGTTTCTTTCTGTGTCGAATGACTCCTGATTTAAACATCTAAACCCAGAAAACTGGATATATATTCCACGAATAAGCGTCAACTTTCAGGTTTTAACTTTGGGATTTTCTTTACGGTATGATTGTAGGGATTACATTCATTACTTTACATTATTACCTCCCGTGTTTCTCCCGCTAGGCGCTAGATGGTGGACCAAACAACATAATAAAAGTACAAGCGCCAAAGTTAAAACAATATTCGCCTTTAAGTCACGACAAGATAACCCGTACTGCTGTGTCTTCAGTCTACAGGACAGGGGAGCTTTTCTCCCCAGCAACAACGTATCACACAGTACACAAGAACAAATACTCAACAGAAATTTTTTGTGTCGAATGACTCCGGGTTTTAACATCTAAACTCAGAAAACTGGCTATATATGAATAAGCGTCGAGTGTCAGGTTTAAACTTTGGGACTTTTTTACGGATTGATTGTAGGAATTACATTCGTTGCTTTACATAATTACCTCCCGTGTTTCTCCCGTTGGGCACTAGGTGGAGTCTAGCAGGTGGAGTCTAGCAGCCTAATAAAAGCAGAAGCGCCAAAGTTAATATAACATTTCGCCTTTAAGCCATGAGAAGGTAACCCGCACTGTCGTGTCATCTGTCTACAGGACAGGGGAGCTTCTCGTCTCCAGCAAACACGAATCCCCCAGCACACAAGAACAAATGCTCAATAGGAATTTTAAAAACTTTCTTCTTTAAGCCTCAAAAACGTTATCTGCACAAATGACTATCTGCATATTAGGAAATTTCACTCCATAAAACTATGTATAAAATGCTTTGTATTTTCTTTCATTCCTGTATTTCTTCTATTAAATTTGCCCAGGCAAATAAATTTGTTTTCGTCAATTCGTCGGGAATTGCATTTGAATATATATCCACGTGAGGATATTTTCCTACTACTGATTTAAACAACAAAGTGCCCGGGTTTGTTCAATTCCAACTAAAAATGTTAGCAACAAGCTGTGGTTACCAAAACCGACAAACATACGAATACAACCCTGACGTGTCGAAAGCATTTACCTTTTCTTGGCTAAGCCACTTTGATTACGGAACAATTTGTTGAGGTCATTTGGTATATTCTTCCAATATCAACGGATTCTCTTGTGGCGTTGCATGATTGCCAGGTTCACTTTTGGTGATTAACTTCAATTTAACTTTAGAATTTATCGGAAGAGTTTCCTTCCATGATAAATCGCTGGACAAAGTGGAAAAAAATATTTACCTCGATGAGTTCCAGGCCACTAAACATTGTTCTTTTTGTTGCACTTTCAGCTTTTGTTTTTCAATTGGTGTATATTTATTTGATGTTTTAATAATTCTGTTTCTCACAAATCTAATTTTGACAGCGACATTATGTCTCATAAATCGATAGTCCTGTTTTCCTATGTTTCCTACTTAAAAATACCATTAATACACGTATACATTCATATATATATATATATATATATATATATATATTATATATATGCGTATATATGTGTGACTATATGCATATCTGTGTATGCGTTAGGTAATGTGTATACGTTTATGCATAGATGCGTGTATTGTCCGTGTTCAAATTTTTATATTTTTTTACCAATTTTAATCCTTAGTTTCACTATTTTTCATGCTTAAAAACAGTACATTTAATTTTATAAGCCTGTCACACTCACACACACACACACACACACACACACACATATATATATATATATATTTAAGATTTTGGATGTTTGTTTTTTAGAAGCATTGGTGATAAAGTATATATAATTATTTATATTTTGGTGGGGCCTGGTTTGTTGTTGTTGTCAACGTCCGCGTACCTAATATGTTAGAGTCGAATCATTATCATTGACAGGCTAATTTCGCACGTTTGGTGCGTCGGTAGCCAAGCGGTAGAGTCTCTGACTCTGCCTGCTGGACTCCCGGTTTCGATTTCTGTCGGAGGAAAATCGTTAGTATACATCGCTGACGAGACTTAATAAAGTTGAAACATGCTGTACGGTGTTCTAAAGCACCCCAAATTTGTTTGCCGAGTTCGCTTGTCATGAATATTCTCTATAAATATTTTTATACGATATACGCATTGTAATTGCCTTCAAGCAAAAAAAATATATATGATAATATAATATATATAATAATAATATATATATAATAATATATAATATATGTATATATATAAGTATATATGTATGGGGTATTATATGCCGTAGACATTTATGCCTTATTTATTCTTGCTGGTATTCAACATTTTTTTCAACTCATTTTTACACACTAAACTATTTTTTCATCTATTTAACCTGTAGATGGGAATCTAACAGTTACCAATCTGGGTAAAAGTCGTCCAGTGAATAATGGCAATGGAGGTGTAATCCACACTCACCAGAGTTCCTGAATTAGAACCTCACCACTAAATGAAGTTTAACGTCATACCCAGGACACTAAGACTCTCGGCCACCGTCTTCTACCACATATATGATGAAAACAGGAAATAGGAAGTGTGTGGTGTGATGGTTAAAGTCATGGGAAATGGATTCGTCGCCCGAGTTCAAATCCTGGACGTGATAATTGCATTTCACTTAGCGCTAATACCCTTGGGAAGGGAATGAATCATACTCTCCCTCCAGCTATGAGTAAATAGTAGGACAGACTGGACTCTTTAATCTTAGTTAGGCAACCGGTCTAGGAGAAGGAAAACTCTGAATTCAAACCTGTTGAACTCCGCTTAAGAAATTGACCTTGGGTCACATCCTGCTCGTGCGGAGGGGTTCGTAAAAATATATATGATGAAAACAGTTGGGGGTTTGCCATAAGAGAAATATAGTTGGGAAAATCAAATGAGTTTGTTATGTTTTTATATACAAATAAAATACGAAGCACTGAATGAAAATACAAGACAAGATTGTTGGAAAAATAACACAGGGTAAAGAAATGCTTCTACTCTAAAACAATGACTTCAAGAGTTCAATTTGTATGCGATCAACGAACTCGTGCACTAATCCATGTGCGTCATGGCTGCCAATCCATTTCCGGTCATAGGTCCCACATTGCACCTGTCTTGGGAGGCACCACTTCCCAATAATCAATAATAATAGGGGCGTAACAAGATATTTCCTTAGGACTGGTCTTATAAAGGTGCTATGGCTTGGCGTGGCCGGCCCATTGATGGGGGGGACTCTTCCAGCAACCACCTAGCCCAAGTAATGGCCAAAGTAGAGTGTTGCATGCCATGGACTGGCCAAGCACCAGGATTTCGCCCTGAAGCAACACGGGTTGCCAGCCACAGCCAACAGGTGGCTCTCTTTGCGGGATTTCATCCCTCTGCAGAGGAGCATTCTACAGCGACAGGGCTCAAGCAGTAATGTTTTCATAATTTCTATGCTATACATGTTTGCATTTTCATACATTCTGTTCCTGTATGGGATAGACCGTTTAAAAATATATATTTTGGTTTATTGCAAGAGATCCGGCGTCATCAGAATTCAAATGGATTTATTGCCAAAATTCATATCAAGGGAGATAATTTAATGGCTTGTGTATGAATTGGGTGAAGGACTGATATTCAGGGCGTCATTGGATCGAAGTTAAGGCAATGTTAGGCATGAAGTAAGATCAGGTGAAAAGTGTGTCTTTGAAAATCGTTATACGAGTATTTACGGCAATAGGAAGGAATTGAAATATATAATTAAAACTACTCATCAAAATTAAGTAAGAATTTTAAATGGTTTACCACTCTGGAGGTAATCGTAAATAAATTCATATTGAGATGGATTAGATTTTTTCCCAGTGTGGTCATTCTGGTGTTTGTGGAAAATAGTATGCATTTAGCGGATGCATTTTTATTTATGTTGTATTTGTATGTATTTATGTTAGCATTATATATTCTATGATTGGGATAATACATGGCGTTAACCGTATTTTCAATATAACTTTCTTCTGGTAAGTATAGATAAATTGTGAATAAAATTACCAAGAAATAACACTTTTCTCTCTCGTTATGTCAGATTCCTTTCCAAACTTTAAACGATAGCCATTATGCTACGAGGGCATCTTCATCTTGATAGCTAACCGTATGCATATATCTATTCGCACGATTTCATGAATGGAAATAAACAAAGTTTGTAATTATTAAACACATATATTATTGTATATGTGTTTAGTTACAAAAGTAAAAATCATAAACAGTCACACACATTATATATATATATATATATATATATATATATATATATATATATATATACACGAGTGTTTCGACCGCGATATTAATCATGCCACCAGAGGTTTACGTATTTATTTTGATCTATTAAATTTGTTGCTCTTATATATCTGCCATTTCGAATGACGTTAATTTGAAATTTGATATATTATATAATTATCGTTATTGCGTCTCATCGACTTCTCTATAAATTTCTTTATTCTTCAGCTTAACTCCAGCAAGCATTGCAGATCAATAAATACTTTGGAGTATTGAACATTTATTTACTTTCTTCCTGTTTATTTTTCTCCTTTTCTCTCTCTTCCATTTTCACTTATTTTCTGCATATTGCATTTCTGTTCCGATTCAAACATCTATGATTTCCACTCAGCCTCCGCCATTTTAGTCTCTCTTTTGTTACCACATTCCATATTCATCGTTCCCATTATTATTATTATTTCCTATTATTTACACTTATTTCTTCATCTTTTCATTTGATTAGTCTACTTTTAATGAGGTTTTATACAAGTTCTACGAAATATCTCTCAAGTAAGACGAAGTGGTAAAATGTATTCGCAAGCCTTTTCCACTCTTTCCTGTGTTGATGATTTTTAGTCTAGTCGACAGGACATAAAATATGCCGGCTTGCATTCTCTGCAGAGGGAACAACCAGAAATTATAAACTGCATCTGATATTGAGGACCAGTTCTTGAGATCTGGTGAGCGTGAAGTACCCTTTCATAGTCATTATACCCGGGTCCAATCAGAAGCAGAGCATTAGTACCTGTTAGCGTACCATCCAAAAGTATTTCTCTTCGATAGGAGGATGCATTAAAGAGTGAACTCCTGCAGTTAACTGTTATTAATCAATATGTGTGATGAGTAGGTTATTTATGTATATCATTGATTTATGAAAAGCAAATATTTAGAGGGTGTGTTTATTTATGAAGGAATAAATAATTCTGCCGAGCGTTTCAGTCTATACAGATATTGGATATATTAAACCTCATGATGACAGTATTAAGGAACAATGTCATGAAACTTCTTCAAAATGATATTTTTAAAGTTTCATTTCACTTGAATCATAACTAAGTACAAAAAGTCTCAAGAAACGCACTGTTTAAATATTAAACGGATTCCAATCAAACTATTGCTTAGTAATTTTGTACTAATTGTAAAAAAAAAATAATAATTTTATTTTGTAACTAAACAAAATCATGAAAACGTTTCCAACAAAACGGTAACTTTATTAAAAAAATACGAAATTTGAATACAAACAATGTTACATTTTTAATTCTTAGCTTCTTTTTATTTTTACACTTTTATAGGTGAAAAAGAGAATAAATCAAATTAATAAATTTCCAATCATTGTAACTCAACTGGCAAGTAAGAATTTACATTTAAAAAAAATAAAGTTGTTTCAAACCACTCACGAGTTTAGGGTTACATTTTTAAATAATGTTTTAGATCTAGGTATTTAACCAACCCGTTCGCCATGAGTAGGATTTGACACAAGGTCACAAGTATGTCGCACCTAGAGATAATCGAATTCGCTATTCAATAGTAATGGATCTGTGAGATTAGCAAAGCAAAACATTACGCAACGGTGCAATGCCTTCCTTATTTACCTAACGCGATTCCTATGCGTTGGATATGACTCCAGTTCAAAAGTATGGGGCACCTACGACGATGGAACTCGTTATTCAGTAGTAATGGATCAGGGAGACTAATCTGGTGACCATTTCACTACGATGAGACGTCTTTAATATTTCAACTGTAAATCACAGAAATAACCTATTCCTAGAATTGTAATACGTGAATTCATAGTTTCATTTATCGTTAAAACTTGAATAAACGAATAATTTTCAGTTTAAATTTCCGCATATAAATAAGGACATATTTAATTCTTAGTTTCCTTT
This sequence comes from Doryteuthis pealeii, assembly GCA_023376005.1. NCBI lineage: Eukaryota > Metazoa > Mollusca > Cephalopoda > Myopsida > Loliginidae > Doryteuthis > Doryteuthis pealeii. The sequence goes on along the minus strand of CM042159.1, from coordinate 65,894,033 downwards.
GTTATATTTTGGGTTAAAAATAAAATAAATTAAACGAATATATTTTTAACGCAACAACCAATTAAAAACAGAAATAAAATTTTTGTCGTATGTACAAAAACAGTTTTTAGAAAAATAAGACTGTTTCAAAACTGTCAGAAATTTCAGGTTATATTTAAAAAAAGATATTTTAAATGTATACAAAAAACACTTCCTAAAATAAACGAATATTGTAATATATGAATAATTACATTTAAAAAATAAGAACTTTGTCTAAATTATGTTCCTCTTACCCACTCTCTCTCCGGTTTATCCTTCACTTCCTGGAGTTCTTAGATTATTTTATTACGGTCATGGACCGAGTGCTTCTGCTAGAATAATATATATATATATATATATATATATATATATATATATATATATACTATTTATTTGATAAAATGAGTGTGCAAAATTATTTGGGTTATATTTTCTAAATAAGTCATTTTTCATTGGATAATATTTTTATGAATGAAGTATAAATATTTTTTATTTATAGTTTTATTTGAATTAAAATATTTAATGAATGAGGTTAATAAGTGTTAAAAAATTTTCTTTCTCTAGTGAAGGCAAATTCGATTTCAATCAAAAGGCGTCATGATAACTTGACTTTCCTTATCGACTGTCATACGTTTGTGAGACAGTAAAGAAGGGGAGAAAATTTTATCGATTTATATGGTTTCATTGGATAAGAAGCGGCTTATATTTCTTTAATCATCCTCATCATCGTCATCATATCATCAGCATCATGATCATGATCATCATCAAGGCGTACTGACAATATGATTACATTTTGTAAGTCACCCCCTTAGACAGCACCCAGTATTCGCACAGGGCTCATGTATGTAAGTTTTGTTTCACGGCAACAGTTATGTGTTCATATCTAGGAGTCTACAAGAGAACGTCACTCATGAGTTCATCCTTACTTTGCCAGCGTTGTCCAGCATATCTTGCTCGCCCTTCATCTACGGTTTTTGAGATGGGGGGTAAATGGTCATTTTGCTGCTGTTTTATATGGTATTTACCCCATGATTTGTTCAAAATAGCACGCAGCATCTTTGTATAGTTCAAGGTTTTCGTTAGAATTCAAGTGATACAACCATAGAGTAGCACTGGCTCGGTTACAACTTGGTATTATACTTATTTAGTTGCATCACAAATATTAAATATCCATAATGTTGATAACCTGTTGACAACGGTCCATGATTTACCTATACGTATGTTGACATCACTTTTGTTAGATGAGATATTCCAACTGATGTATATGAACTGATCTAGAAATTTCAGATCTATATAATCAGTAGATGGTGCCATAAGTGAGTCACGTGGTATGATTCTTGATACGCAAGAATACTTTTCTGGAGCTACATTGACTACCCTTGGGAAAGGGAATATTCCCCCTCCAGCTATGAGTAAATAATAGGATATATTAGCTCTTTAACCGTGGTGTAGCAGCAAGTCCATGAGAGGGAAACAATTCAAACACGTCATAGACCCGGAGAGATCCTTTTGACCCTAACAACTACTAACTGTTCAGGCCAGAGTTGAACTGGGAGTAATGGCAACTAAGGAATACTCTACACTTCATAGACCGAGAACTTGAGCCTCATTATCAGATGCAGTTTAGTATCATATACAGGACACGCCTTTTATTGGGGTCTTACCCTCTGTATGGCATACAGTCTGCGTTTTTAAACCCCAATGAAAAGGTGGTTGAAAAACTGAAAAAACTATTCCAGTATCTCTTTTATATATTATATAGAAAGAGCAGCTATTCGTGCTCAAGTTACACTACTAGCGTAGCACCTCAATGAGCGATCCAGGTGATGTGAGATATATTGTTGTTTTCTTTTGATTATGCAAGTGTCTATTTACTGATGTCCCTAATGCATCTATCTTTAGTTCTTGGTTGATGAGTTTTCAGTTTATTTAAATTTTTGATTAGGCAGAAACCAAGAGGTCAAACGAGGAACGGAATTTCTTATTTTAATCAAATCATCTCATAACATTATGGCCTATAGTCCTCAAGTGACATCAGAGAAATACATTTCTTTTGAAGACCATCTAGAATTAAATCTATTTTCGTAGTTTAAATTCCCCTGAATTATAACAGTAAATGCCAGTACATGTTCGTATAATTATCTATTACTAAGTTAAATGCCCTTGTTACTATTCAGATAACTTAGTAAATACATTAGTGTTACTTAAAAAATGTTTCCCGTAGAGTATAAAGCAGATAATGATGTGGTACAGTTAGCATGAAGTTTTTATTATTATTGATTGATTAAATAAAATATTACTCAGTGACAGTTTCAATGGT
>CM042159.1:65876695-65886695 GCA_023376005.1 Doryteuthis pealeii | reverse complement strand
GTTGGGTTTGTATAAGCTTCTCTCTTTGTGGAGGGTGCGTTGTCTAATGGTAGAGTTGTAGGAAATGGACTCGTCGACCCGAATTCAATTGCTGGACGAAGCTGTTTGCTTTTCATATGGCGCTAACACCTTGGGAAATGTATGAATCCAGTATGGTAAATAGCAGGGCAGACTGGGCTCTTTAACCTTGGCTAGGTAACCAGTCTAGGAGAAGCAAAACTGAATTCAAACCTGTTAAACTTCGCTTAAGAAATTGACCTTGTGTCGCATCCTGTTCGTACGTAGGGGTTGGTAGATATATATAGGTTCTCTATACGGGCTCTTTTTGCAAATATGTGCGTGCGTGCGTCTGCAATCAATTGATGTGGTTGGTGCATATGAGCATGTTGTGTTTGTATGTTCGTCTTCTCTATGTAGGCTTTTGTTTGCAAGTATGTGTTTGTGTTTATGATGGATTGATGTTGACTGGTGCCTATATATGTGTTTTAGTTAGTATATACTTTTCTATACATGCTTCTGTTTCCAAGTGTATGTGTGTGTTTATGTGTGTGTATGTGTTGAGGCCCTTAAGTCGAAAATAGGAATACCAGATCAAAAATATTGCATTAACATGTAGTCCTGTGTTGTGGAGTTATTATATGTAATCTCTGCTTGTGAGTCCAATATGTCCTTTCATGCATCCTTCCACGCTGCTGGTACTATGTAATATTCCCATATGGTAATGGAGAAATGGAGATAGGTTTCGGAAAGATGAAATGCAGATCAATTACTCAGCTTCATGATGACCAGATATTTTGAGAAATATCAGTATATTGCATGAAAGAGAGAGAGAGAGAGAGAGAGAGAGAGAGAGAGAGAGAGAGAGGAGAGAGAGAGAGAGAGAGAGAGAGGGGAGGGGAGAGTGTATTTGTCGCCTACCCCACTTGTATGGACTGGGCACAAGGCCTCGTTTTAACGTGGGCCCACCCACAAGCCGAAGCCGATGGGTGGGAAAGAACAAAAATTGCGTCGATCCCTTCGGCATTCCCCCACAAGAGGGGCGCCTCGGGCGCTGGGCTATAAACCTAGCCCTGCCCCTTTTATTCAAGGGGTGTTGCCTGGGGGGAAAGCCCCTGGGATTGACGTATTAATAATTGTACTTTAACCCCGTCCAGTGGCCGAAGCACACTGGACCCCGGATGGGATAGGGAAAAGAGAGAGAGAGAGAGAGAGAGAGAGAGAGAGAGAGAGAGAGAGAGAGAGAGAGGAGAGAAAGGAGGGAGAGGGTGTGGAATAAGGTTTGTGTGCTTATTTGTGTTTGTGAATATAAGTGTATCAGTGATTTCTGCTTGCATGGGTTGGAGTGTGCCAATATGTGTGTATGAAGAGGTGAGAGACAGACGGGCAGACAGACAGACAGTCAGACAGAGACTTTGCATGTCGATTCAAATGATGTGACGACGTTCCATTTTAACTTGCTGTTTGCTAACATTGTAAATTCTCTGAACTCAATCAAGTTCAATAATGGCTTCTTATTCCAAATTAACAGAAGATCCTTGTATAGTCCAAAAGACTGATAAATAACATCCACTATAACATAATGATCATATCCATTTAAACAAACCTGATTTTCCGCATTGTCAAATAATATAAATGAAATGAATTTTAGATGTGTTAAATTTGTTAGATTTCTGTTTAAGTAATGGTATTGTTTAATTAACAGCAAGAGGGATGAGGTGTTAATAGACTTTCCAAGTATATTAGACCGAAAGTAAACATAACATCGCGAATAGAGTTCGAAATTGCTTACTACGATGTCCCACTCCAACACGGAAGCTACTACGCCAGGTTGTAAATGTATCTAGAACTTTCTATCATGTAAATTATTTTTTTATATTAGAGAAAACATTTTTTGCAATCCATCATTGGAGAAATTCAGGGTACTCAAATAGGAATTACCTTTACGAAAAATATTCATTATCAGGATTTTTAAATGAGAAAATATTTCATTAGTTTATCTGTCTAATTTATAGAATTAATTTTGTTACAGACGTATACACATATGCCCCTCACATACACCCCCATATATATATATAATATATATATATATATATATATATATATATATATATATATATATATATATATATATGGGATGGAATGGGATGGTTAAATTGTCGACATTTCGCAAAAATTAGAATAATTCTGATATCTCAATTTATCAGATATGTTGACCAAAATAGTATGAACATATCTTAAAATAGAATAGATTAAATGTATTCAAAGAAATCGACATAGGTCTCAACCACGGTCTACAGACAACTTCCGGATCTCCTGCAAGACTTTCCGACGGTCTCCTTGTTTACTTTGGTAAGTGCCTTTATCCTTGCATTCAGTTCATCTAGTGTTGTACGGATTTTGATCAGTCGCTCAACTGCGACTCACATATAATAGTCATGGGGATTGCAATCTGGTCAATTAGGCGGCTAAATATTGAGAATGATGTGGTCACATACATTTTCTTACAACCAAGACTGGCTTCCCCTGCAGCCACACTCATCTGGGTCAGAACTACCTACTCCGGGTACATGATGTAGGCCACCATGTTGAGTATTTGGTCATGTGTGAAGCCGAATGAAGACATAATGTCGGTCGTAACTACCCCAAACACTATGTTTGCATTTTATAACGATTGGTACATCTTGTGAGTACGGAGAAAGCCAACGGTTTTTCTGTGCGTTCATCATCTGATTCTCGCAGAGATGTTCTCACATGAGAAACAGCAAAACATATTTGATTGAAGGGAATGCTTGAATTTGTTCAAAATCTGTAACATGTAAGTGCATGCGTGCTTATACAGACAATATCTCTCTCTCATACACACACAATTATATATATATATATGTGTATATGTGTGTGTGTGTGTGTGTGTGTGTGTGTTTGTGTATGTTACTAAATTCTGTACAATATTATTTATATATTCCAATTAAATTGTAGAAAAAAAAGGAATGAAATAATCAATATCTAGCAAAGTAGAGAGAACATAAAACAATCCTAGAAAAAAAAAAGAATTTCTGGCAAAATTCGGGAAAAATCTGTTTTGGGAAATGAGCGACCGATAAAGCATGACGTAACCTCGAATAAAATTATGAAGAAGAAAAGATCAGATTAATGAAGGAAATAATGAAAAGAAATAAAAATGCGAAATGAAAAAAAAATCAATAGTGAAATAAAAGAGAAAAATGAAGTAAAGGAGAGAAGAAAGAGAAAAGAAAAATTATTAATCAGGGGGAAATAAAGACACGAAAAAGTAGAGAAAAGAAAAAAACAAATGAAAGAAGAAAACAATGAAAAAGACAAAGAAAAACAGAAGAAAAATATTTTTTAAAAGATCCTGTGAAATAAAATTAATGCAAGAACTGATTTTGAAATTAAAAATAATAATTTTTTTAACGCTAAAAACTCACAGATGTTCTGGAAATTAAATGCAAAATGGAGACTACATTTATATAAAAAAAAAGATGGAAGAAGAAAAGCAAATTATTGAAGAAAGGAATTAAATATAATTAAAGGATAATGATGAGAAAAAAAACGACATTAGGAAAGCGTTTCTGATTTTTCAAAATTAATTTTATTAATAAGCCACTTGGAATCTGGATGCGATGAATCAGAAAGAAAAAATAGCGACAACGCCATGTTTGTCATTTTGTATTTTTTCAGCGTGCATCGTAGGCATCATACACTATTTTCTTCAAAAGTCCGAAACTACTTTTCAAATATCACTCATGAGTATATATATATATATATATATATATATATATATATATATATATACTATATATATATATATATACTAGCAAATATATGCACCCTCCGGGTGCAAGTATTTGAATTTTAATGTAATGAAATATGTTAAATTTGAAATACTTTTGAAACTAAATAAAAATCCAAATAAAATGATTTGAAACAGAGGGTGTATAATCGAAGAATAGAACAACTTTGAAACTAAGTCTTCCATCATTTTCCATCACTCCCTCCTTTTATTGCTGAATTTTCCTAATTTAACTATTTAGTTAAATTAGGAAGTAAAGAATAAAATTACTGTTATTTCTTTATATTAAAGGATTTCTTTTAAGATTTATCCCCGAGTTTTTTGCTCATATTCATTAAGAAAAAACAAACAATTAGAAATCAATAATACAAAGCGCATATTTAATAAAATTAAACTTTTAATATCAATATGCAAATTAGCTTTCCTGTTCACACTGTAACCCGCTATTTTGTTGCATATATAAATACAATTGCATGTTATTAGAATGTAGATAAAGTAAAAAGTATTAATAAGGTATAACAATTTTATCAATAACTTAGGTTTAAATAAAAATAAATTCATGGTGAATGTGACGTCAATAACTAAGGGAATTGTGACTTGAGTAGTGATTTAGTTTCGGCTTCAGACAGACAAACACACAATCTCCATTATAATAAGATATATACTACTACTACTAATAATAATATTAATATCATTATAAGAAGAAAAATAAAGGGTCTACCATGGTTTCAATCAAATTGAAATGATTTCCTTAGGACCCTACCATACGTTAACTAAGTCGATGTAATTCCTTAGTTAAATTGAAGATATTTATCGGATAATAACTGTTGAGCGCTACGTTTTTTTTCTCAGAAAAATAACGTAGCGTTCAACGATCCGATAAATATCTTTAATTTAACTAAGAAATTACATCAACTTAGTTAACGTATGGTAGGGTCCTAAGGAAATTATTTCAATTTGATTGAAACCATGGTAGACCCTTTATTTTTCCTCTAATATTAATATTAGTAGTAGTATTACTGCTCTCTATTTTTGATATATTGAACACTTTTGGATTATTTACTAATGCCACTGCGGCAATTGGATACTATATATATATATATATATATATATATATATATATATATATATATATATATATATTATATATATTATAATATATATATTCTAACTGAACATCAATCGACCAAACATCGTAAAACTTATCTATCGTTGTCTTTATTTCATTCTCTCTTTCTTCAAGCCACAATTTTCTAGTTTTGATGAATGGAGTAGATAAATCGGACGTCACCTCGTGGTGTAATGGTTAGCAAACTAGTTCCACGAATCCATTACTATTGAAAAGCAAGTTCGATTCTCTCTGAATGTCCCATTCTTGCAACCTTGTGTTACATCCTGCCAGTGGCGAAGTCATGAACCAATTTTCTCTCAATAAATTCTGTCTCATTGTGTGTATATATATATATATATATATATATATATATATATATATAATATATATATATATATATAAAATGTTTCTGTCTTATTGTGAATATATATATATATATATATATATATATATATATATATATATATATATATATATATGAATGTTTCATTTAATATCACATTTCTTATTTACATCATTACTATTTATGTTTTCCTTTCTAATTTTATTACTCTTCGTTTGTATATATATATATATATATATATATATATATATATATATATATATATATATATATAATATATATATTTAATTTATTTATTTTAGTACTTTTTTAGGATTTTAACTATTTTATAATTCTTTATTCTCTGGGCATCTCATCGTGGTGTAATGGTTAGCTAGTTAGTCTCCCAAATCCATTACAACTGACTCACTGGATTCTTTGATACCTGCAAACTTCTCTCACATCCTAACACTGCTGAAGTGGTTGTATATATATATATATATATATATATATATATATATATATATATATATATATATATATATATATATATATATATATATATATATATATATATATATATATATATATATATATATATATATATATATATATATATATATATATTCCTTACAGAACTTACTGTGCAATGTTTATTCATCTGGATTTTATTTTATTTGTCTCTTTCTATTCAGTTATAACTCTCAAACATATGTCTTCCTTTCTCGTTCATTTATTATATCCATTTCTATTCTTTTTAAACGATTCTTTACAATTTTTCTACTTTCCTTTACGCAAAAAATAATTTCTATTTCTATTTTCTCTCTACTCTTCGCTTCTCTCACTGTCTCCCTACTATATATATATAATATATATATATATATATATATATAATATATATATATATATATATATATATATATATATATAACAATGGATTCGTGATCTAATATATATATATAATTCCCTGCCTCTCCCTCTCAATTTTTATTACTTTCTTCTCAAGCCTTTCCCTATTTCTTTCTTTTACGCTTGTTTTTCTCTTTCTTTCTCTCTCTCTCTCTCTCTCTCTCTCTCTCTCTCTATATATATATATATATATATATATATATATATATATATATATATATATATATATATATATAATATATATAATTCCTCTGTCTCTCCCCCTCAATCATTTATTACTTTTTTTCAAGCTTTTTTTCCAATTTCTTTCTTTCACGCTTCTTTCTATCTCCCTTTCTTTCAACCATTTTTACTATCTCTTTTCTTTACGTTTCTTTTTCTTTTAATCTCATTTCCCTTTACTTTCTTTCAGCCTCTTTTCTATCTGTTTCTTTCAGCCTCTTTTCTATCTATTTCTTTCAGATACTCTCCACCCTCACTCTTTGTCCTATCAGTCTTTTTTTCTTTTTATCTCTCTTCATCGAACCATGTTCTTTCTCTCAAATTCTACGATATTATCTAACCGACGTACTTAAAACTTATCTAATTGTTCCACTGCATCAAGTACGCTATTATTATAGACTGGATGCCTTCTAGCAAAGTCTTTATCTGTCCCGACCGTGAGGAGGGATGAGAGTTGGAGGGGGATTTGAAGATTCTCCTTATAAGACACCAATACTGCTCTCAGGCACGTCCTTCTTTTCTTAGATCTTTTTATTAACCCTTACCGACTCGCTTGAACCGTGGGAGTCTCTTTAAAATATCTCATTAATGTTTCTTCAATTTTCCCCTCTTTTCCTCCCTGTTTTTAGACTCAGTGTTTTCATGGCTTTAAATGTTTCATTTTATTATCACATTTCTTATTTACGTCATTTCTATTTATGTTTTCGTTTCCTCTTCGTTTGTATATATATATATATATATATATATATATATATATATATATATATATATATATATATAGTTTAAGGCCTTTCTTTATTTTAGTACTTTTTTACTTCATTTTTTCATCTTTTTCAAAGTCTATTTTTGTTGTTACCTTGTCGTCTATTTAGATGCGAAAAGTAACCGTTTCTTTCTTTCTTTCTTTCTTTCTTTCTGCAGGATTTTAACTATTTTATAATTTTTTAATCTTTGGGAGTCTCATCGTAGTGTAAAGGATAGCAAGTTAGTCTCCCAAACCCATTACAACTGAATATCGTTTGTATACTCACTGGATTCTCCATACCTGCAAACTTATGTCACATCCTAACACTGGTGAAGTGGTTGGATAAATACCTCCGTGTGACCTTGAGTCATATCTGATCCCTCGTGAACGGGTTGGATAAATACCTACTTCCTTGTTCCATCTTTCTGGTTTCGTTTTTACTTTCATTTTTTTTCTTTCTTCCTTTCACTGTTTATTCAGTTGTTAATTCGTTATTCTTAATGTATATTTTGACATTTCGATTAAAATATGCTGAAAGTATCCATCCAAGAGAGTTAAACCCCTCTAAAAAGGGGGTCCTGGGTATTATACCAAACTACACCTCAGTTCTGGGGTGTGTTGAGTACCTGTTCATTGCCATTACTTCCTGGTTCACTCTGCTCTGGAGTGGTAGTATCTCTTAGGTTACCATTTAGGTTATTTCCTATAACTCTAACATAAACAAAGGGAACCACTCTTGACTGATAAATTATTTATTTATTTAATTATCTACAAGGAATAAAGAAGACGTGTTATGGTTAGCGTTGGGGTTCAGGTTAGGGTTAATGTTTAGGGTTAGTTTAATGGAAAATAAATAAATAATCTATCAGTCAAGAGTGGTTCCCTTTATTTATGTAGGAGTTATAGGAAGTAACCACTATTTATATGTAACATATATCTATTTAGAATCATTTATATTTGATAGGACCGAGCAAAGAATCATAAAAAAAGCTACTCAAATTAATGTAAATATAAACGCACAATGAATGCAATTTCCTATCATTTAACCATAGAATAAGCTTAGACGTATTTATATGTCGTTAAAGCCAACCAACCAGTCAATCAAAAATGTCTGTTTTTCCTTTTCCATCTTTTTCTTTCATACGAGCTGTGATCACAAAGTATTTAGAATAAGATTTTAATTTTGAATTTAATTAAATGAAGACATATGAACAGCTAATCAAATTATGTAATAAAGTGAGGAGGTCTACACGCCTACTCTAAGCTGTAGCAATTAGAAGAAAATTAGAAAATTGAATAGCAATTTGTATGGAATACTAACTGGGTCATGCTCCGTGTGAGGGTTTTTTAATTGTTTCTTAAATGTAAAACGTATTTTAATCTCATAGCATAGGTGCTATGCTATGAGATTAAAATACGTTAAAAACATTAAAAAAACTGCAATGGTATAAATTCAGTTATACCATATGAAAAAAGGAGTTTCATAAATGCTTTAACCAATCTAAAACACACTGAAATGTATATTTACCAACCACTCAACCCGAATAGAATGTGACACAATGTCAATTTCTTAAGCGCAGTTTAACTGGATTGAATTCAGAGTTTTCATTCACCTAGACTGGTCCCCTAAACATGGTTAACCAGCCTGTCCTAATATTTACCCTTAGCTAAAAGCAGAATAGTTGAATCCATACATTTCGCAAGTATTTTAGCGCTATGTAAAATGCAAAAGCCTCGTTCAGGATTTGAACTCGTCTCGCCTCTAAGACTGTAAACATTACACCATGCACCCCCATGGAATAACCGTGTTGTATCCCAAGTGTAGAAAATAGTCGTTTATTCATTGTTAATGTCCATCTGGTAAAATTCTGCTTTAGTATCGATACTTCTTGTAGACAGCTCATATTGTAAAGAGAGTAAGCATTTCATTCATAGTTCATTTCTATCTTGTCAAATACAGCTCCAATGTTTATTCTTTCTGAACACACCCCGTATGTATGTTTCTTCATTTATCTTTTTCTCTCTTTTAAACTGTACTATAATTTTCTTAATTCTCTTCACTTCAATATTTTTTAAAACTTCTTCTCTTCATCTTTTCAATCTTTTTATTCTACTTCTTGCACGGAGCTCAATTAAAAAAGCCAATGTTATTTGAATAAATCATTAAGAATTCCCTAAGCGTTTTGCTAGCGACTCGATATTTATTTTCAGGAAAAGACAAGAATTGTTCCTTCTGTCCTTGTTAATTTAAGCCTCTTTACATTTTATTTTGCTTTTATTTTTTCTTAAATTTGAAACTCCCACACAGTTTTAACAGCGTTTACAGAAATTCAAATCGTCGCCATTTTTCTCATTCTTCAGAGAATCGGTGAGAAAATCGTTTAAAAACATATTTTAACTAATAAACAAATGTATATATTTGCTTAAATGTACCAGGGTATTCGACATCCCATAATTTAAATCTACTCACAAATCAAAGGGAGGGAAAATAGAATAAAATAAACCAATTTCTACAGAATAAATATTGTTGCTATATATTATTTACTTTAAATGGATTTTCTTTTCTAACTTCCTTAATGCAAAGGATCTCAGAATCCTATTAAATATGTAAGGAAATAGAAATGTCCCAACTACACATAATCGATCTGTTCTACAAGCTGCTATTTGTATCAGTCGCTATTTACTCCTCTCTTGTATATCGTATTGGCAAAAGTCTGCAACAATAGATTGTAGGATAAGTCCGCTAAACATTGCAGTGTTTATATGGTTTAATTTCCAATCACATCACTGATAACGAATAGATAAATAGAGTATAGATAATTAGTGGGTGTACAAGATGTCATAATGACACTAAATGTTCGACGCCGTGTCGGTAGTGCT